>CM053038.1:129878368-130148162 GCA_028564925.1 Lithobates sylvaticus
AGGGTATTTAGTTGGAAGCATGGTGAATTTTTGAAGTATTTTTTTTCCTAAAATTCTTTGGAAAATTAGGAAATTCAATTTGAATTTGTTTTCCACAAAATTGACATTCTTGCAAGCTATTTCTCACACACGGAACAGGCATACTTGGAGTTACACACCAAAACACATTCTGCTACTCCTCCTTAGTATGTGGATACCATGCTTGTGTCACTTTTTCACAGCCCAGCCACATAGTGGGGCTCAATATTCGAGGATCACCTTTGGGCTTTCAAGGAATATACAGTAATTACAAATATATCATGCATCTAATTTCCTGACTACCTATCAGTGATGTAAGTAACTGAGTTAAAATAAACGGAGTTACTTAACGCAGTTACTTTAGAGGGTAACGAGTAATCTAACTGATTACTTTTCCCCTCATGGTAACGCAGTTCCCAATACTTGGGCAGAGTTACCTCAATTACATCTACTGCCACTAGAGGGGCGCATTTATTATTGTTATATATCGAGCTCTGCCCATTAATTTACCATGCCAAACGAAGTTTCGGAGTGTTTTTCTAAGAGTGGTGAAGAAGGACATGGGTATCTTTATAGGTAAAGCTCTATACAAATAAAGAAGTTTAGGTAAAGTGAGCATTTTGAAGGCTGCAGTCCTGCCTGCCCAAGAGAGATAATGTTTGCTCATCATTTGGAGGTCATTTTTACATGTCTGGATAAAGGGGGCAAAGTTATATGTTTGCAGGTTGGAGGTTGGGGTGGTTAAATTGATTCCCAGGTAGGGCATTGAGGTGGTTACCCACTTGTATGGGGCTATAGCTTTAAGACATGCCTTAGTATCGTCAGGGATCTTAACACTCAATACATTAGATTTTGATTCATTTACTTTATACAGTGAACAAGAGTTGAATTCATTCAAGATTTTCTGTACGTGAACCAGGGAGGAAGCCGGGTTTGTTAACGTCAAAATAATATCGTCCGCAAATAAAGTGATTTTATATTCTCGATCTTTGACATGAAGTCCAGTAACATGAGGGGAGAGTCTAATTTTCTGGGCCAAAGGTTCCATCAGTAGTGTAAAAATGATTGGAGAGAGGGGGCATCCTTGCCTAGTGCCATTAGTTATTGGGAATGGATCAGAAAAGGTACCGTCTGAAAGGACTCGGGCTGAGGGATGTGTATACAGGGCTGAAATGGCTGATAGGATATTACCGGTGAAACCAAATTTGTCTAGGGTATGTTGCATATAGCCCCAGTGTATCCTATCAAATGCCTTTTCTGCGTCTAGGGTTATAAACAAAGAGGGGGTGTTAGTTGTTTCGGCGTAATAAAGGAGATTTGTTATTTTACGAGTTGCGTCAGGTGCTTGTCTGCCCATAGTAAAGCCAACCTGATCTGGATGTATGAGATGGGTCATAATTGGGGCTAGTCTTTGAGCTATTAATTTTGCATAAATTTTAAGGTCTGTGTTCAATAATGAAATGGGACGAAAGTTAGATGGAGTAACCGGCTCCCTACCTGGTTTAGGCAATGTTACAATAGTAGCTGAAAGCATTTCTTTAGGAAAAACACCCGAGGACACAGCAGCATTGAATACTTGACAAAGATGTGGAGCTAGAATGGTGTCAAACAATTTGAAATATTCGGCCGAGAAGCCGTCTGGGCCGGGGGCTTTACCTGAGGGAAGAGTTGATATAGTTCTAATGATTTCGGCAGGGGTAAAGGGGCAATTTAAGGACTGTAGATGTTCAGGAGACAGTGTAGGTAGGTTTAGTTGATCCAGAAATGTTTTGATGACAGTATCTGTAGGTTGTGTTGTTGCTGGATCAGATGCAAGATTATATAATGTATGATAGTATGTTCTAAAAGCATTAGATATGGCTTTCTGGTGGTATATTTTGTCTCCGGTGGAAGGGTGTTTGAGGAAGGGAATCCTATTTTTAATTCTTCTTTGCTTAAGTTGGTTTGCTAGGAGCTTGCTAGCCTTGTTCCCAGCCGCGTAGAAGGCAGTGCGCAATTTAAACAAATGTTTTGCATGTTTAGCGTGGAGAAATGATCTAAGGTCCTCCCTAGCTTTGAAAAGCTGGTCACTAATTGACGGTGATGGGTTAGCTTTGTTTGTTTGTTCTAGGGTGGAGATATTGTCTAGCAATTCGTTTAGCTGCTGTGTCCTTTGGCGCTTAGCATGAGTGCTCATTTTTATAAGTGTACCACGGATGTTTGCCTTATGGGCTAACCATACGGTAGACGGGCTTGGGACTGATGATTCGTTCAATTCAAAGTAGTCCTGTAAGCAGGTTTGAATGAAAGATTTGTTACTGGGGATCGCCATCAGATGTGGATCGTTTCTCCAGTTCAGGAAAGTGGAATGGGTAGCCTTGTCTCCCAGTGTTAGCGAGATGGGTGCATGGTCCGACCATGTTATGGGTTGGATATCAGTGTCAATTGCATCTTGTAGTATTTGTTTATTTCCCACAAAGAGATCTATTCTGGAGTAGGTACAGTGGGGTTTCGAAAAAAAAGTAAAGTCCCTTTCAGAGGCATGTTGACACCTCCAGATATCAAATAAGTAGTTAGCATGAAGAAATCGAGCAAGCGTCGCAGGACGCGGTTTCCTGTTGGACAGACCTTTAACGTCAATGGAGTTGTCAGGTGCAAGGTTGAAGTCTCCGCATAGAATGGTTCGGCCTTGCTGAAGGCCCTGGATTTTTTTCCATAGTTTGCGAAGAAAACGCATTTGGCCCGAGTTTGGAGCATAGACGTTCACGAGCGTATAGGTAACGTTGTTCAGTTCTCCTATTAGTATGATATATCTCCCATCGCTCCCATCGCTATGGAGTTTATGCGCTTCGGCCCAGAGTGAGTATCTTTTCCCCGGGTGGTTTAGGCCCTTAACGTTTAAGGAGGTAATTTTGATAGGCATTGTGAAGTCGATAAATGTCAGTTCCTTGTGGGGATTCTGCGTGTAGGTTCGGTAAAGTCTCAGATATTAATGCTAAGGTAGTCACTAGAAGTGGTGGTCAACTTACGTGAAAGTAGTAGCTTAACGGCGTCTGCTGGGTTTCGGTTGCTGCAGTGATGTTCGGCGTCAATCTTTGTTGAAAGGAAGTACAGATAGTTGTGGACTGTAAGGAAGTCAGAAATAAAGCAATAAAAAATGTCAGTGCTGTAACAGTTATAGCAACAATTATGCTGTGCGCATAAACAGGAATTAAGGGTAACTGGGGAAAGAGCGGTAACTACCGCGACTTATAATGGGGTTATTAAGGCAGTTCAGAGAAAGAAGAGGGCTCCGGCGAGCAATCCCGGGCTTATATGTTTCCTGAATTTGTGGTGACAGTTCAAGTGGTCATGTCATCAGAGGGGTTAAAGTCATCCCAATCACCAGCAGAGCGGTTGTTTGTGGCGCGGTGTGGCTGGCGTTGCTCCAATGGTTCTAAGATGTGCCACTGGCGCAGCAGGGAGAGGCCTTCATCGAGGTTGCGGACAGAAAAAGATTTGCCATCTTTGGTGATGATAAGTTTTACCGGATAACCCCACTTGTATGGAATCTGGTGGTTCCGAAGTGGTTTGGTAATGGTGGCCAAATTTCTACGTTGCATCATGGTGTATTTGGATAAATCCGCAAAAAAGGCCAGGGTTGCGTATGGTTGAGGGTAACCATTCGGGTTCTTTGCAGCGAGCAGAAGTTTTTCCTTAATGTGAAAAAAATGAATGCGGACAATGGTGTCTCTTGGTATGGTATCCGCTAGGTGTGGCGGCTTGGGTAAGCGATGTATGCGGTCGATTACCAGTTCTCCTGGAGGTGTGTCAGGAAGAAATGCGGATAATAGCTGCATAAAGTAATCTTTCAGTGCAGATTGTGAGACAGATTCTGGTATTCCCCTAATTTTCAAGTTGTTCCTTCTGGAACGATCTTCCAAATTTGCGATTTTGGCTTTCATCCATTCAATATCTTCTGCCTCTTCCCCTTGTGCATCAACTAAGCTGTTAAAAGAAGATGTCACTTCTCCCAGTTTTGATTCTATGGTAGTGACTCTATCACCCAGGTATGACACTTCAGAGGCAAAGTTATGCATCATTTTAGATATATCAGAGTGAATGGCATTTTGTAATGTGAGAAGCATTTCCTTTAGAGTAGTGTCCAGGACAGGTTGGTTCAATGTAGGATAGGCAGCAATGGAGCTGGAGTCAGCCTGGGTAGTAGGAGACATTATAGCTAGATGGCTTACCTCAGGTGAATGTGTGTCCTGCGTCAGCTTCAGCTTCGTCTTAGCAGGGCTGGTGGAGGGGGAAGATGCAGCAGAAATGCTCCCGGCATTGTGAGGCAGTGCAGGGGCTCCTGATGATGGTGAGTCATCATGTGTGGTGTGTGGGAGGCCGCCGCGGCGTGTGCCCGTATAGCCGCCGGCGCCATCTTGGGATCCTGGTCTGTGAGGCGGTGGATAGTATTCGGTCATTTTCCGCGGTTGTGGACGTTCCTTTTTGCGTTTAAACATCACCACCGAGATCCAGGGGGTTCCTCTACCCTTCAGGCGATGCTGTGTGTCGCAGGGATGAACTGTGTCCGTCGCTCGTGCCCTGAATAGCCGCCGTTCCCTCGGAGCTCTCTCTCTAAGCAGCCATCGCGGTCGGCTTCCGGCCACGCCCCCCTCTGCCCATTAATTTAACATTCACCCTCTTCTGTAGCCATCCACCCCTTACACGATATAATAATAATAGACCCGCCCCTTACACGATATAATAATAGACCCGCCCCTTACACGATATAATAATAATAGACCCGCCCCTTGCTTACACGCTATAACAGATCTGCCCCTTGGTAAGAGGAAAAATAGAGCAGCCCCTTGGTTACACGATATATAACAATAATAATAAATGCGCCCCTTGCTTACAGTAATACTAGACCCGCCCTTAGTTACACGTATAGAATATTTAAAAAAAAGTCACAGTTACTTTGCTGTGTAACTAATTACTTTTCCAATGTAGTAACTGAGTTACTAACGCAATTACTTTTTGGGAGAAGTAATTTGTAACTTAACTAATTACTTTTTTAAAGTAAGATGACCAACACTGCTGCCTATCACATTTTGGAAAGCAAGCACCACAATGTATTTTCTAATTTTTGCCATACAGTATACGTAAAATCGGCTGAAATTCAGTCATTTAGACCATTGGTCATCAACCCTGTCCTCCAAGCCCACTAACAGGCCAGATTTGCAAGATAACTGAAATACATAATAAGTGATATCATTTGCTGCTCAGCGATTGCAGTATTATAGTCTGCACCTCCCCAAGGTAATACATAAAACCTGGCCTGTTAGTGGGCCCTGAGAGCAGGGTTGATGACCACTGTTTTAGACAGTTCGTTTGTTTTTCGGACAGTTAACAGACACAAAATCGATAATCGTTGGGAAGTTTGAGCCCAAAAATGTTGAAAATTTTCTGCCGAACGAACAATAAATGAACGGTTAATGTGTTTCCAGTTCGAACTGTCTGAACTAGGTATATGTAAAAAAAAACTAAGAAAAAATGCATTAATTTATATCCACTGAATGATTTATCAGTCATTACATGATGCCACTATTGTTTGCGCTCATGACGAATGTTTGTTTTTCAAAATTGGGTTCGGCCGATTTTTCGTAAAGTGTATGGCCAGCATTAGAAGCATAATGAGTGTTTTGAAAATGTAATTTTTTTACCATAAGTTTTTGGAAAATGTGAAAAGAAAATGAAATTTTTTTTTTTTAACAGAAAGTTGTAAATTTACAGTATGTATAACACACAGCATGAATATACTTAGAATTACACCCCTAAATGTATTCTGCTACTCCTCCTGAGTATGGTGATACCACATGTGTGAGGCTGATTCACAGCCTAGCCAGAGAGAAGCACCCAACATCCAAGAAGCCACAGAGATCAGGCACCAATTACTAGGGGAAGTTTATGAAAGCAGCTCTGCTGATCTTAACAGCTAGAGACAACCCCTGTGATGGAAGTAAAATGTAAAAGCAACCAATAAAAAGTCTCTGTAAAGTGCTTAGAACAAGGCTGTATGTGGCATGGATGTACACACACAACGCTATTGAGCACCAGTCTTAGAAAGGCAATTTTCTCCAGAGTCACTGAATCAGGAACAGTTTATTTAACCACTTCAATACCCGCCCATGGTCATATGACGCCCACAAGGTGGATCTCCCATCCTGGGTGGGCGTCATATGACGTCCTCCCATTCCCGGCCGCCTGGGGGGCGCGCGCCGCCGGCGTCGCTCGGGACCCAGTGCGAGTGCCCGGCGGCCGCGATGTCCGCCTGGCACCCGCGATTGCCCGTTAAAACAACGGGACCGTGCGGGACCGTGGAGCTGTGTGTATAAACACACAGCTCCACGTCCTGTCAGTGGCGAGGAGACCGATCATGTGATCCCAGTACGGAGGAACACCCGATCGGTCTCCTCCCCTTGTGAGTCCCCCTCCCCCCACAGTTATCATCACTCCTATAGGGAACACATTAACCCCTGCAGTGCCCCTAGTGTTAACCCTTTCCCTGCCAGTCACATTTACACAGTAATCAATGCAATTTTATAGCAACGATCGCTGTGTAAATGTGAATGGTCCAAAAATGTGTCAAAAGTGTCCGAAGTGTCCGCCGCAATGTCGCAGTCACGAAAAAAAAATCACAGATCGCCGCCATTACTAGTAAAAAAAAAATGCAATAAATCTATCCCCTAATTTGTAGACGCTATAACTTTTGCGCAAACCGATCAATATACGCTTATTGCGATTTTTTTTACCAAAAATAATGTAGAAGAATACGTATTGGCCTAAACTGAGTAAAAAAATATTTTTTTTTTAAAAAAATGGGATATTTTTTATAGCAAAAAGTAAAAAATATTGTGTTTTTTTTTCAAAATTGTCGTTCTTCTTTTGTTAATAGCGCAAAAAATAAAAACCACAGAGGTGATCAAATACCATCAAAAGAAAGCTCTATTTGTGGGAAAAAAAAGGACGTCAATTTTGTTTGGGTGTAACGTTGCACGACCGCGCAATTGTTAGTTAAAGCGACGCAGTGCCGAATCGCAAAAAGTGCTCTGGTAAGGAAGGGTGTAAAATGGCCCGGTGCTGAAGCGGTTAAACTGATAATAGCATAACAAATTTCATATATAAAAAGTCAAGAAGAGATTGCGGCACTGATGTTAACGTGAAGATGGAGGAACCTGCAGTGTTCCCTCCATAGAGATGCTTGCAGCGAGGAGGGCCGGCCAACAATGACATCAAGGAGCCGCGCCGGAACGGAGAGCTGGGTGGAAACCTCTGTGGATGGTGAAGCCATGGAATGCAAGTTGAAAGGTGAAGGTATCGTCACTATGACTACATGTTTCGCGTGGCTGCGCTTATCAAGTCATGGGACAGGAGAGACCAATAGGATGTATTCAAGTATGAAAAGACAGAAGCAAGGGTGGAAAGCTGGAACTAGCTTCAGACTCATTCGTAACATCTCATTAAGGGTCGTTAAACCCTAACGCACTAAATGAATAGTAACCTAGGGAAATTATAATATACATAAAACTAAACAATTGGAGATTAATCATTCATTTAAAAGTAATAATGTTAAACCACATAAATAAAAATCTATTCAATGATAACAGTTAATCAGTATGACATTGGAAGATAAACATTAATCAAAGATTAATTGGATGAGTTAAAAACTGCCAAATTAATACTATACCCAAAAAACACATACATACTCAAAAGTTTAAAATATTTTTGGTACTAGAAAACACAAAAAAAGATCTACATCTGTATTAATAAAAGAACTCTTGGGGGACCTGCGACTAATCCACAATGGGCGCACCTTGTCCTTCTTGTAGCTCGCAGAATGATTATGACCTGCTGGATTTCCAAGAACCCACCTACGCTGCCCGCTGTGCAACGGGCAATGGAATCACTCTTCTACATGGAAAGACTGGACACTATCACAAGGAACTTTCGCCCTACTTCTCGCTTTTTCACACAATGGCGCAAATACATGGAAGCCACACTGACTCAGGCAGATATGCAAATGGTCATGAGCCCATTCCGCTATACAAACTGGTACCTGAAAAGAAGTTTCACAGGGTCCCTGGGTAACCTTAAGCTCTTAGATCAATCTGATCCTTCGGCTTACCAGCCACCATGAGCATCTGACTACTTTGGCCCCTTGACTTCCATGCTCCCACCCCAGTCTTTGCTCCCACTCCCGAGGGTAAAATGTTATGAACTGTTGTCTCTATGCAAATGCATTTTGTTTAATTGAACTCTTAGAGGTTAAAAGGACCCCCTTTGTCAACCCCCCCCCCCCATAACTATATATACGCACTCTACATACACACTGTTTTCATCTATATCAAGCAATGTTTGTACACGTTAACTAGCCTGCTTCAAGGATACGTTATTCTTTGTGTTTATGTACGTGATATGCAAAAAACAATAAAAAAAAATAAAAGAACTCGACTAATAATCCATGGTTCCTTGAGGCACACAACATTATTTCTAGACAAGAACCATTATTATTTCCTGATGACATTACAGTTATTACAAAGCCATGCTAATGAAAGCACCATAAAGACAGGAAAACTGAAGGTTTACAAACCAAATACTAGGCTAAAAAGTGACAAGGGGCCCTAAGCTGTTTATATTATACAATGTGTGTCCACTTCCTCGTTTAAACCATTGGGTGACAAAGTATTTATTGTAAAAATCCAAAATGCCTCCCTATAGCAGAGCAAGGCAAATCTCTCATTTTCAGTCAATGTTCTATCTGAAATATATTCGATAGCTAGGACTTCTAGACATTTTATGTTCTTGTGGTGGAATACAAAAAATGCTGGTGAACGCTATGTTTGTCACATCCCTTTTGGATGAAACTCCTATGCTTGCCGTCTCGTTTGCATAATGTGTGCATGGTGCGACCAACATATAATAAATTACAGGGGCAACGGAGCACATGTAGCACCCTGGAGTTTAGGCAGGGTTGCTCCTCACAAATTTACTCACCAGAAATAGTTATCCTGGTTGATTATTAGGGATCTATTGATTTCTCCCTAAATTTGGCCTTGTTGCACTTTTCTCTTCTACCACTAGGTGTCCGGGTACTTGGTGGAACTAGATATGAGAAGGGCAACGCAAGGTCAGGTTATGGGTATATGGGGTATCTCAGCCAATGGGCAGGGTTTTTCTTGAATCCCATGGCCTGCTGGGAGAGCCTATATATTCGGGTGGAGTCAGGTGATCTATGTTCTGTGCCACCTGCACGGCTGTCTGGGTGGACTTGTGTTGTACTGCCCCGGCTGCTAGGCCGGAGATTGGGCCTATCCTGGGCACATCTGGCTGCTAGGCTGTCTGAGGGCCTATCCAGAAGCAAGAGAGCAGTGCAGGGTTAGGACTGTGGCTTGCAGTCCAACCAAAAGGGACGGTTCTGTTGGCCGGAGAACCTGTCATGGTCAGAGGTAGAAGGGAAGCTGTCGCCAGTAAGGGACTATCCGCCTGTTTACCAGGGACCACAGTAAGTAACTGAAGCAAGTACCGATGCAGCATTCTCACCAACCAGTGGAGAATCATGAAACTTCAGTGGGTATCAAGCCAGGGACCCAGCCAGCGGTGGTGAAGCTTGAAGAGCAGCCTTGTATGCCAAACCATGGACCGAACAGGCCAGCGTGGGTGACGTTTGAGAGGTATCTAGAGTGCCAAGCTAGGGACCCTGCATAGAAGCGGGAGTGACGCTTGAGAAAGATACCACAGTGAAGATTGGAGGAGCTCAAGGGATTTAGTGGCAGTGAATCAGTGGGTCTAGTGAGTAACCGGGAGCTCAGTGTGCTGAAGAACTACAGGGAGCTATTGTAGTGAAAGAACTGTTACATTTGTGTTAAGAACTGTTAAAGACTGTTGCCATAGGAGACAGCATTCCTGCACATGCAGATGTGGCGTCTTGCTGGATGCCTTTCCCTGCATGGCTGTCCTCCTATCGAAGTTTCCGAGTCTTCCAATTGAATTTGCAACTACCTAAGGGTGTCCTTGCCCTAACCCTCTTTCCCCCAAAAGTTTGTTAAGAGAAATAAACTCACTTTTGCATGCAAGAAGTGTCTGGAGCGCTTAATGGCTTTAATCATCTTGCACCCACCATGCCTCACAACCCACTATACACAGAAGCATGTCATCTATATCTGACCCTGGAGGTTCCCATTAGACCTAAGGAGGCCTGGGACCTTGCTACACACATAAACTACATATTCAGATGAGCAGGTGATGAACTGTTTAAAGTAGATGTAAACCTGATTCATGACATTTTAGCTGGGAACATATATCTGCAGTGTTTTCTTGTCTCTCTTCAAGGCACTATGTCCCATAGCTTCCCCCTGCTCTGTTCTTCTGTTATCAGCATGAGAACATCTGACAAGTTCTTCTGACACAGGAGATAAAAGTAGCCTGAGTTTTGTGTTGGGGAGGATGCTATAAATAGATTAGCACAGAGCTGAACGATTTAACTAACAGTTTTGAAAGTCTACCTATGAGGACTGGGGGTGTGTGCCTTTCCTCAATTCTGCTGTCTTGGCTGTATGCCCAGGCTTCACTGCAGTGCTAACCAGGAAGAGAAAATCTCCTAACACGATCTGAACTTTCTAAAGAATATATAAAGCTGAAGACAGTAGATATACATGTCATTTCATCTCTGTGTATCATCTAAAGCTGCTCACTTCACTGGGTATATGTGAGGGTTTACATTCACTTAAATGGTAAACAGCTGACCTGATCTGTACCAGAAAAACTGGGTCTTCCATGGGAAATAAACTGGCATGTTAGACAATAGACATCACATTTTTCCGGCACTGGCATATACCTGTCTTGTGGTCAAAAAAGGCCCAGATATCCATGGGGTGAGCTTTCCTCTGGGACTTTAATTTGCTCAGGGCAATGGTATTTTTGAGGGTTTCCGCCCTGCTAAAAGTGGACAAAGGAAAAGCGGGTAATAACGCTACTAATTATGAGTCCAATTGTAGAATACTCCAATGATTGCAGATTATCTGTGTAATCTTTTTGTGTTTGTCATTATAACCTGTAACAAATCTAATACTATTTTTATCTTCTCTAGGGATGGGCTTTATGTTTGGGTCGAAAATTAGTTATGATTATGATCATTGGCTGTTCGCCGAATAGTGAACAATCTGGGGTGTTCGAAAGCCACGGAACACCCTTTAAAAGTCTATGGAAGAAATCAAAAGTGCTAATTTTAAAGGTTAATATGCAAGTTATTGTCATAAAAAGTGTTAGGGGACCTGGGTCCTGCCCCAGGGGACATGTATCAATGCAATAAAAAGTTTTAAAAACTGAAGTTTTTTCGGGAGCAATGATTTTAATAATGCTTAAAGTGAAACAATAAAAGTGTAATATTCCTTTAAATTTCGTACCTGGGGTGTCTATAGTATGCCTGTAAAGTGGCGCATGTTTCCCGTGTTTAGAACAGTCCGAGTGCAAAATGACATTTCAAAAGGAAAAAAAGTCATGGGATTTTACGTAAACGGTGACCCGCCCCCCACTGACACCATGGGGAAAGCCATTAATTTTGGCACAGGGTTCCCCTTAAAATCCATACCAGACCTTAAGGGTCTGGTATGGAATTTGGGGGACCCCCACGCATTTTTTTTTTTATTTTGGTTCGGGGTTCCCCTGTGGGGAAATCCCATGCAGTTTTTATCAATGAACTTTTATGTGTATTGCCGGACCTACAATTCATTATAGCCTGTACGATAGCTAGTGCTAGTACTTTTAAATTACTTTTTCCTTTAGAAATTCAATTTTGCACTCAGACTATTCTAAACACGGGAAACATGCGCCTCTTTACAGGCATACTATAGACACCTCACAGGTACAAAATTTAAAGGAATATTACACTTTTATTGTTTCACTTTAAGCATTATTAAAATCACTGCTCCTGAAAAAATGTCAGTTTTTAAAACTTTTTTTGCATTAATTCATGTCCCTGGGGCAGGACCTAAGTCCCCAAACACTTTTTAAGACAATACCATGCATATAAGCCTTTCGTGTTCGGCAAATCCCTAATCTTCTCTATTTTTTCTCCTAATTCTCACATTCTCATGGAATAACTTGAGATCCATAAACACTAGTTTGTCGGGGTCCACTACATGTGTAAACTGTAAGCCAAGCTAATTATTTTTACAATGAGAAACAAAGGCGGAGAAAAGTTCCACATTCCCATTCCAAATAGGCAGGACATTATCGATGTACCTGCCTATTTACACGATAGTACACGATGTGGCGCATGAATGGATTGTGGTTCCAAATGGTTAATTCCTCCCAGTATCCCATTGTAACATTAGCATAGAATGATGCAAAATTTGCCCCCATAGCTGTGCCTTGTAGTTGGAGGTTGAATTGACCAAGAAACATGAAATAGTTTGGAGAATTAACAGAAAGATCCCTATATAGGGAGAATTGCAAAGATCTACTGTATGTGGGATAGACGTATAGAGTGAACAAGCAACAGACTAGGGGGGCACACCCTATAAATTTGGTGCTGCTATAGGACTACAAACAGAGCAAAATAGATTACAGCGGTCACATAAAAAAATTACATTTAAATCCTGCAAGGCTATTTAACACACCTGGATATATTCAAAAATATGGGGATTTGGTTTCACCATATGGCCATATAGTGCTAAGCCCACTACTGTGTCAAAGTACCCCATTATCAGTGGGTCCTACACTATTCATAGAAGGAAAGGTCCTGCATCTCAACCATGGGAGACAAACTCCTCTTTTGTCCTTATAGATCTCCCATAAAGAGGAGTTTGTCTCCCATGGTTGAGAGGACCCATTTTATCCTTTTTTTGTAGATTCTTTTTTTTTATTTTTTATCATGTAATCTTTATTTAGAAAATTTTATTTTTTTACAAACATTAAAGAGGAAGTAAACCCTGATGGGTTTTACTTTTTTTTGTGTTCACTGCAAAGTAAAAGCATAATAGGCAAGTACGCGCCGCATACTAGCCTATTATGTGCCACTTACCTGCAAACGAAGCCTGAGATGTCCCCGATGTCCCTGCTGGTGGCCGCATCCATCTTCACCCCTCTTCCTTCCGGGGCCGTGGGCTCCGGCTCTGTGACTGGCCGGAGTCACGTGACATCACTCCCAACGGTCACGGCACAGGCCCTTTAGAAACGGCACAATCATGCCCTTTCTTCAGTGCGCATATGCCAATGACGTCGCTGTAAGCCTATATTGTAAATATCTCCTAAACCATGCAGGTTTAGGAGATATTTCCAGTACCTACAGGTAAGCCTTATTATAGGCTTATCTGTTGGTAAAAGTGGTGTAACTAGGTTTAAAACTACTTTAACATTCATCCCTGTTATCTCATAAATATTCTCATACATTCATAATACACTACAGGGGGTCCCCGACTTACAAACATCCGACTTACAAACGACTCCTACTTACAAACGGAGGGAGACAACAGGAAGTGAGAGGAAATCCACCCTAGGAAGGGAAATTCTCTCCTGTAAGAGTTAAAATGGGAAAAAGGTGTCTCCACTGATGCTTTATCACCAGTCCATGTTTCCCTAACAACCCAAAATTTTCAAAATCCAATTGTCATTGGGACAGAAGGTGACGTGAAATCTTCTGAACAGGGGCACAGACAGCAAAACAAATGTTACAGGGGTGATAACCCTTCTCTATGTTATTTAAAAAACGTAAAAATAGATTTTTTGGCTGGAGCTACACTTAAAAAATGTACCTGTTCCGACTTGCAAACAGATTCAACTTAAGAACAAACCTACAGTCCCTATCTTGTTCGTAACCCGGGGACCCCCTGTACTCTAATATCACAATACATCTTTATATTACATTTTCTCCATAAAAATTCCCTTATTGTCTTTTATCTTCCTATTACCATTTTTTATTAAAACAAAAAAAACAAAGAAAGAACCCAAAGACAGTTTATTTATCTTTAATTACTACACCTGTTTTCCCACATATTCCTCTATTTTACTTATTACTTCTTATTTTTTCCATTTATCTCCCTATCTTATTAGATGTTTAGCTAATTTAGCCAAGGGTCTCATATTTTCTTAAATGTCCCAATTTTCCCTCTTTTAATATATATACAGATCTTTCTTTTCTAATTGTATTTTCTACCCCTTTTATCCATTCTCTATGAGTTGGTGGGTTTACTGCTAACCATTTTCTTGATATTAATTTCTGCGCTAGAAACAGACACCTAATTACTGCATTTTGTCTTCTATTTACTACACCCTCTTCCCTTGTATACCCCAAAATACATATTATGGGGTCCAATTCAAGGTCTACTTCAAAAGACCTTTTTATGGTGTAAATAGCCTTCCCTCAATATCTGTGTAACTTTAAACACCTCCAAATCATATGAATAAGATCTCCATTCAATCCCCCACATCATGGGCATTTAGCATCTGGCCTCTGTCTGAACAAGAATAATATTTAGGTGGTATAGTATGTTCTCTGAAGTGACAGCAAATGCAAAGTTTTTTTGCGATGGGGATCGGGATACCAATGGGCCAACTTCTAGTATATACCTCCACTGCTCCTCCGTTACATCACCCAAATCCTCCAACCATCATCTTCTACAGGGAAGTTCTTCTTTTACATCTATCGTTACTTCACATATCCTTCCATAAGTTCCCAATATCAGCCCTCTAGACAGACTTGCATCAGTCACTCTACGGAGAGCAGTAATCCCCCACCATTCCAATGGCTTTTCTTTAAATTATTTGTCCAGTGCATGTCTAATTTGTAAATATTTATAGAAAGACTCTCTGTATTCCATATCCCTCTCTAAGTTCCTGAAATGACTTAAAGTGGATGTAAACCCCAAATTTACATATCTCATGTACTAACCTGAGACAGGCACATCCTGTGTAAAAAGTTAACAATTCACTTCCCCCTCCCCTCCAGCTCTCCCAGCTTTACTGTGTTTTGACTGGATGTTTTCTCATCATGGGATGCAGTGAACAGTCAGCAGACTATAGACAGACAAGTGATTTAGGGGACATGTATGTAGTCAGAGCTGGGCAGAGTAGAACATCCAGTGATCTGATGATAACCTGTCTCAGGCTAGTGCATGAGATACGTAAATCACCTGTCACTCACAGCAAGGGGGCGTTTTTGACAAAGTTTTCAAGACTTTGTCAAGATTTCTTTAACTGAACAATAAAAGAGGATTGCTCAGGCCTTGAGTAAATCTGTGTGGCAAGACTGGGCTCAAATGAAAGGAAATATTATTCTCTACATTATGACATAACAAAAAAATGTTGGGTTTACATCCACTTTAAGGGTTGTTACTTTGTAAAACTGAACCAATCGCACTAAACCACATCTCTCCTAATCTTTATTCCTCTTTATATTTTCAACTTCCTGTAGATGTTTATGGGGGGGGGGGGGGGGGGGATTCGGTATAACCCTGATATCCCAACATCTCCTTAACTATTTTTTCATAGCTTTTTAATCAACTCAGATGTAGGGAAAGTTACCAACGACTCGGCTTCCAAAGCCTCCATTAATGTGTTATGATTTGTACCTAAGAGAATAATTTTCCTATTCAACTCCTATACCCCCAGAAGATTACACCCACTCAGGTGTTGTAATTGTGCTGCCAAGAAGTAGCTCCAGGGATGCGGAACCGCCATTTTTTTGTAGATTCTTAATTAATACCTAATGCCATTTTGAATAGAGACAAGAGGTACTGTATTTCTGGACCTCCATATTGCTGTTCTTTACACGTGTTGCTGTAAACTTTCCCATTCTTTCTTGAGATCTGGATCTAAAAAATTACAGTGTTTTTTTAATTCTTAAACCTCTTGGTGTAATACCCAGGTCTAAACATATGTATATAGTTGGAGAAAGGCTTTTCTCATATATCTCTCATATTCCTCCTTATGAGGTGGATTTAATTGTTTAATTCCAAAAGTGTGATTGTTTTTCCTACACAAATCTTCACAATCCTGACATTTCCCTTGTGTAGCCTTAGTGAAAATAGACTGCAACCTGTTTTGTCTATTTACCTCCATTGATTATAACCTGTTTTGAACAAGAAGGGGATTACAATGTCATCAATATAGATAAGGATTTATATCCATCTGTCTTCTTGGTTTCTGGAGTAGAGAGAGGGGTTTGCTTTACTTCTTGAGAATCCGTCTCTGGTAAGTACTTTGTTTACTTTCTCATTCCACATCCTTGCAGATTGCTTAAGACCATAGATGCTCTTCTGAGGTTTAAACCCCGGTGATTGCACCATGTAGATGTTTCATCATAATCTTCATTGAATTTCTAGGAGTAACCCTTGGCAACTATTGTGACTTTGTATTTGTGGATATTCCCTTCTGCGTCTGATTTTACTTTGAAAGTCCACTTACTAACTATAGTTTTAGGAGGGAGCTCTGTTAGTGTCCATGAGTACAGAGAAGGGCAACAAAGTTATTAAAGGGACTGGAGGATATTAGTTATAAAGAAAGGTTGCGAGCACTGAACTTATTCTCTCTGGAGAAGAGACGCTTGAGTGGGGATATGATTTAAATTTACAAATACCATACTGGTGACTAGACATGTGCATTAGTTATCGTCCGGATGCATTTTCGTCTGAATTTCAGGTATTTTCTTTATCGTTTTAACAAACGATAATGAAAGTGCAGAATCCGAAAAACAAAAGATCCGACATAAACAAATGCTTTATTTTCATTTTCATTGCGACAACAGTTCGTTATAGATAGGAGATTCGACAATATCGCTGACAATAACAATCTGCGTTTATCGAACCTGTGGTCGAATGTGCCTAACCTTAACTCTATTAGTCCAAGATTATTCGACATAGAGAGAAAAGATTTGACATAGAGAGAAAAGATTCAACATAGAGAGAAAAGATTGCTGCTGGAATTGGGTAGGGGAAGTAAAATAAAAATAATGATGATGATGAATGTTATTGGCTGATTGTAACCAAAGAGGAGGAGCAGTAAAATAGCTAGAACTAAGTATACACTTACAGCCAACTTACTTTCACTTACGATTGCTAGCAGAGAAAGACACACACACTAAATCATTTCAAAAGACAGTCAATCTTAGCTGGTCCGTTTGTCAGAGAACCTAAATTATTTAGCAATTAAGCATTAGCACAGCAGCAGAACAATAGTGAAGCAAGCTACAGTTCAATTTAACCTTTTCATAATAATCTGCTGCTATTGTGTTAGTGTTGTGAACTTGATAGTGATACTAGTGTTGCTAAGTGTTGTGATAGCCTCAGGGGCTGCCCGTGTTGTGGGGGGGGGGGGATTTATTATTATAGATTCTATATTATAGATTGAGATTCTATATAGATTCTATATACCCTATCTTGTTACCTGTCTAATCCGTGATCACTATCACTAGTCCATTTTCTGTTTGAACTATACACATTCAACATGAACAACAAAGATTCGAAAAAAGCAGTGAAAAATATAGAAAACTTTGAATCTTTGGCTTATGGTGTCTGTCGAAAGTTCTAAGAAGATTAGACTGAGCAGCTAAACTATACGGCGTCGTACAGTTTAGCTGCTCCGTCAAATCTTCTTTGAACATTTGGCAGACACCATAAGCCTTGACAGCCTTGACAATGACAGATTCGACCTTAATTAATTTGGGTTTTCGAACTAATGCAATTTTTAACGAAAAACAAAATATATGAAAACGAAAGTTACGAAATAGTAACTAAATAAAAAAAATTATCGGACAAAAACGAAATTCCGAAACAAAATATTTCAGTGTGCACATGTCTACTGGTGACCCCACAATAGGGATAAAACTTTTCCGCGGAAGGGAGTTTAATAAGACACATGGCCACTCATTAAAGTTAGAAGAAAAGGGGTTTAACCTTAAACTGCATAGAGGGTTGTTTACTGTAAGAGCGGCAAGGATGTGGAATTCCCTTCCACAGGTGGTGGTTTCAGCGGAGATCATCGATAGTTTAAAAAAACTATTAAATAAGCACCTGAACGACCACAACATACAGGGTTATACAATACTGACATAAAATCACACACATAGGTTGGACTTGGTGGACATAATGCATACACTATATAGTTCACAGTATTTTACATTACTTGCTGTTGCTCTTCCAACAGTTTGAGGGGAAAGGGGAGAAGAAAAGAAGAGAAAAAAAAAGAGCACACACACACACATACACCCAACACTCACTATTGTTGGTGTCTATTGAAAACCATATCTAGTGCCATATATAGTAATAGGGATGAGCCAAACATTCCTGGTTCGGTTCGCAGCAGAACATGCGAACAGGCAAAAAATTATTATTAAAGTCTATGGGACACGAACATAAAAAATCAAAAAGTGCTAATTTTAAAGGCTTATATGCAAGTTATTGTCATAAAAAGTGTTTGGAGACCTGGGTCCTGCCCCAGGGAACATGTATCAATGCAAAAAAAAGTTTTAAAAAATGGTTGTTTTTTCGGGAGCAGTGATTTTAACCACTTAAGGACCGCCTCCTGCACATTTACGTCAGCAGAATGGCACGGCTGGGCAGATCAACGTACAGGTACGTTGCCCTTTAAGAGCCCAGCCGTGGGTCACGCACGCGCCGCCAGCGGCGCGCTCGCGACCCGGTCCTGAGCTCCGTGACCGCGGGACCAGCGATCGGGTCACAGAGCTGAAGAACGGGGAGAGGTCTGTGTAAACAAACCTCTCCCATGCTTCCTGAATGAATGAATGAATGAATAACTTGTATAGCGCTACAATGCGAACTGAATCGCCTCAAGGCGCTGTATTGACATTTGGTTGTCGAGCTTCTAGAAGAGGTGGGTCTTGAGTTTCTTCCTGAAGGCCTGATGGTTTTCTTCCATGCGAATGTCGGTTGGTAGAGCGTTCCATAGCCGTGGACCTTGGACAGCGAATCTCCGTTCCCCCTTTGATTTGTAGCGGGATTTGGGAATGAGGAGAAGATTTTGATTAGCCGATCGAAGACTGCGATTCGGTATGTAGTGTTTTATTTTCTCGCGAAGGTATTGCGGGGCGTTTCCATGTGCGCATTTGTGGGTGAGGCAGAGGGTCTTGAATGCGACCCGACTCCTTACATTTAGCCAATGTAGGTTCCTCAGGGAAGGGGAGATGGATTCCCAGGGTTTTTTTCCTGTTATCAGCCTTGCCGCTGTGTTTTGGATAAGTTGTAAGCGCGCAAGTCCTACACTGCCTGTCACTGATCGGCTGTTCCCTGTCATCGGGAAAGCCGATCAGTGACGTCAGACGTAAAGCCACACCCCCCTACTGTAAAAAAAACACACACACACTGACGTAACCCCTCCCGCCCCCTAGTGGTTAACTCCTTCACTGCTAGTGTCATTTACATAGGAATCAGTGCATTTAAATAGCACTGATTTCTGTATAAATGACAATGGTCCCAAAAATTTGTCAAAAATGTCCGATGTGTCCGCTGATCTCCGCCATTACTAGTAAAAAAAAAAAAATATTAATAAAAATGCTATAAAACTATCCCCTATTTTGTAAACGCTATAAGTTTTGCGCAAACCAATCAATAATTGCTAATTGCAATTTTTTTTACCAAAAATATGTAGAAGAATACGTATCGGCCTAAACTGAGGGAAAAAAAAAAATTTTTTTTATATTTTTTGGGGATATTTATTATAGCAAAAAGTAAAAAAATATTGATTTTTTTTCAAAATTGTCGCTCTATTTTTGTTTATAGCGCAAAAAATAAAAACCGCATAGGCGATCAAATACCACCAAAAGAAAGCTCTATTTGTGGGAAAAAAAAAAGACGCCAATTTTATTTGGGAGCCACGTCGCATGCCCGCGCAAATCTCAGTTAAAGCGACGCAGTGCCGAATCGAAGGGGCCTGGTCCTTTGGCTGCAAATTGGTCCGGGGCTTAAGTGGTTAATAATGCTTAAAGTGAAACAATAAAAGTGAAATATTCCTTTAAATTTTGTACCTGGGGGGTGTCTATAGTATGCCTGTAAAGTGGCGTATGTTCCCACTTTTATAACAGTCCCTGCACAAAATTTAATTTCTAAAGGAAAAAAGTAATTTAAAACTACTCGTAGCTATAATGAATTGTCGGTCCTGGCAATACACATAAAAGTCATTGAAAAAAACAGCATGGGATTCCCCCACAGTCCATTACCAGGCCCTTTGGGTCTGGTATGAATATTAAGGGGAACCCCGAACCAAAATTGAAAAAAAAAATTGCGTGGGGGGTTCCCCCAAATTCCATACCAGGCTCTTTAGGTCTGGTATGGATTTTAAGGGAAACCCTGTGCCAAAATAAAAAAAATGGCGTGGGGGTCCCCCCAAAAATCCATACCAGACCCTTATCCGAGCACGCAACCTGGCAGGCCGCAGGAAAAGAGGGGGGAGGAGAAAGCGCCCCCCCCTTCTGAACCATACCAGGCCACATGCCCTCAACATGGGGAGGGTGCTTTGGGGTAGCCCCCCAAAGCACCTTGTCCCCATGTTGATGGGGACAAGGGCCTTATCCCCAAAACCCTTGCCCGGTGGTTGTGGAGGGTCTGCGGGTGGGGGGCTTATCGGAATCTGGAAGCCCCCTTTAACAAGGGGACCCCCAGATCCCAGCCTCCCCCCTGTGTGAAATGGTAACGGGGTACAAATGTACCCCTACCATTTCACAAAAAAAGTGTGAAAATGGTAAAAATTACATGACACGGCTTGGGACAAGTCCTTTATTAAAAAAATAAAAAAAAAAACTGTCCCACAAAGTCTTCTTCTTCTCTTGCTCGGCCAACGGACCGAAAAAGAAAAAAAAAAAACCTGCACGCCACCACCGATCCACCTCCATGGGAGGCACCCGCCATAATGACTGTCCTCTCAGGTGACAGCTCTTTTATAACTGAGGGCGGGGCCATGCGGCAGCGTCACCACGTAACACGGCCCCCTCTAATGCACGGGGACATCCCTATGGCTTCCTCGTATCGTCAGAGAGGGCGGGGCCACTCGGTAACGTGCAGGTTTTTTTTTTCTATTTCGGTCCATCGGCGGAGCAAGAGAAGAAGAAGAAGACTTTGTGGGACAGTTTTATTTTTTTATTTTTTAATAAAGGACTTGCCCCCAGGCCGTGTCATGTCATTTTTACCATTTTCACACTTTTTTTGTGAAATGGTAGGGGTACATTTGTACCCCGTTACCATTTCACACAGGGGGGAGGCCGGGATCTGGGGGTCCCCTTGTTAAAGGGGGCTTCCAGATTCCGATAAGCCCCCCGCCCGCAGACCCCCACAACCACTGGGCAAGGGTTGTGGGGATGAGGCCCTTGTCCCCATCAACATGGAGACAAGGTGCTTTGGGGGGCTACCCCAAAGCACCCTCCCCATGTTGAGGGCATGTGGCCTGGTACAGTTCAGGAGGGGGGGCGCTCTCTCGTCCCCCCCTCTTTTTTTTCTGTGGCCTGCCAGGTTGCGTGCTCGGATAAGGGTCTGGTATGGATTTTTGGGGGGACCTCACACCATTTTTTTTTAATTTTGGTGCGGGTTCCCCTTAAAATCCATACCAGACCTGAAGGGTCTGGAATGGATTTTGAGGGGGAACCCCCACGCCATTTTTTTTTAATTTTGGCACGGTGTTCCCCTTAATATGCATACCAGACCTGAAGGGCCTGGTATTGAATTCGGGGGGACCCCCACGCATTTTTTTTTTTAATTTTAGTTCAGGGTTCCCCTTAATATTCATTTTATGTGTATTGCTGGGCCTGGGCCTGGGTACTTTTAAATTACTTTTTTCCTTTAGAAATGTCATTTTGTGCAGGGACTGTTGTAAACACAGGAAACATGCACCACTTTACAGGCATACTATAGACACCCCCCAGGTACGAAATTTAAAGGAATATTTCACTTTTATTGTTTCACTTTAAGCATTATTAAAAGCACTGCTCCCAAAAAAACTGACATTTTTAAAACTTTTTTTTGCATTGATACATGTCCCCAAACACTTTTTATGGCAATACCATACATATAAGCCTTTGAAATTAGCACTTTTGATTTCTCCCATAGACTTTTAAAGGGTGTTCTGTTACATTCGAACACCACAAATTGTTCGCTATCCGGCGAACAGGCGCACACCCGATGTTCGATTCAAACTTACGTTCAACTCGAACATCGGACTAATCCCTATATAGTAACAATATGAGTACATATTGAACATGAGGACCTTAACAATCATTACAATAAGCATATATTTAAACATGGAAACCCTGGTGTAAAGGATGTCCTTGCCAGGCTATCCCTTAGCCCTGGACAATATGTATATACTGTATATCCGAATCCTCCTAGACCAAGAAAGCCATGGATCAAAGCCCAAAGCACATGGAAAAATACCACAAAGAGATCAGGCGCTAATTGGACAGATTACTAGGGGGGAGTTTATGAAAAGCAGCTCTGCTGAAATTAGCAGTTGGAGACAACCCCTGGGCAAGAAGGCAGTCCCTGGTTGTTTTACATTTGGCTATTGGTGGATCTGGTGTGCTCATTTTACAGCATACTAATTTTAACCATTGAATCTCTTATTCAATTTTTATATGCTATTTTAAAATGCTATTATCAGTTTAAATAAACTCTGCTGACAATTGCCTTTCTAAGGCTGGTGCTCAATAGAGGTGTGTGTACACCCATGCCACATGCAGCCTTGTTCTAAGCACTTTACAGAGACTTTTTGGTGGTTGCTTCAACATCCAAGAAGCGCCTTCAGGAGTTCTAGAGACATACATTTCACATTTAATTTTCTGACTATTCATCATATTTTTGGAGGCCCTGGAGCACGAGAGCAGTGGAAAAACCCACACAACGACCACATTTTGGAAAGCAAACACCCCATAATATTTTCGAAGAAGTATACTGAGTCTTTTGAAAATGTAATTTTTTGCCACAAGTTTTTGGAAAATGTGGAAAAAAAATCTATATTTTTACCACAAAGTTGTAAATCTATAAGATATTCCTATCACAAAACATGCACACACTTATATTTATCACTCAAAATACATTCAGTTACTCCTCCCAGGTATTTTCAATGTCTAGACCTGGTAACCCCGCCCCCTCTGACGCACAGGGATGTCATGGGGAATTCCCTATGGCTTTCCCCATGACGTCAGAGGGGGGCGGGGTCACCAGGTGACCCCGCCCTCCGTTATAAAAGACCTATCAGACGCAGCGAAGCCTCACACAGCGGGAGCCTCCCATTGCGCGGAGCGGCCCAGAAGAGACACACCGACGTCATGGAAGAAGATGCCGGACGAGAAGACCAGAGCAAGAAGAAGCGGATCGGAGGAAGAAGATGATGGAAGAAGAAGATGGAAGAAGAAGATGGAAGAAGATGCTTCCAGATTCCGATAAGCCCCCCACCTGCAGACCACCACAACCAATGGCCAGGGTTGTGGGGAAGAGGCTCTTGTCCTCATCAACATGGGGACAAGGTGCTTTGGGGGTCAGACCCCCAAAGCACCCTCCCAATGTTGACAGTTCTTTTTTTTTTTGCCTGGTTTTTTTTTATTTTTTTTTTTTTTCTTTTTCCACATTCAGATAGATCAGTCGGGGGTAATGTCAGCATGGCCCACATCTCCGTCCCCTTTGTCTTAACATCATTTGTGGATTGTTTTAGTAATCTTATCTGCCCTTTTTTTTTTTTTTTTTTTTTTTTCTTTTTCCACATTCAGATAGATCAGTCGGGGGTAGTGTCAGCATGGCCCACATCTCCGTCCCCTTTGTCTTAACATCATTTTTGGATTGTTTTAGTAATCTTATCTGCCCCTTTTTTTTTTTTTTTGTTCATTTTATTTTTCCGCCATTGGGATACAAAAATCAAAGCGATAAGGGTGTTGGGCCAAGTTGTTTCCGGCATGCCCCCAAGTCAATATACCAATTTGGCCCGTTTTCCCCTTCTCGTTTTCCCGCCTTCCGGGGAAGGGCTTTCTTTTACAAACTCCCCTTTACTTATTTATCCCCCCCCCCCCCCCCCCTCCGCTACTGACATACGGCTCTTTTTTTTTTTTTTTTTTTTTTTTTTTTTCCTTCTCTTTCCCTCTCCTTTTCCTGCTCCCCTTTTTCCCCCCCATACGGGTACGTGTTGTTACGTCTTAATCTACTTGGGCATCTAAGGGTGGATCCTAAGGACCTCCGATAGGCTCCATGATTTCTTAAATTTTCTCCAGCCTTCCCACTTCTTTTTCATTACTTCCCTATCCTCCCCTGTACAGTTTATTACACACTCCATTGTGTATGCTGATTCTACCCCCTCCACCCAAAGCCATATGGGGGGACACTCCCGGTCCATCCAGCATCTCGGGATCGCCCCCTTTGCTGCGTTGAGAAGATGGGGGACCAGAGAGCCTGTGTATTGACTAATTCCTTGTGTGGTTGCATGCATGAGGACGACCCAGGGGTCCCTTTTCACCTCCACGGTGGTTATTTCTTTTATATAGTTTAGGATGGTCTCCCAATATTTTTTTATTTTGTGGCAGTCCCACCATATGTGGCCCATGGTGCCTCTTTCCTCACATCCCCTCCAACACTTAGCTGATGTATCCGTCTGATATTTGCTTAGCTTATCAGGGGTCCTATACCACCTGGCCATGAGCTTAAAATTCATTTCAGCGGTCTTAGAATCCGTGGCTGAACCGTGGGCTAATTTTAATATTTTCTTAACTGTGTCTAATTCTAATTGTGAACCCAGTTCCCTCTCCCATTTCCTGAGGTATGGGGGTACCTCCGGCCTGTCCTGCTCTAAAAGTAGTTTGTAAATTTTCGAAATTCTTTTTTTGGAGTTCTCTGCCGTGAAGATTTTTTCCAGTTTTGTCAGATCGTTGATGTCCCTTAACGGCACTGGAAGCCAACTGACGAAGTGACTTAACTGGAGATACCGCCATACGTCTATGGAAAACAACTCGCCTTTAGTCTGTAACTCCTGTAGTGACATTATTTTCCCATTGCTAATAATTTCTCCTAAACTTGTGCTATCCTTTGTGATCCAATCCCCGCTTACCCCTTTTTTCCCAGGAGGGAAGAAGGGGTTTTCCTTAAGTGTAATTAAGGGTGAATTATATGCTTTATTAAAAGTTTTATACGTCTTATCCCAAATTTTGAGTGTATTCCGTGTAATTGTGTGCGTTTTTTCACCCAGTGGTCTACATTTTGGGGGATTCCAGACAATCTTCCCCAATTTTGCTTCACATAGTGATTCCTCCAAGCCAACCCATCTTTTAACGTTGTGTGATTTAACCCATTCTGGTATTCTAAGTAGTGCGATAGCGTGGTAATATCCCTCAATGTCCGGGACTGCTAGGCCACCTAAGTTCTTATTTTGTTTTAGGATTTGTAGGGAGATTCTGTGTTTTTTATGCTTCCACACAAAGTTCATAATCAATGCTCTTAATTTTCCTAGGTACTGTTTTGGGAGGGGGAGTGGGAGCATCTGGAGTTTATACGTAATAATCGGCAATATCATCATCTTAACCGTGTTGACCCTGCCTATCCATGACAGTGCTCTTCCATTGTACTCTTGACATTTATTTTTGATTTCCTCTAACAGTGGGATAAAGTTTATTTTATACATTTTCCTCGGGTTATTGGCTAGCTCAATACCCAGATATTTTATCTGTTTTTTCCAGGCGAAACTCACCTCTTTCTGTAAATTCTGTTTTTCAGTATTATTGAGGTTAATGTTTAAAATAAAGGTTTTTGAGGTATTAATTCTAAAATTTGTTAGTTCGCCGTACTTAGCTAAGATTTTTAAAAGGTTGGGGATTGACTTCTGCGGTGACCCGACGTAAAAAAGAACATCGTCTGCGAAGGCGGCGAGTTTATGTTCCTCACTGCCAACTCTACATCCCTCTACTCCCTCACTACCTCGGATTGTGGACAGCAGAGGTTCCAGGGACAACGGACATCCTTGCCTAGTCCCATTATGCATCTCGAACATAGACGAGACTATCCCGTTTATTCTTATGTTTGCTTTGGGATGGGTATAAAGGACTTTAATTTTTTGTATAATCTTGGGGCCAAACCCCATTCTTTGTAACGTTTTGAACATGAACCCCCAGTCTACTCTGTCAAATGCTTTTTCTGCATCAATTGAGAGCAGTAGACTGGGGGTTCGCATAACCCTCATTTTCTGCATGGCCAATAGTGTCCGAATCCCATTATCTCTCCCCTCCCTGCCAGGGATAAAGCCCACTTGGTCCGGATGGATCAGCGTGCTCAAGTGTCCCTTAATTCGCTCGGCCAAAATCTTGGCGTACAGTTTTGTATCAAAATTAAGTAATGAGATAGGTCTGTAACTTGAGCACACCGATCCATCCTTCCCTTCCTTAAGCAGGACAGTTATCGTCGCCAGAAGTGAGCCCTCGCTCATATCATACTCTGTCCCCAGTCCGTTCATATAGCGCTGTAATCTTGGGACAAGGATTTCTTTGAAAGTTTTATAGTAAAGAACGGTGAACCCGTCAGGGCCCGGGCTCTTTCCTGAGGGAGAGTTGTTTAGAGCTCTGAGGATTTCGTCCTCTGAGATCGGTCTTTCCAGGGCTTCACTGTCCTCTATATTGAGGGATACCAACCCTGCCCTATCCAGGAAGTCATCTGTTTTCGTGCTGTTTTCGCCCCCTTCGTTGCCACCCTCCGGGTCTACCGAATAGAGTTCTTCATAATACTTCCTAAAAGTTGCTGCTATTTCTCTAGATACATGTTTAGTCTCCCCATTGCCAGTTTGAATTTTCTCGATGAAATTTCTAGATTTTTTCTTTTGGAGTTTTCTGGCTAGATATTTCCCTGGCTTATTTCCCCATAGGTACTGGTCCTTTGCCATCTTGTTGAACGCCTGTCTTGCTTCCTGTTCAGCCAAATCTTTTAACTCCTCTCTCTTTTCCAACAGTTCGAGGTATGTATCGTGCACCCGAGCCCCATCTGTCTTATGTTTTTGTTCTAGTCTGGTGATCTCGGCCGTCAGTTCCTGCGTCTGTCTCATCCTCTCTTTTTTCTGCCAGGCTGCCTTCGCTATAAAGATACCTCTGACAAACGCCTTATGGGAGTCCCAGATAACTGCTTCTGAGACTTCGCCGTTGTCGTTAGTTAGGAAGAACCATTCAAGTTCTTTTCGAATGGAATCTCGTATATCTTTGTCATATAATAATTCTATATTCAATTTCCACCCACTCGAGGGTTGTTTATATTCTGGAATGCATAAATTCATGGAGGCTGGGGCATGATCTGAAAGGGACATTATTTCTATGCTGGTTTGGGTAATTCTCTCCAATAGTCCATGTTCAACCAAGATATGGTCCAAGCGGGAGTACGTCTGGTGCACGGGGGAGAAGAACGTAAAATCTCTTTTATGGGGGTGCTGGATCCTCCATATATCCACCAGTTGTTCTCCAGAGAGCCTTTTTTTAAGTCTCTTGAGTTGAGCGGTCCCTGTCCCCAGCACCCCAGACGTACTATCCCGGGATGGGTCCATTACGAAATTTAAATCCCCCATAAGTATCAAATAACCCTTTTTAAAGGCCCTCAACTTTGATAAAATTGATTCTAGGTATCTGATGGGTCTTATGTTGGGGGCGTATATATTGGCTAAAGTGATTTCTGTCCCGCTGAGGGATCCCCTTAAAAAGAGAAACCTCCCCTCCGGGTCCATTTTCCTGTCTTCCAATGTAAAATTAATGTCTCTGCCAAAACCTATGGCCACCCCTCTTGCCCTGTTTGTTATTGTATCTCCGTAGTACCATGTTGGATATGATGGCGAGAACAGTCTAACGCCGGAGACATGCGACAGATGAGTCTCCTGTAGGAAGACTATTCCCGCCCCATATCTCCTGATCTCTTCCAAGACCCGGTGTCGTTTGATGGGGGAGTTCAAACCCTTTACATTATATGTGAGAAACTTAATTTCAGTCTTCATTTCTCCGTTAGGGTGTTTTTACTTTTTCCCTCTGTTCTAGTTTGGTAGGTGAGAAGTTTAATGGCCGATACCCTGTCAGCAGCGGAGGGGGCCCCCCTCCCTAACCCATCCCTCCCTCCCCTTTCTACCCACCCCTTCTCCCTCCCCTTCTCATGCCCTCCTACCCGCCCTCCCTCCTTCCTTCCCCCCTCCCCCCTACCCCTCCCCTCTCTGACCCCTTCATGGGTCTCTAGGTCCATGGGTGTCGTCTTCATGCGGCACCCCTGGGCGCTAGATTCATGGTGAGGTGGAGTCTGATCCCGGCCCCCCCCTTTTTCTCTTTTTCCTTTCCCCTTTTCTCCATTCCTCTCCATCTTTTTATCTATCATTTTTTCCTCTTTTTACCCTTCTCTATCCCTCCCCTCCTCTCCGCCCCCCCTCGGATTGCTCCGAAAAATGGTGGAGAATAGGCCGGGTCTTTTGGGGCTTACTGGTAGACTTTTCTACCTACCCCCCCCCCTCTCCTCCGCCACCCTTTTAAGTGAGGTCATCTACACCCTCTTTTTCTTTCCAGCCGGGTAACTCCGGGACTGGGATCCCCAGCTTGGCACAGAAACCCTGGAGCTCCTCCGGGAATCGCAGCTTGGCCGCAAGCCCCTCTTTTAGGCCAATTAGGCAGGGTGGAAAGCCCCAGTTGTACTTAATGTTTTCCTTCCTGAGAATTTCTAATAGGGGTTTTTGAAATCTTCTTCTCTCCAGGGTACGGGCCGAAAGGTCGGCATATACTTGTATGTCTGTGTCTTCATACCTCAATGGTGTATTGCCCCTGATTTTGCCCCAAATGTCCTCTTTCTCTTTAAAGTGGAAAAATCTAATGATTATATCTCGCGGTCTGTCGGGACCCGACCTCTCAGATCTTCCCGCTCGATGGGTTCTTTCGATTTCGGGGAACTGGTCTTGATTTTTGCCACTAATTGGGCCAAGAATAGAAAAGATTTTTTTCCCAAGATCTTCCCCTCTTTGTTCTGGGACCCCGCGTAGTCTCAGATTTAGCCTTCTATCCCTGTTCTCTTGTTCTTCAATTTTGTATGCGGTGTCTCTCTGGTTAAGTTGGAATTTTTTCAGTAGGGCTTTTAGGTTTGAAATTTCCTGGTCAGTAATATCTGCTCTGGTTTCAGCCGACTCTACCCTGGTAAGTAGGTGGCCCATATCCTCTCTAAGGTTATTGATTTCTAGTTTAATAGCGTTTTCTAGACACAACAACATGACCTCCATTTCCGTTTTATTGGGGACGTGAGTTCCTGCCTGTTGATCCTCGGTCCGGCTCATGTCAGTCTCACTCTCTATGGTGTAGTCTGCTCTTGACTGATTGTTGACGCCTTCTGCTCCTACGCTTCTTTCCAGACTGACCCCCACCTGGGATGCGAGCCCTGTGGTTTTTGGGCTGGCTCCTTGTCTAAGATAATGTTTAATCGTGCTCACTTCTCCTTTGGTGCCTTTTGTGGCTCCCTTTTTTGACGATTTGGGTGCGTCCTTGCTCATGGTGCCCTTTCTTATGCCTCTTATTCTCTTCCCCAGTTTTCTTTTTTATTAGGGTTTCCTTATTGCCTTGTTTCCTTTCTCCTCCTCTGTATCCCAGTGGTGCCCCTTTTGTTAGGTTTGATCTTTAGTGTTTGTGTAGATTTGTTCCTGAGCTGTTACGGCCTTGGTGAGCGCAGTTATAAGAGTGCAAGTTACAGGGTATCGGCAGGAGCAGAAAAAAAAAAACAAAAGATCTTGTTTTTTAAAAACCTAATGACCTGTTTTACGTGGTTCTATTCAAGATCTATGTGTATAGTGTCAGTTTTTCCTATCTCTGGATTCTTCCTAGGTGCACCGTTCCGTGCACTCTAGTGGAAATGAAAGGTACCCAGTTTTCAGGAGGCACTTCTCCTAGACCCTCTTTTTTTTTTTTTTTTTTTTTTTTTTTAGCCAACAGCTTACTTGTGAGGAGGAGAACCTAACAAGAGTTTGCTGGTAGCTTAGTGAAACACATATGTGTTTTGAAAGTGTACTGTCTCTTGGTAGATTGCAACAAACATCCTAAATGATATTTCCAATATGGTATAATACTTGCAAGTTATTTAAAGACTCTGCTGTGCTATTTTAGCATCGAGTCGCATCATCACTGAGAGTACCATTTGTGTTGGAACGGACAAGATAGTAGGATTGCTAACAGACACAAAAAAGGCAGTTTCACAAACTTTCCTTGTCCAGGTCCTTTTAACATGTTGGCAAAATCTGTTATGTCAATTAGGCGGTACTAACCCTTTCAGGATGCTGTCTGAAGAAACACAGGTGCTATGTTCCAAACCGGGGTACCGCTGCTCTTCTGGAGATATGATGTTAGTATCCAGAAAAAAGAAGACTGACCTGTAGGAGGAGAGCCGGCGGTACGGCGGATACCCGGGGGAGTGCACCAAAGAGAGAGCGAAGAACAGTGAGAGATAAAAAGAGAAAAAAAACACAGAACGAGAGATGGAAAGGGACTAAGCCACAGGGGCCATAGTACAGTCACGTCACCCCTGTATAGCTTTTCAAATCAGGTCGCTTGGTGGGCTACAAACACATATATTCTCTGTATATACAGAACCGTTTGCCTCCACAGATTAATATATACTCTCTCAATTTCTATGAACACAGTCCCTTTTTTGGTTTCAGCTGGGAGCTTTTTTCCGTGTTACCCACCGGCATCCAAGGCATCTTGCAGTATTATGTGCTTACCTTCATATATGGCCACAGTTCTTACCAGATTAAACTCCAGTGAGATAGCCTCTTTTTTCTGCTTTGAAAGATATTTCGCCTTTCTCCTATACACATAAACTACATTTTACCTCAGGTTTCTGCTCTTCCACTTGCTTTTCAGCCGTTTTGTGAAGCAGAGGGGTGGTTGATCCTTGTTGTATAGCTGAGGAGGCAGGCTCAAGCAGATTCCGGAGCGCAGACAGCGCTATATGTTGCTTCATGTGGGAAGAGGGGCAGAGGAGCAGGGGAGGGGAGGGGGAGAGGAACGAGGAACGGGGACACCCGGCCGCCCCGCATACACACCGCTCCTATAACTGCGGTGAGATCTTTCTCTATGGTATGCTGGTATGCTGGCGTCCTCCACAGCTGCTGGGTGAGGGGTCCGGGGGACGAGAGCCACGGCGGGTGCGGGAGATCTCGTATGCCGCTCCGGAGCTCTCACTCTCCGTCAGTGCGGCTTCCCGCACTCAACTCCCGCCGCGGGCTCCACGCGCAGGCTCCTCCCACCATGCCGGACGGCGCCGTCACGTCGTCCGTCCTCATCTGTAACCTTACAGCAGTAAGGTGAGGGGCTAGTGCACATTAAGGTGTCACCTCAGTTTGGATTGACCAGGCATTGGCCGCTTTATTTCACTTTTCACGGTGAAGGGAACCATCACTGAATATCAATTTTTGACATTTTCATTATTTTTTCTTTTGTGTTGATGCATTAGACCGTCCTTTAGGACTGTTATATATTTTGTTTGTTGGCTACCCGAGCCCAAGGTGGCTCTCTGGGCGACACGGTTTATAAACAGTTCAGGCTCAGTACAGGCAGCAGGCAGAGATGTGGTCAGCCAAAGTATTGGTTTGGGCAGAAGGCAGATCCATGGTCCATAAAACAGCCAGGGGCATCTGTGGGGCATCCTCAAACAGAAGGAGGGAGGAGGAGCACAAGGTCTCTAACATCCACCAGCTCCGTGATGTTGTCATGGAGGAGTGGAAGAGGACTCCAGTGGCAACCTGTGAAGCTCTGGTGAACTCCATGCCCAAGAGGGTTAAGGCAGTGCTGGAAAATAATGGTAGTCACAGAAAATATTGACACTTTCGGCCCAATTTGGAAATTTTCACTTAGGGGTGTATTCACTTTTGCTGCCAGTAGTTTAGACATTAATGGCTGTGTGTTGAGTTATTTTGAGGGGGCAGTAAATTGACACTGTTATACAAGCTGTACACTCACACTTTACATTGTAGAAACGTTTAATTTCTTCAGTGTTGTCACATAAAAAGATATAATAAAATATTTACAAAAATGTGAGGGGTGTACATGAGACCCCTGTGTTGTCTTGATCCCACTACTACAGTGGAAGGGGAAAAGATCAGTCCAGGCAGCAGGCAAAAAACATTAACAGACAGAGGTCAGTTCAGGTGGAAGTTAGAAATATGGTTGATAAACAGACCAGGGTCAATTCAGGTGACAGGCAGAGGCATTGTCATAAAACAGGCCAGTGTCAGTTCAGCCGGCAGGCAGAGGCATAGTGAATGAATCATACTTCACCAATATGGTAGTAAAGTATGGTAAAAATGACAGCAGTCTTCTATGCATAGGCCGGGTTGGAAGGGACACTGGGGACAAGAACGTGTGTCACATCTTACTCCACCTCTGGTGCATACCCAACATTTTTGGGTAGTTTTTGGTCTGTTTCTGTGGGATAGATAATATCTGGAAAAAGTATTTTGTGCAGTCTGCTCACTGCATCAGAGTGAATGTTTTCTGATGGGTGAGCCTTACTGGTACACAAGGGCCATCACAATATCTTTTTGATATTTTAGAAAGGATCCAGGTTTTTCTGTGGACTTATGATAGATGACGTGGGAATTATACATTTATAAATGGAAGAGGTTTTTTTTTTTTTTTTTTAATATATATACCAGTGTTGTGATCTTCTGGTTGCTAGATAGGGCTGTATCATTTAATCATGATTATGAATACCTTCCATGAAATGACTGTAGTCATGTACACAATAAGCTTTCTGCCTCCTATGGACTATGCCTTCTGTGTATTTCCACTCAGGTGTCATAGTGGATGGAGGGAAGCATTTACACATCCTGCTTATCCCTCCCTTTCAAGGCCAAAACCTCTTCATTCTGAAAACTCACTGACTCCCCCTTTTGTAGCTTTGTGGTCTGCAGCCTTTGTGGAAAGCCATTCCAATTTACTCTCATTGTGCCACATGCTAGAGTTTGCTTCAGATAATGTTGGCAGAAAGGGTTGCAGGCTGGTGTAATAGTTATCCATGTAGAGGTGTTACCCATGATTAAATAGTGTTGTTACAAGGTCACACACAATTTTTCCACTTCTCTTCATATAGCTTGGGCAGTCAAGGGGCTCAAGCTGGCTGTCCTAGCCTTCATACACGTGGAAGGCTTAAGTATCTGTCTCTTTTACTGGGGATGTACTGTTTGATGCCCAGCCTGACAGTAAAATGGATGAAGCACTCGTCAGCACAGATATGTTTGCCAAAATATACAACTGAGAACATTTCTGGGAGAAAAAATGAATGGTGGCTGGATTTTAGAAAGTTTGTCAAATCCATTGTGATAAATGGATGGATACTAGCTGTTGCTGATTTAGAGGGAGGCCATAATGGATTTGCAAGTGGCACCATAGTTGGCTGTACTGTTGTGGCTGAATGAGGGCATTGACAGATGGCTGCACTGGTGTACCTGAATCAGAGCACTGATGATGGCTGCACTAGTGTGGTTGAATCAGGGAACTGATTATGGACACTAATGATGGCTGCACTGGTGTGGCTGAATCAAGGCACTGACGTTTGCTGCACTGGTGTGGCTAAATCAGGGCATTGATGATGGCTTAATTAACACAGAGGGGTACTCAGCGCTGTCACAAAATAAAAACTAAAAGAACAAACTGCAAGCTGACACTCAAGGTCAATTCAAAATACCTCACATGAACATTTAAAATATAATAGTGCAGCGCAATAAAATCATGTATAAAACTCAAATAAAACTCCAATATAAATAACGATCAGTCCCAGACATTATTAATGAAATTAATAATAAAAGTTCCACAGAAGTGCATGTGCAGAAACGAATCCTTCCAGTGAAGTGAATATCAAACTCAGGCAAAAGACAACAATTTCTGGTGCCAGTGGTCCCTTCCCCATAGGTAGAGTGGCCTCTCACCTCCCTGCTTCGACCTGAAACAGGTCAAAAGCAGTATACAGCAGCAGTGGTTATGGTCACAATGCAGCAATCTCCAGTCTTGTCTCAGCACAAATTCACCATATCCGCAATATCCCACATCAGGTCTTTAGGCGGCCTCTCCTGCGTCTTCTGCGTCTCATGGGGCAGTTCGGGAAGACGCAGGAGAGGCCGCCTAAAGACCTGATGTGGGATATTGCGGATATGGTGAATTTGTGCTGAGACAAGACTGGAGATTGCTGCATTGTGACCATAACCACTGCTGCTGTATACTGCTTTGTGACCTGTTTCAGGTTGCCTAAGGTGAGGATTGTTTCATTTCAGGGGCAATGAGTGATACAGCAAATTTTAAAGGTCAGAATCTTTGTGTGTTTATCTGCCTACTGGTGCTTAGATTTAAAGCATATAAATGAGACAGCGCTGCATAAATAATGAAACAAAATAATATAAAATAAGAATTGTGTACAGTATAAGTGCTCAAAAGAAGTCCAATAATAATAATTTCCACTAGCATGCAAGAAGTTGTGATGGTTTTTCTTGCTTCAAAAACTCTCCATATCCTTAGTGCTCCCACCACCACATGCAATTCTTGCTCAACTCCTTAATAGACCCTACAAGGGGTCAAAACACACCTTGCACACAGTGCAACTCTCCTTTCAGGAATAATCCTCACTGGTCCTTAGCAATCTCTGTTGGACTCTCAAGGGGCAGGTAGTAATCTATATCAGATGTAGGTAGTCCCAACCGGAAGCCCCTTAAAAAGAATTTATATATAAAGTGCAGGGTTAGGGGGCGTGGCCTGGACGGAGACCTAGATGGCCGCATAACTTCTGAGCTCCTGCGATCCGGGGACAGAAATCGGCTTTACCGGGAAAACTACACCCTCCTCTGGCTATGCACAGGTCCACCAGGAGCTCCTCTACCCCTCGTGCTCCCAAGGATCCCCACGCACATCTGGGCAGAAACATACCGGAGATTTTCCGGTCCCAGAAGCTGCAAGCCCACGCGGCGGCACAGGCCCAAGCCTCGGCATTGACTGACGAACCCCCGCCTGCAAGGATGCCCGGCCTCCCATCGCCTTCCCAAAGCGGGACCACACCGCCCAGCCTCTTCGACCTGGAGAAGATTGCCACGGACATCAAGAGCACTGTCACAGCCGCTATTGCTGATCTAAAATCCGACCTCCAGGCGGTGGCCCATCGCATCGATGGCGTGGAGCAAACTACCCAAACCCACGCGGCGGCCATCCGCCAAGTGCAGTCGGCTTATGATGTGCAACTCTCCCAGGTCTTTGAACTCCATCGTCACGTGGAGGACTTGGACAACAGGGGGAGAAGGCACAATATCAGGGTGCGGGGAGTCCCTGAAACCATCGACCCGGGTGCTATCCAACAAGCGCTATGCACCATCTTTAACGACCTACTTGATCGCCCGGCTGACTCCCCCATCGACATGGAACGAGCCCATCGCGCCCTTCGCCCCCCCCCACGGGACAACGAGCCACCCAGGGACATCATATGCTGCATTGTCAGCTTCCCACTGAAGGAGGAAATTCTGAGGAAGGCTAGAGCCAAGGGACGCATTATTTTTAATGGGACTGAAGTGAAACTCTTCCAAGACCTCTCCCAAATAACCCTCCAGAACAGGAGGGCCCTGAAGCCACTTCTCGACACACTCCGTGCCAGAAACATCCAATATAGATGGAAATTTCCCTTTGGCCTGTCGGCTTCCGCTAGAGGGCGCTCGGCCCTCCTCCGCACCCCTGAAGACCTTCGCGACTTCTGCGCCCAGCTCGATCTCCCCACCGTCGAGCTTCCGGAGTGGTACGCCATGTACTTTCCCTCGGAACCATGGCTCCCTGTCTCCCTCAACCCTTCCCCGAAGGCTGCCCGACAGAGGTCCCGCAGACGCAGACCCGGACCCACGTCGCCGAATGCCCGCTCACGCCGAGACATTCACCAGGGGAGCCCGGACTACTCACCTCCTCCGTTGGCCAGAAGGGACGCGATGGAAGATTGAACTGACTCTTCCCCGAACACAGTGCGCAACCCGTGAGTAAACTTTCTCCCTACCCATGACTAACCCATCTCTGAAGGAACGCCAGTGATTGCCCCCAGCCCCCGTCCCCAGCTCACCCGAGCCCGCCCTCGCCACGATATACCCGCGGGGATCCCTATACCTATCCAGCCTCCACACCGCGCTCGCCCTCTGTGGCTACGAGCAGCACCTCACACTATGCCGCGCTACAAGGCGCCTAACCCACCCTTGCATCCTGTGTTTTAGCGCTCCTGCCATGGACTCCTCTCCTGCCGCCACCATGACCTGCCACAGGATCAGGGACCTGCTCCATCCCAGCCGCCACCGAGGCCGTGGGCCTCTACCTCGTCCCAGCTCCGGAACTCCTCCAACCATGCCGCCCAGGACACCTACACTGTGCTCCCCTGGGGCAACACCGAGTGGTTCCTGCCCGCTTCTGGTCCCTGTCGGTCCTTGAGCGGCGCTCTCCGTTTGCCCCCTCACCTCAAACGGAGACCCCCCATCACCCGAAGACGTGAACGCTCACACCTGCCTCCCCCCGACTGGACTGTGCCCGGTGAAGCCTAATCTCCATCCACCCTGATGACATGCTTCTCCGCAGGAACATGGATCCAGAGTCCTGCTGCTGGAACCCTTACCTCACCAGGCGCTCTATAGCTGGTCAACAGATCTCCCCGAATAACCCTGTTGCTCGGCACCGAGTCCGTATTAACGCCCCTTTCTTTCCTATGCAGGTACCTGACTTTGTTTCCCTATGGGCCCCATGTTCCAAACCTGGGTTAGCCCACTGTGGTGTGTTTTTTTTTTTTTTTTTTTTTTTTTTTTTTTTTTTTTTTTTTGCTACCCTGGGTTACCTTATGCGGACCACTTGGAGATCACCCATCTGTATGGTTACCTAAAGATGTTTTATATGATGCTGCTGCTCTTTTGTTTTTTCTTTTTTTTTTTTTTTTTTTTTCTCCTCCTCTCCCCTTTTCTTTTTTCCTTCCTTTCTCCATGCAAGTGACAAGCTAACGTATTTTGGGCTCCTGATAGACGCGCACTGGCCGCCATACGCAGGCTTCATCTCCCAAGGTAACCCGGTATACCCGGACATTTCATTTACTCCCTGTCTAGACACCCCAAACCAATACTCTCGCTACCCAGGATCCCCCCCTCAGGTCCCCCCCTCCCCCCCTGCCTCCCCTCCATCCCCCCTCACCCCCCCCCCCTCCATTCCCTTCATCCACCCCCCTCAACCCCCTCACCTCTCCCTCCCCCTCCCCCCCCCCCTCCCTCTCTCCCCCCCCCCCCCCCCCCCCTCTCCCCCCCCCCCCCCTCCCACCTTCCCCCCCCCCCTCACCTTTCTCCCCCCCCCTCCTCACCTCTCTCCCCCCCCCCCCCCCCCCCCCTCACCCTTCTCCCCCCTCCTCACCTCTCCCCCCCCTCCTCACCTCTCTTTTTCCTCCTCTCCTCTCCCTTCCCCTTCCCCTCCTTTCCCTTCCCCTCCTCCTCCTCCCTTTTTCCCCCTTCTTAACCCCCCCCTCCCCACTCACCCCCCCTTTTTCCTTCCTTACCCCCCTACCCTCCCTCCCCCCCCCCCTTTTTCCCCTCTGCTTCTCCCTCTCCCCCCTCCCCCCCCCCCCCCCCTCCCCCCCTCCCCCCCCCCCCCCTCCACCCCTCCTCCCCCTCCTCCCTCCGCTCTCTCTCCCCCCCCTCCCCCTCCCATATCATACTGTCGAATGGCCCTTGGGGGACCCGACCCCTCCGACCCCTGACGGGAGTTAGGTAATCCCTCCAATCCTTGTACCCAAGTTCGCTTGCTCACGGGTTGTACTTGTACTTGTCTATGAAAAACGATGTCAATTTCTATGGTACTGATTGTTAGTAACCTATGTTCAACATGCCAAGTTTTGTTCCTTAAGAATCCAGTTGGGTCTGAATTTAATTGTTTATTTTTGCACTATGTGATAGTCGTGACCTGAGAGATCTCTCTACCCCGATCTATGGCAGGCTTCTTGCCACTCCAGGGGAGATCCTCACGGTTGGAGAGATCCCCCTTCCTCACCCTCTTTCCTCATGATTTACATTCCCACCATAATCTATCTTCGCAGTTCCCCGGATCGCAGCCACTATGTGGTACCCGTCCTTCTTACTTCCCCCACACAGCAGTCTCTGTGAGACCTTGCTGACCTTCCAGGCTTTCTCTTTCCTCCCCCTGCAGGTGATTAGCTGAGCTACCCTCACCTCTGGTTTGCAACCCCCTCTACACCCTCTTTCACACCTCCCCCTCCCCCCCCCCCCCCGACCCCGCCTTTTGTCTCTGCTCTCACCCCCTCCCTTCTCCCCCTCTCTCCCCCCCTTGCTCTCTTCCCACCCTTCCCCCCCCCCCTACCCTTCCCTTGAGGCGCCCCTCGCCCCTACATCACCTAACACGCGCACACTCCCCAGTGTGATTCCCGACGTAGCTCCCCCTGTAACTATGGCACCCAACCCTTCAATTAAAACCCCAGTAACCCTGAAATGTGTCTCGCTGAACGTGAAGGGCCTCAATGTGCCTGAAAAAAGGTCCCAAGTGTTGGCCTCTCTTACTAAACTCAAGGCACATTTCCTTTTCCTCCAAGAAACCCATTTCAGAACGGACTCCACTCCAAAACTCTCCAATCATCTCTATCGTTCCGCCTTCCATGCCACTAACCCTACTGCCAAGACGAAAGGAGTTTCTATCCTCATTTCAAGACACGCCGACTTCCAACTAACCGACTCCCTGCTAGATCCTGAGGGGAGGTTTGTCTTCCTCAAGGGGATATACGCATCCAAGCCAATAACTTTGGCGAATATCTATTGCCCTAATATACACCAAGTCTCATTTTTTCGCAAAACATGCTCACTCCTATCCACATTCCGTGAGGGCCTGATCCTCCTGGGAGGCGACTTTAATGTCCCGTTAAACCCCTTGTTAGACACCTCCACTGGGACGTCTTCCTTGCCCTACAGAGCTCTACGCCAGATTAAGGCACAGCTCCAAGAACTGGCCCTCCACGACACGTGGCGCACCTTATTCCCCTCGACCAAGGATTACACTTTCTTTTCTACCCCCCACCAAAAGTACTCTCGAATCGACTTTTTCTTCCTCACACAGACGGACCTCTCCCTACTTAGACAGGCCACCATCGAGCCGATGTTCTTGTCGGACCATCATCCCATCTCAGTTACTCTGACCTTCCCCGAGACTCTCGCCAAAACCAAGATTTGGCGCTTCAATCCCTCCCTGACTAAAGACCCAGTGGCCCTAGAGCGTATACGCACCTGCATCCAGCTGTACTTCCAAGAAAATGCTGACCCTGACATGTCCCCCATTTCTATCTGGGAAGCCCACAAGTGCGTTATTCGAGGGGAACTGCTGACCCTGAATGCACAAGCCAAAAAACTCCACCAACAGCAGATCAAGGACCTGCTGGACCAAATTAGTAGACTTGAAAAAGCCCACAAACAGACCCAAGCACAACTCACCCTCCAGGAACTTGTTCAAGCTCGCTCTCTCCTAGCGGAGGAACTGGGTAGACGCACCAAAAGACGATACATTCTTGGCCAGAGGATCTTCTACGAATACGGCAACAAGTGCGGCCGCATTCTTGCTCGCTCAGTGCAAGCCGCCAAACTTTCCTCCACAATTCACAACATTCGTAACACTGAGGGATCCTTGCTGGCCAAGAATGAAGACATAGCTAAGGAATTTGAAGACTTCTATTCCAAACTCTACAATCTTTACCCTGACCGCTCCGCCCAGACCCCCAACAGAGCCCGCCAAACGGCCATTGCAGACTTCCTAGCTCAATATAGTCCCACGCCCATTTCCCCCCAACAAACCTCCCTCCTAGAAGAACAATTCTCCCTAGCGGAACTAGACACGGCCGTGAAACAAATGAAGGTAGGTAAAAGCCCTGGCCCGGATGGTTACTCCCTCCAATACTACAAATCCTTCTCAGAAGTCCTTTCCCCGCACTTAATCCGCACTTTTAACGCCTTGTCGAATCCCCAAGCAGACCCAAGTCGAATGCTTTCAGCCCATATATCAGTGATCCCTAAAGATAATAAAGACCCCCTTTTAGTAGCTAATTACAGGCCAATCTCCCTTCTTAATGTGGATATTAAGCTCTATGCTAAAATTCTGGCCAACAGACTCATACCCCTTATCCCCAACCTGATTAACCCGGACCAGGTGGGTTTTGTACCGGGCAGGGAGGCCAGGGACAATACCATACGCACCCTCAACCTACATCACTGGCTTACTACGTCAAATTCCCAGGGCTTCTTTCTCTCTCTTGATGCGGAGAAGGCGTTTGACAGAGTGGCCTGGGACTACATGAGGGCAGTCCTGGAGGCCCTTGGCCTACAAGAACGCATGCTGTCTGCTATAATGGCACTATACTCTAGCCCCTCTGCAGCGGTCCGTGTTAATGGCCACCTGTCAAACGCCTTCCCCATCAGTAATGGCACACGCCAAGGCTGCCCCCTCTCCCCCTTGATCTATATCCTCACATTAGAACCTCTTCTTAATAAACTCAGGAGCAACCAAGATATCCGTGGCCTTACAATACAAGGTAGGCAATTTAAAGTTGCAGCTTTTGCGGACGATGTCCTGCTGTCTTTAACATCCCCACGCACCTCCTTGCCATCCCTTCTTAGGGATCTACACACCTTTGGAGAGCTTTCAAACCTTAAAATCAATTACTCCAAATCACAAGCCCTGAACGTCTCGCTCCCCCAGCAAGAAGTTGCCCACTGCCAAGACTCTTTCCCTTTTCATTGGGAAAAGACAGCCATCACATACCTAGGTGTGCGGATTACACCCCGCTTCTCAGATCTATATCCAGCTAACTTCCAAACAGCCTTGCTTAAAGCCCAAGCTTATCTTAAGGACTGGATGACTCTCAATGTCTCATGGTTTGGTCGAGCAGCTTTAATTAAGATGATTATTCTGCCCCGTCTGCTTTACCTGATTCAAACCATCCCTATCGCCCTGCCCCGGGACTTTTTCTCGACATATCGGAAAATTTGCTCCTCCTTCATTTGGAAGGATGCCCCCCCACGGATCAGGTATACCCTCCTCACCCGAGCCAAGCCCAAAGGAGGTATAGCTCTCCCTGACCTGCAAAAGTACCACTCTGCCTGCCACTTAACAAGAATCGCGGATTGGAACATCCACGCCACACAAAAAGTGTGGGTTGCACTCGAGAACACTTTCTCGCCGATCCCCCTGCATCTCATTCCGTGGCTCCCTCCGAAATGCTGGCCGCACAGGCTGGATTCACACCCCCTTATACACACGTCTCTATCGACATTTAAGAAGATACCCGCCGACAGGTCTCTTGCCCCAACTCCAGGCCCACTGACGCCCCTAAGATGCAACCCTGACTTCCCCCCCGGGGACTCCCCCAACTTCCTCAAACAGGAATGGCCATCCGACGACGTCCTCGCTTCCCAATTCTTCCCAGGAGGTAAATTGATCTCATTGAATGACCTACGCACTTATACTAATAATCCCACCTTCTCCTTCTGGACATACAGACAAATCTGTAGCTTTTTGACCACCTACACTACCCGAGCTAACTGGTCTAGGCCTCTCACCCCCTTTGAAACTCTATGTAGTCGCAAGATCCCACAGAGGCACCTAATTTCGCTCTTCTACGCCCTACTACAGGACTCACCCGATTTGACCCTCCCACCCTCACAAACCTCTTGGAACAGAGACCTTCAAACTCCCCTGTCACCTGCTGACTGGACTAGAATTCATGAATATGCTCACGGGGGGTCGGTGAATGTCGCCATCCAGGAAAATGGGTACAAAATAATAACACGGTGGTACAGAACTCCCTCCCGCTTGCACAAATTTTCTCCCACAATCCCCAATGTCTGCTGGAGGTGTAACACGGCAGCAGGGACTATGATACATATATGGTGGGATTGCCCCAACATCCAACCTTTCTGGAAGAAAGTCCATGACCTTATCTCTTCGATCACCACCTACACGCTAGACTTCACACCTGAACAATATCTTTTGCATCACACCTCCCTCTCTAGGAAAAACTACTTTAGATCCCTTGCCATGCATATGGTAAATGCAGCCAGACTCTGCATTCCTCGGCACTGGCGCTCGAACCTCCCCCCGACAATTCGAGAATGGTTTAGTGGCATCTCTAGGATTAGAGACATGGAAGAGCTGATACACATCGCTCAGGAGAGGATGGAGAAGTTCACAACCACCTGGGCTTGCTGGAATCACTTTACAACCACCCGAGAGTACGAACATCATATCCGCTAAATGTCTTACAAAGGTTAACGTTTCCTGGAATGATTTTCTACCTAGGCAACCAAGACCCGCTACTCTGCTTCCCCACCTATCCTCTGTGTGAGATCTGGGCGAGGGACGCCTCAACCGCCTCAACCTCCCCCTCTATACCCTCCCTCCTCCCTCCTCTCCCAGTCTTTTCCCTCTCTCTATGCCTCCCCCTCTCGCTCCTCCCTCGTTTCCCCCCACCTTCTATCCCTCCCCCCCTCCTTTTTTTTTTTTTTTTTTTTTCTCCTATTTTTCTTTTTTTTTTTTTCTCTTTCCCCTTCTCCTTTTTTCTCTCTCTTTCTCACTCCCTCCCTCTCGCCCCCTCTTGGCCTCCCGCCATCCCCTAAGCATCTTTTGGGCGACAGGTGTCCACTGGTATACACCTGTCGTACCCGTCATACCGTACCCCACTGGTCCACTATGGGATGGCACGGACTAAATCCCACCAACCTCTTTCTATCCCCATGTCCTCCAGGGCACACGCTAGACTCATCAAATTCATGCTCCGATGGTTTACACATTTAGTTCTTTGTTCTATACCTGTACTGACAGACGATCTGTTTTGCAATTTATGTGTGTTCCCTTGCCTGTTCTGTATGACTTATTCTTAATAAAATCTTTATGGAAAAAAAAAAAAAAAAAAGCCTTATAAACCATACAAATGCAATCTTTAAAAGTGATGAAAAAAATTGAAATTGCAGTAAAAAATATATATTAAGTAAAAAATCTGGTGAAAGTCCAGTGAAGAATCTCTACAACAGAATCTGGTGCACTTAAGAGGATATTTCTATTTTAAAGTCCTCAAAATATATTGCATGTAGTGTCAGAATTTCAAGTGACTTTTGTGCTTTAACCAATGTGGTCCGTGCCGTGACCATAAAACAGGGGACTTCCGTACTCCCCTTCAGTTCCCCACTCACCAGAACCCTGCAACCCTGCAGTGGTAGAATGTGAGTGTCTAGGCAGTTCACGGGATGATCACCTCCTCCTTTGCTCAATGGATGCTGGAGTATCTGGACTCCTTAGCTCCTCCAGGTCTCTCCACCTCGAGTAGATATATTCCAATGAACCCCTCTGTGGCTCCCTATAGGGTATCCTCATGGATGAAAAAGATGGGCACTCATAGTGAAAATCCGAATGGTCCATTTTATTAAAAGTAGTTAAAAAGGTTTTTACAAATAAAACGACTCAGTCAAGTATAAAAACTGTCATATCCTGATATCTGGTTGCTAGCAATGAGCTCCGAGCCTGCGTGCATTCCACAGACCGGAGCTTCGCAAACCGGAAGTGACTGCGTACCAGGCTCCGCCTTACGTGTTTCGTCATAGGACATCGTCTGAGGCGTGCCATCTTGGTACACCCACCCGATAAGAGTGACTCACTGTGGAGCATCACTCTTTGGGTGATGGGCAGCGCCATAAACCCTGCACTTATATATAAAAGTAAGGTTAGTAGTAGTACAGTTTTTAAACTTTTTTTATCTACTGCAGAGTTGAGATGTAAGGGAGGGGCTGAATAAATAAGTTGACGTTGCCTACTAATACAAGGTATATTTTAAGAATGCAATTGTTTTTGTGGTATACAGTGATATCTATCTACCAACTCAAAAAAATTGATGGTTCTGTAGAAAGAAAGTTGCATCAAAGATTGAAAGGGGAATTGCTAGAATATAATGTAGGATTTGGAGTAAGAATATCATTTTATAAACTATAACCTGCCAAGGAATGGGGCATTCTACTCCATCAAGTCTTTTTTTATTTTCTCAAGTAGTTTCTCAAGTAGAAGAGGGCAATTCTATTCATAAATAGATGGTATTGCATTTGTAAATTTAAGCCATAAAGTGTTTTGCACTACTCAGAGCAGAGACAAGATGTGATGAATCGACTGCGACCTGTACCACACATGACCTGAAATAGATTGTCAGTGTGGCAATAGATATATATATTTATATATATATATATATATATATATATATATATATTTATATATATATATATATATATATATATATATATATATATATATATATATATTGTTTGTTGGTTGATTAAATAGGGTGGTTCCGGACCAGATTTTGCGGCTCACTTGTGTCCAGCAAAAGGTGGTATAAATTAAGCAGGACTTGCTCTTGGCCTGGCACTCAGCAACAGGAAGCCAAAACCTGAGATAGCTGCTTTGTGAGCGAAAAAAAAAGTTTGCATTATCTGTTTTGTGGGTGACTGGGAGAAGCCTTTCACCTCTGAGTTAGGAACCTGCAATGTTTAGTTAGTGCCTGGTTGACAAGGATTTATGTTCTATTTTGTCTGTTTAATTTTCATGCAACCTTTTAAAATAAAACTGGCTACAAGTCATATTTTTAAGAAAACCTGCCGTTTGAACTACCCTTTTCCCAGGGAAGGTGATCCCCATGATCCCCATTGATATATCATTTTTTTTTTTTACTGTCGTCAAAATAAAGTGAATTTTTCTTTCCAATATGTATACCTTTCTCATATAATACACACTAGGGTGTCTTTAAATGCCTCTCCTGCTTTTGCAGTTATATACAGTATGCACTGCTCTCAATTGAACATTTCTATTTCTTTTAGTTTCAGAACAATTTTTCACATGCTGAGTGCTGTCTTCTTTAACCATCCAAACGCAGTCTCCACCTGCATAGGAAATTCTATATCCTCTACAAGCTTTGTCACTGGTAGCATTAATTCCTACTGTAGCAACCAATAAGTAGTGAGTAGTTTTGATTATTTTTCAAGCAAACTGTGCTTTGAAATTGCTACATCATATTATATTCAGGTCTTTCACTGACAGGTTCTCTTTAAATTACATTGATATTCAGAGCCCATTCCTGCTGAATATAAAACATATCTTCATAAGACCCATGAAGCCTTGAACAGAATTGTAATTACGAGATGCTGGTAGTGCATGAAATGAAAACACAGAAGGAAAGAAAAAAATGAAAAACAACTTGTATCTTTTGTGTTTTAGGGCTACATAGAAAAAAAATCTTAGACATTGGTTAGAGAAATGATTAAAAAGCCTAATGAGGAAAAGAATTAATGGACCAGGAGAGCTAAATCGCGAAATAAGAATTAATTGATTTATAAAGAAAATCAGATTCAAAGGGAATATTAAATGTAATTGTTCCAGAGTCATTAGGCTGGAAGTAATACAGGGTGTTAAGGCTGCTGTCCCTCCTCTACAATGTATTTCTGAATGTGCTTTGCTGCATATTATTATTTCTTACACTCATAGTACAGTGCAGTCACCAGACACACTAATCTTAAATATATCCCCCACACATTTTTTTTCCTTCTTTTACTTATTATTTTGTGTTTTGTTATACTTTTGCTGTATTGGTGATATAATCTAGTATTTATTTTAGAATAGTATATAAACCACAAATAAAGGGAAACGTTTTAGGAGAAGTACAGTTGCAAGAGATAAACATCTTAAATATGTATCCCTGCAAATGGCTGTTTCTTTCCTTTTAGTTTTTTCTTATTTCAGATTTCGCCATCTATTTTGTTGTACTACTGATTTAATCTACTATTTACTATATACAAACCTCTAATGCTTCTAAGCAAAAATCTATACTTAATCAAGTGACGCTATCAGAATGGGGAATGAAATGATCAAATATGACGCATAACTTTATCAAGCATGTTTAAAAGATTCCATGAAAATTGCAATAAAATATTGTAAGGGTGCTATTTTTTATTTATTTTTTTAGAAAAAATCAAGATCTAATCTTAGATGTCATTTCCAGGGGTAGCAAAGATAAGGTCCTTATTTTGATGTCTGGGTCAATGAAATGGAGCCTCTAAAATCAATGCCCACATAAAGGTTTCATCTAATGCTTGTTTCCCCAATTGTTAAACGAGTTCCCTCTCATTTCTGTAATCAAGGGCGTTGCTGATACAGAAATACAGTTCTACTTTCAGGTGTCTTTTAAAGTGGTAGTAAGGCTTTTTTATTTATATCTACAGGTAAGCCTATAATACGACTTACCTGTAGGTACAGTAAATATCTCCTAAACATGCACTGTTTAGGAAATATTTACTTCAGTAGCAGCATCTGACAACAGAGCATGTGCACTGAGCTCTCAATGGATGGCATGCTTGAGAGAGCTGTGGCGCGTCCGTGACTCCAGCTCGCATGCTTGGGAGTGATGACATTGCGGCTTGGCCATTCAGATGGCTGGAGCCTCCGAACCTGGAAGAAAGTTGGGTGCAGATGGAACCCCTGTCAGCAGTGACATTGCGCTGTTGGAGAGCTTCTTTTTTTAAGGTAAGTCTTTCATAATGTACGATGCATACTAGTGCATTATGCTCTTAAAGCAGAGCTCCATCCAAAAGGGGAAGCTTTGCTTATTTGCCTCCCCCCTCCACTGCCACGTTTGGCACCATTCATGGGGGATCGGGTACCTAGTTTTACACAGCCCCTGCAAACTCACCTGGAAGTTCGGCCCAAACCCCCCCCCCCTCCTCGCCGGGCCATTCACAAAGCGCAGAGCGTTTCACGCATCCGCAGTAGGGAACTGGCTGTGAAGGCATAAGGCTTCACTGCCTTTCCCTTACTCAAGATGGTGGCAGCAGAACCCAAGAGTCGATTGAAAAATCAGCTTGGGTGAAGACACCGCTGGATTCGTGGACAGGTAAGTGGACAGGTAAGTGTCCTAATATTAAAAGTCAGCAGCTACAGTGTTTGTAGCTGCTGACTTTTAATTTTTCTTGAAGAAGCCTAGAGCTCCGCTTTAACTTGCAGGGGGGAGATTTTACATTCTTCTTTTGCTTGTTACTATCACTTTAGGTCAATGGTCAGACGTTTACCATAAGGCCAGTTGCAGACTTGGGCCACACAATGCTTTAATTTGCATTAAAATTAACCTGACCTAGCAAAGCATTTCTAAGGTAACAACAGTGCTGAATTGCAGGCACCTTGTGTTGCTTGCTGATATGTATGTTGGTCTTCAAATGTATCCTTGTGTCCCTGTGGGACCCCTTGAATCCCAGTCTGTGCATAGAGCTCAGGTTCTTTCCAAGTTAAGATTAATTCCCACCCCTTTCTGCATTATGCTCAAATAAATTCACCTGCAAAATACCAGAGGTTCAGAAGGCAGTAGAATTTCTGGCTTTTTGATAGCTAAATGAAAGTGGGTAGGCTCAATACAGGGAGGGGCTTAATCTTGACTTAGATTTGATATTCATGTTTGGTTTAGAAAGCAAGGTGCTCCTTGGGGACACAGGTACTTGTAAGCAACATACGGTGCCTGAACTTCAGGGCTATTTGTAGATCAGGCCAAGTTCACAGTAATGAGAAGGATGACATTTGTGGGAGCTATTTAGGGTCATTCATAGGAGGATGCCAGAATAAGTGCTACAGAGTACTGGAATACTCCGTTACTTTGTGCACCAAAAGCAGCACATTCTGGTTACACCCTTCCAGTCTTAGCATGTGAGCATATTACTAGTTACACAATTGGAATACTTGTCAATGTTTCCTCTGAAAAAGGATTTGTAAATCTGCTTAGCCAATCATTTAGACCACTTTCACACTAAGGCGCTTTTCAGGCGCTTTCACGCTAAAAACAGCGCCTAAAAAGCTCACGAAAACTTATTTCCATTAAAATCAATGAACGCTTTCACACTGGGGCAGTGTGCTGGCAGGGCTGTGAAAAACTCCCCTCCCCATTGAAATGAATGGAAAGCTCTTCAAAAGCGCCTGAAAAGCTCTTCAAAAGCGCTCAGTGTTTTTACTGGCAGTTTAGAAGCGCTTCAATGTGAAAGTGGCCTAAATGTATGCCCATTTGCAACACTACACAGCAAGCTAAGTGACACTCTTATTTCTGGCTACGGCATAATATTGACTGAACTAAGGGTCATCCCTAGCATCTTCCAATGGGTAATATGGCTTCCTGGTTAAAAGCAGCTTCTTCCTTTTATTTAGTTTTCCCCCCTCTAACATGTCCATTGGACAATAAAACATCATCATCTCTGTCTAATCATAATGTTGAAGACCCTTAAGCCAGTAACGCCAAAGAAGGAGTAACCCTAAACCAGAAAGCAGCAGATTGATCTTCTAACCAGTAGAGTTATGTGTGTCACAATAGTGGCTGGCCAAAACTAGAAATCCTTGACATGCAAAGCATTAAATGTAAAAAGACTGTGTATTTAGCTGTTTTCTAGGAATTCAAGCACCAATGTTTATGGCAACTAAACCCAGCTTATTCTTGCAATCGTAGACTGTTTTTGCTGTTTACTAGAATATAGAAGATGGCTTTTGGTCCAGGAAATAGGTTATGTGACAACGAAGATAAAAACTCTATTGTGCAAGTGAATGTAACCTGCAATCAATAAGCAGATACAATAATGCATATTAAAGCAAGCAAGTCCTGTGGGTTTTTTTGGGGGGATATTTTATCACCTTCTTTTTGACAAGAACATCCTGCTTGGGTGGCACTGCAATACACAGCATAGCTGAAAAAAAGTTCACTTTATTTTTGTTTTCTTTAATGTGACTTGAGCAGGAACCACACATGAATAGTTGGACTCAAGGCAAAAATTATTATCTCTGTGGCACTACCTCTGCCAGTGGTGGCTGGTTGTATGTGCCTACTGTACCATGTATGAGAAAGTATCCTGTTCTCTTTGTATTGCTTCCTTTGTGTGAAATCCCTGGTGTTCCTGTCAGTCCATCTGCTTTCCTATTAAAAACTGACCACATTAGGCAGGAGAGCACACTGTGATCAGTTGTCTAGCATTGCTGGTGACTCAGGAAACTCATTATTATCTCCTCCAATGATCAGATTGTCCTGACATGCCCCCACTGCACAGCCATTCACTGGGAAGCTCAGTGTGCTGCCGCTTCTCTTCCCCCAGCTCTTATTTAGCTGAGAACAGAGGGAATGTGATCACTTATAAAAAAGGGGGAAAAAAGTATTTATAATGTGCAATGTACAAAAATGTTTTACATTTTATTTCTATTTTAAAATGAATGAGTAGTTTTACAAGGTGATCATTTACAATCACTTTAAGAACATTCAGTCAACAGGAGTTATTCTGTAGTCTTTGGGAGCCTCTCTCTCTTCAGTTATTGTTTGCATTGATCCTCTGAGACCTGCATTGCATGTCCTTTATTTAGTGAGCAGACATACAGACCACATGCTTACAGATAGCTCCATGAGTGTTTATTGTCTGTAAATCAGCTTGCAATTATGGTGCCTTTGGCCTTTCTATGTGCAGCAGGGCCGAATTTAACCCGTCTGAGGTGGGGGTCCAGTAAAAATGGTCAGGTGGGCAGAGGATTGGAGGTCAACAGGGGGTCAGCGGGGCAGACAACAGGGGGCAGCCGGGCAGCATACTGGGAGCCAGCAGGGCAAAAGTTGGAAGGTCAGCAAGGGAGGAGCAGAGGACAGGGGTAACCAGGGTGGATGACAGTGGGTCAGAGCTCAGAGGACAGGGGTCACCACTAGAGAGATAGATGACAGGGATTATCACTGGCAAGGCAGAGGACAGGGATCACCACTAGCGGAGAAGAGGACAGGGATCACTGCTGTTGAGGCAGAGGAAAGGAATCACTCCTGGAGTGGCAGAGGTTGGGGATCACTGCTGGCAGGGCAGAGGACAGGGATCACCGCTGGAGAGGAAAAGGATGGGGATCACCACTAGAAAGGGAGAGGACTGGGATTATGACTGGAGAGGGAGAGGACAGAGATCATTGCTGGAGAAGGAGAGGACAGGGATCGCCGATGGGGAGTCAAAGGACAGGGGTCAACACTGGAGAGCCGGAAGACAGGTATCACCCCTGAAGAGGGAGAAGACAAGGATCACCCCTAGAGAGTCAGAGGACAGGGATCACTGCTGGACAGGGATCACCCCTGGAGAGTCAGAGGACAGGGATTACCCCTGAAGAGTCAGAGGACAGGGATAACCCTGGAGAGTCAGAGCACAGGAATCACTGCTGGCAGAGCACTTGGTTGAGCTCCTTTCCCATCCTAGCACTGTACACAGCTCTTCCTCCCCACACTACACAGAGCTAAAATCACATTCCTTTACACACAGCCAGTCAGCCACGATCGTCACAAGGTGTAGCTGGCTGCTACGTTGCCATTCTGACCTGTGAAATTCCCTGGTCAGAATAGCAGTGTGCTGCAGTAGCCAGCTACACACTGTAAAGATCATGGCTGACTGGCTGTGTGTAAATAAATAAGATGTCTGCACTGCGTACTGTAGAGAGGAAGAGCTGTGTACAATACTAAGATGGGAAAGGGGCTCAATGCCCAGGCAAATCATCCAGGGTGGAGGGAGGGTAGTCAGGGGGCTTTGGGGAGGCACTGTGGGCACAGCCCATCCTAGCACCCCCCTCAACCTATCCATGATGTGCAGGTGATTCCTTGTTCTGTTACTGTCTCCATATAAGACCTGGATGGCAGCGAGAGGTCTTTATTGTGAAATGCAAGGGTAAATATTATACACACACACACACACAGGCTCAAAATGTAGAACCTTCTCACAGCGTTGGAAGCTTTAAGACCACACACTTAAAGTGGTTGTACACCCTGTACAAACACTTTTACCTACAGGTAAGCCTATATTAAGGCTTACCTGTAGGTGCTTGTAATATCTCCTAAACCGCCACGGTTTAGGAGACACTTACTAAAATGACAAGCGGTGATGACTACTGTAGCCCAGATATGACCCCTTAGCTGGAACCATCTTACTCCATATATTTTCTTACTTAATAAATAAGAGACCACACCAGTTATGGAGTTAAATGGCCATAACAGCTAATTTATTAAAAAATACCAAAATACCAAATAAGAACTCCAATTTTCTTATTAAAATAAATAAAACATAAATAACATAAATAACACCAATAACATTAACCCTTTCAGACCCCTGCTGAAAATAAAACAAAACAGGTTAAAACCCCCATATTTATTGGTCAGTGACGGAGCAAACAGTGCTTAAAGCACAAACCTGATATCACTGATATCAACAACAGGGGGCACTGCGGGAGATAAAGAAACCCTTGGGTCTCAACCGTACCACCCTGATAACCAACATTCCCGCAGTGCACGATAACCATAAACATCAACAACGTTTGATGTAACAAGGAGGGGCCATCTATTGATGAGCCCCCCACACACTTACCACCTCTATAACAGCTGCCGTCACTGACCAACAAAATAAACAACGCCAACCCCTTTAAGCTGTCATGACGAAAACAAAACTCTTCCCGTGACCTGAAACGACAATAAAAAACATTAACACATCCAATAACGTACTACCTAAGAAAACAAGGGAAGGGTGGGTGGGAAAAACCTGCCTCCTCGTGTCTCGACGCTCCCGCACTGCCTGGCTAGCTCCGCCCCTCCCTTTTATAAGGCCGCTCCCCCCTTGTACATTACAGGGCCCTCCCCTGCCCTGTTAACTGTTTACTGGCCGGAGTGTGTCTTACTTGACACACTGTCATGTACGGCCCTCCATTAAGTTCCCTTTCTGTCCACTGCACTACGGTCCTTTCTTGACTAGTGTAGCCCAGATATGACCCCCTTAGCTGGAACCATCTTACTCCATATATTTTCTTACTTAATAAATAAGAGACCACACCAGTTATGGAGTTAAATGGCCATAACAGCTAATTTATTAAAAAATACCAAAATACCAAATAAGAACTCCAATTTTCTTATTAAAATAAATAAAACATAAATAACATAAATAACACCAATAACATTAACCCTTTCAGACCCCTGCTGAAAATAAAACAAAACAGGTTAAAACCCCCATATTTATTGGTCAGTGACGGAGCAAACAGTGCTTAAAGCACAAACCTGATATCACTGATATCAACAACAGGGGGCACTGCGGGAGATAAAGAAACCCTTGGGTCTCAACCGTACCACCCTGATAACCAACATTCCCGCAGTGCACGATAACCATAAACATCAACAACGTTTGATGTAACAAGGAGGGGCCATCTATTGATGAGCCCCCCACACACTTACCACCTCTATAACAGCCGCCGTCACTGACCAACAAAATAAACAACGCCACAGCCTGAAAAGGGAGACCCCTCACCCTTGATGGCACCTCCACACCCGCAGGGCCGCCTGGATTCCCTCCTGCAATCCCAATGACCATAGGTCTATCCCCACATCTGTCAGATGTACCATCCCGTCTCAGATACATCCCCACGTTAACCTCCAACTCCCGGTGGCGAATTACCAGGCCACCTTGCCATGCTAGAAACCGTCCCACCACTTTATTAATCCTGATCCGGGCTTTGTTCAGCCTGTACACGGATCTAGCCATGCGCCACGATGTCCTTGCCACCATATCGGACCATATCAACATGGTCCCAGGGAAAGTGGCGCGGAGGAACATAATGTCTGCCTTAATATCCGCTATTAAGTCCCTCACCGTCCTCACCCCCAAATCATTGCCGCCGGCATGAATGACCAGCACATCCGGTGGTCGATCCAACCAAGCGTATCTCTCCACCTCCGGCACCACCCTGCCCCACATCATGCCCGGCCTACCTAACCACCGGATAACTGCCTCCCTCCTGGAGATACCCAGCTGTCTCCCACCTGGTCTCACGTCCCCCCTCCTGGCACCCCAGCACACGTACGAATGCCCGAGGATCCATACGAGGAGCTGTCGCCCCGCATCTGTAATAACAAGCACAGCATTACCAACACAACCCACACAATAATTCAACTTTATGCTGCACCCCCCGAACTGCACCCGCCTCACACCAAACTTATAAAACATTTTTTTTTTTTTTTTTTTTTTTTCATACACCAACTGTGGCCGAATATAACTGCGGAACCGCTGCGATTCCCATCTCCCCAACTTTTGCACATCCACCTCATCCAACCCGTACCTGGCAGCTTCTGTAGCTGCCCCAATACGGAAGGAGTGTGAGGCGTAGGCGTGACTGTCCAAACCCAACCCCCCCAAACACTTTCGCAGCACTGCTACGAATTGAAATTTGGATAAGTACCGTCCATCCTCATGTAATAACAATGGCCCTTCCCCCCCCGGTCTTTTTGTCATAAACTTTGTCACCGTCAGCACCGGGCAAACCCCACAACCTTGTATTGCGTACAAACTCACCTGCGTCCCTTTTCCACCTTGGTCCGTTTTTGATCTTCTCAACCTGACATTGATCCTATTGTCCCTCAATTCCACATCCTGAACCAACAAACCACCCGCCACCTTTTTTGAGGGACTGACCAACTCCCCAATCCTAAATGCCCCAAAGAATGCTAAAGCAAACGCTGCTAAAAACAAGCACACCTCGTATCCCGATTGGCACACCCCCATAAGCTGCCCCCTTATGTCCACCAAGTTATTAAATGTGATAGGGCGCCGCTTATCCTTACTCTTATGCGATTTCCTATACCCCTTAATGGCCTGCTTCACCCAGAAGTCCTTCGTCACATCTTCCTTTCTCCTCAATTTGAACCAAAACGCGAGCCCCGCCATTCTCTTTTCAATCGCAGATACTGATTTTCCACCTTCCATGTCCCTTGCCACCAGATCAAGTAATAACAACCTGTCCCCCGGATCCTCCCCCCCGGACTTAGCTACGGACTGCAGGTCAGTCCATTCCCTCCACACCTTGGAGTATGCAGACCATGTTGACTCACTTACAGACCTCCGGATCCAATCCGCCGTGGTTCCAATGCTAACTCCCACATCCAGCCCGGGCATGGAACACCCTCCGCTCGTGCTGCCGGTGCCAGCTCCCTGAACTTGTCCCACTGAAAGCGAGACAAGGCATCAGCCAACGTGTTCTCTCTACCCGGAATATGAACAGCATACAGAAAGATGTTCAACCGCATGCACCGCAGCACCAGCTGCCGCATCAACCGTATAACCGGCGGTGAAGCTGCCGACATGTTGTTGATCACCTGTACCACCCCCATATTGTCGCAATTCAACCTCAACTTGAGGTTCCTGCAAGATTCACCCCACAACTCTAACGCCAGAACCACCGGGAACAGTTCCAGGAGTACCAGGTTTTTCTGAAAACCTAGCTCCACCCACGACTGCGGCCAGGGTTCCGCGCTCCATTGTCCCTGAAAGAAAGCCCCATAGCCTGTAGATCCCGCGGCGTCTGTCACCAACTCCACATCGAAGTTACTTACCGGTCCTGACATCCAAACAGCCCTACCGTTGTACCCTTCTAGGAACTGATCCCATATCCGTAGATCCTCTTTATGCTCCTTGTTCAACCTAATGAAATGCGTGGGCGCCCTCACACCCCTAGTCGCTGCCGACAACCGTCTACAAAATATCCTCCCCATAGGAATAATTCTACACGCGAAATTTAACTTCCCCAACAAGGATTGTAGCGTGCGCAACTGAACCTTTTTACACCCATAGGTTTTTTCCACCAAATTCCTCAGATCCACTACCTTTTCTTCCGGCAACCTACATTCCATGGCCATGGAATCTATCACTATGCCTAAAAAACTCAACTCTGTACGTGGGCCCTCCGTTTTATCGGCTGCCAACGGCACCTGAAATTTGTCCGCAATGTGCTGCAACGTGGACAACAATATCGCACACACATTGGAAGCCGGAGGACCCACGCACAAAAAATCATCCAAGTAGTGGATGACGGAATCAATCCCTGTAACATCCCTCACTACCCATTCCAAAAAGGAACTAAACGCCTCGAACATGGCGCAAGAAATGGAACACCCCATCGGTAAACACCGATCTACGTAAAACTTTCCCTCCCAACAACATCCCAACAACCTAAAACTCTCCGGATGCACTGGTAAGAGCCGAAATGCTGCCTCCACGTCAGATTTCGCCATAAGCGCCCCCCTTCCATACCTCCTCACCCAACGTACCGCGGCATCAAATGACGTGTACGATACCGTGCACGCTTCCGGGTCTATAAAATCATTGACCGAACCCCCTTTGGGAAACGATAAATGATGAATGAGCCTAAACTTATTCAGCTCTTTCTTGGGTACCACCCCTAACGGGGACACTACCAAATCTTCCAACGGCTTGACCTCAAATGGTCCCGCCATCCTGCCCAACCCCACTTCTTTGGCCAGTTTCTCAGCCACTACTTCAGGGTGTTGCAAGGCAGATTTCAAGTTTCTGGCCAGCGGTGGAACCGCTGACAATGAGCATGGTATCTTGAAACCTTCCTTGAACCCCTTGCTCAACAATAACGCTGCCGCTCTATCCGGGTACCTATTTAGGAAAGGCTGCATCCTTTCCCAAATCACCGGCGTCGTCCCTCTTATGCCCAAAGTCTCCAGCCCGCTTGCCCTTTTTAAAACATCTGGCGAGTGTGTGGCCCCCCCCGCAACCTGAGCATTCATGTTTAAATTTACACGTTCCCCCAAATTTACAGGCCCCCTCATTGTACTGCCAACACACTCCCCACTTCTTTCCGGCCGGAGATCCCGAGGAATGGCTACCTCCGGCCCCCCCTTGAAATGTCTGTGCCGGCGTCTTGGCAGACGCCATCAGCCTCATCCAAAGGCTGATATCTTTGTGGTCCCACCGTAATGCCGGCCGGACCGCCCTGCGCTGTCGGAACTGCTCATCGTACCTTAACCACGCCGTTCCCCCGTAAACCCGATATGCTTCCCCGATGGCGTCCATGTAACAGAACAACGCCGAACAATGTTCGGGGTTCTTCTCACCAATCACCCCCGCCAATATAGCGAACGCCTGTAGCCAATTGGCGAAAGTCCGGGGAATCAGCCTATACCTCCTCTTTTCTTCATGGTCTTTTTTACTGCTATCCGGTTTAACCCTATCAAGGTTGAATTTTTCCAGGGGCAGCAAGGAGAAAATCTCCACGTACTCCCCTTTCCAAATCTTCTCCCTGACCTCCTGTTTTAAGTGAGCCCCCAGGGGGCCCTCGAAACAGACGTATACCTCGCATTTTGCTGCATCCGCCATGCGCACAATATCGTCCCTCGCCGTCAGTTCCTTCGTCCCCTTTTCCGTCTCACTTACCTTGTCCGTTCCCGCTTCCACCGAGGCAATCTGACTGTCTGACGTAGCGTCAACTACCACCCCACACCCGGCGGCCGCCCCCGCCTCTGTTCCACCAGCTCTCGAATTTACCCCACCTTCTGGTGCCTCACCCCTATTACCAAAACGGCCTATCAACACCCGCAAACCTTCTAGCAATTCCTGTATTTGCCCCGACCCACTCTCTGCCCTCCCACTCACCGCTCGCGGTTGGTCCGTTACTGCCAACGACGGCGCGGGAGATGGCCCTGGGCTCTCCCCACTAGTACCTGCACCCATCAATGACTGTAAAACTTTAACAAAAGCACTGTTGTCAGTGGACTTACCGGGCTGACCGGGCGGGGGTCCCACAGCCGCTGCACGAGCCTCCACCGGCGGGATAGGGTGACCGAGCTCCTCCTCCTCCTCTTCGGACAATTCTCCTTCCGACCGAGATTCTTCCTCCTGCGCACAAGACAAGGAACGCTCCCTCGGAGAGGGGCTCCGGTAAGTAGCATGTCTCCTTCCACCCGTACCACTGTCTCGCTGCACTCCGCTTCCCCTCTGAGCCGAATTCCCCCGTGCAGGTGGGCCGGTACGGGCTCCGCTCCTGCTGCCCTGATTCGCTGCTCCGCTGGCTGGTGGTGCCCCGCCATCCCTCCCGCCCGCTGCCATGTGAGACCCCCTCCCCCCTCTCGCCGGTGCTCCTCTGGCCCTTCTGTCCTCTCCCCCCGACTCGTGCAGAGCCGCCGGGGGATTCGCTGTAAAGGCACGTCTGGGGGCTGATGCCCCCCTCCTGGCCGTTGCCCGAGTGGCCTGTGAATCCCCACCCCCCTGCTCGTGCAGAGCTGCTGGGGGGGACGCGTTCCTTGAAGAGCCTGTCGACTCGGCCATCTTCTTTCCTTTTCCAGCCCTCCCCCCACCCCCCCTCCCCCCAGTGTTCCTACTTCCCCCCATCTTGTGTGGCGATGCTGGGGCCGTTGAGGCTGTTGCAGCACTGCTTCCTGGGGATCCTCTCCTTGGTGGGGCCCCCGCCCCCCCCCCTGCCCCAGGCCGGCTGCCTGTCTGTCTGCTGGCCTGTCCTGTACCCGTTTTGCTGGAGGGGTGGATCGGTCCCCCCTGGGGCTCCTTACCATGCCTGAAGGTCCTGCTGTGGCCCCAGGGGAGTACCGCTTCGGCGGCCTGGACACGCGGCCGCGTGGCGCCGCGCCGCCATCTTGGATTTTTTCGGCTGCATTCCTGTCTTCTGTGGAGCTCCCTGCTCCATCCAGCAGCGCTTCAATCTGTCTCCTGACCCACTCGGGTCCTTGTTCCGCCGCCGCCGCCCGCACAAGTGACGCAAACCTGTCGGCCATGATCCCTGTGAAGTGAGGAGCAGAGTAAAAACCTGCCTCCTCGTGTCTCGACGCTCCCGCACTGCCTGGCTAGCTCCGCCCCTCCCTTTTATAAGGCCGCTCCCCCCTTGTACATTACAGGGCCCTCCCCTGCCCTGTTAACTGTTTACTGGCCGGAGTGTGTCTTACTTGACACACTGTCATGTACGGCCCTCCATTAAGTTCCCTTTCTGTCCACTGCACTACGGTCCTTTCTATAGGGGTCATGCCGTCACTGACGTTCGATTAGGACAATAAAAGTAAGTGACTGTAGATTTATTGGAAAGCGTTGATATTTTTGCAAAAAAAAAAAAGTAAATGAATGCGTATATTGGTGCATAGGGGAGCTGGAATTTGTGTAGTTAAAAAAACCCCTGTCTACTAAAAAGACAGATCTCGCAGATCGCCCATCCCCCCATTAGAAATTTAGTAAAAAAAATAAAAATATTAAAAATGCCATAAATCTATGCCCTATTTTGTAGACGCTATAACTTTTGCGCTAACCAATCAGTATACGCTTAGTGCAATTGTTTTTACCAAAAATATGTTGAAGAATACATATTGCCCTAATCCAATGAAGAAATGTGTTTTTTTAAAACATTTTTGGGGATATTTATTATAGCAAAAAGAAAAAAATACTGTTTTTTTTTTTTTTTCAAAATTGTCGCACTTTTTTGTTTCTAGCACAAAAAATAAAAACCACAGAGGTGATCAAATACCACCAAAAGAAAGCTCTATTTGATGGAAAAAAAGGACGTCAATTTTGTTTGTGTATAAGGTCGAACAAATGCGCAATTGTCAGTTAAAACGACGCAGTCCCGTATCGCAAAAAATGGCCTTGTAATTAAGGCGGAAAATCTTCCAGGGCTGAAGTGCTTAACCACTTGCCGCCCGCCATATAGCAATATGACATCAGCAAAGTGGTTGCGATATCCTGACCGGACGTCATATTACGTCGCCAGGATATCAAGCCACTGCGCGCCCCGGAGGCGTGCATCGCGGCGATCGTTGTTGCGGTGTGTCAGTCTGACACACCGCAACTCCGCTCTAGGTAAAGAGTCTCTGATGGAGACTCTTTACCAAGTGATCAGCCGAGTCCAATCACGGCTGATCAGTGTAAACAGGAAAAGCTGTTGATCAGCTTTTCCTCACTTGCGTCTGTCACACGCGAGTAAAGGAGAGCCGATTGGCTGCTCCTCTGACAGGGGGGTCTTTGCTGATTGATTATCAGCACAGCCCCCCCGAGGATGCCCACACTGGACCACCAGGGATGCCACCAGGACAGCCAGGGATGCCGAAAACTAGTCACCACCAGGTATGCCACCCATGGCCACCAGGGATGCCAATCAGTGCCCACAATGGATGCCAATCAGTGCCACAATGGATGCCAATCAGTGCCAAACATTAATGCCTGCCAATCAGTGATGCCCATCAGTACCATCCATTAGTGTACATCAGTGCCACCTATCAGTGCCCATCCATGCCCATCCGTGCCACCTATCAGTGCCACCTATCAGTACCCCATCAGTGCCACCTCATCAGTGCCCATCAGTGCCGCCTTATCAGTGCCCGTCAGTGCAGCCCCATCAGTGCCCATCAGTGAAGGAGAAAACGTACTTATTTACAAACAAAAAAAAGTTTTTTTTCAAAATGTTCGGTCTATTTTTTTATTTTTTGCAGAAAAGAAAAATCCCAGAGGTGATCAAATAACACCAAAAGAAAGCTCTCTTTGTGGGAACAAAATGATAAACATTTAGTTTGGGTACAGTGTAGCATGACCGCCCAATTGTGTGACAGCGCTGAAAGCTGAAATATAGTCTGGGCAGGAAGGTGTATAAGTGTCCTGTATTGAAGTGGTTAAAGACCCTGCAACACCATATTCTTGTCACATGTTCCAGGAGACTGGGGGACCATTCGAGAGGTGCAGTGAGGCTGGCACTTGCACAGTGGGCAGCTGGCTGTGAAGCCGCAAGGAGTCATAGTCGTCTGCCCACAGTCAAGATGCCGACGCCTGGACCCAAAGACTGGCAAAGAGCCAGGTCGAGTGAGGACCCTAAGAAGTGTGTGTTTTTTTTAAAGGTCAGTAGCTACAGTGATCGAAGCTGCTGAGTTTTATATTTTTGTTTACAGGGTGAAGCTCCTCTTTAGGTGGATACTCTGCAGAATAAAATGGAAAGTTCTGTGTTTAAACCTGTCAGACCCATACACTGGCTATTTCTAGCAGCACTGAAAGACTGAAAATATTTTTTTATGTCTAAATTTTGCAGGTTGAATCACATTTAGTGAGTACTGACTGACACAATTCCTACACAGAAGAGTAATAAAGGACCCCTTTCTTTCCCCGAACAGGAAGATGTAGCTCTTAGGTCCTTTTCTGTAAATAGATCAGGGGAGAGAAAGTCCCTCAGAATGTGGAAGCACAAACACATCACGGATAATATGTTGAAAAGCCTGCGGTTGCCATGGTAACAGATTAAAGAAGCCTTTCTCTAGAGAGGCTGGAAATGAGTTTTACTACTCCGACTTTGATGGCATGGAGGTGGGTTTCTTCGAATTAATCCCCCTCCCTTAGCCTTGTATTTTCTTGCGGCATTGCCTGGTGATGTTTACATAGTCTGAACATCTTAAAAGCATTGGTAAATGAGAGGGAGCTTAAAATGGCTGCCAGTCAAACAGAAAGCCAGGCTTGTACACATTAGTCCCCCCCCTCCCCCCTGCACATTTTAGCCAAATAAAATAAAAATGATTATTGTGACTTCAGTGGAGGTGGGGAGACCCGTGTCAAGAAAGAGGTGGCACCTGAAACCATTTTAACTAACAGACTAATGTATTGTGCTGCAGCATCTCTCTGCCAAAAGATAGAATGGTCAAGACTTTCATTGTTCTCATACTAGTAAACATAATGGGGTTGATTTACTAAAAGCATATAGATTGTTCATTTTGCAAAGTACGTTGCACTTAGCAAGGGATTTGTCCCAGAGCTTAGTGAATGAGGTGACGCTATACAGACTTTCCTCATCCAATGTCATATGCAAAATGCATTTTTTTTTCCTTGCACATGATTGGGTATTTTTGCAAAGTGAAACTTCACCTTATGCACTAAGCCATGGGCTAAATTCCCTTCCCATGCAAAGTGCACATCTTATTTGTCTTTAGTAAACCAATCCCTATATCTTTCAATAAATAAAATCAGAGAAAGACATGTTTTCCAACAACACCAGATAAGCTTGTTAGACAATGAAGGAACAGAAAAGGATTTTGTGAAACAAATAGGGAGTAAGGATTGCATATTAGGTCACCTTCCTACATGCATGGAATGCATTGCTCATATTTGTGTAGCGCTAACACTTTTCTAAAGTGTGCGTTATTCTGTAAATTTCGTTTTTCCCAGAACTGTAACTGAGTTTTGGGGGTTAATTGTTCTAGGTCATTACTTTGGCATCAGGTTGACTGGGCTGTACTAGAGTTCTGCCTGGTCATAGGTGAGGTGAGCACCTATGACAGGCTGAGAACGCAGTCTGGTTGGACGCATTGGGTACCAATCTCTTCCCGGAGCCAATCAGTGTACACGTCTGGCCCCACTGTGTATTCCGGGAAGGGGTACTTAAGGTGCTGAAGTCACGTGTTCAGGGTCTGTTGTTGGTTCTTGTTCTGGTCCGGACCAGCCCCACGAGGGGTCCCAGTCTTGGAGCATCTGCTGACCCCGTAAGCCTGGTCATCCAGACCAGTCCCAGAGGCCCTTATGGTCTAGGGTGGGGATCCATTCCGTTTCCGAGCGTCGGAACTGACTAGTTCGAGGCGCAGTAACTGAAGGAGGATTCTAAGGTGTCCCGATGTTCTCTCAGGATTGGAGAGGCACAGCAACTCGACAAGCGACCAGGGGAGGACTCTTCAGAGGAGGGCCATGAAGCTGGCTGCTCGGTAAGAGCCTGGGAGTTCAGATGTATGGACACTAGTTGAATCCGCATTTCCTACGGTATCGCCGCAATGGATGAAAGATACAGGTACCATAGGAAAAGTTCCTACCCCATCCTTCGGTTACAACCTAGTCTGTGGCAGAGACTTTGCTAAAATCCGAATCACTTGTTGGCTGCTAGATCTACAAACAAGGGTTTATCCAACAGTGAAGTGTCCCGTTGCGAGTGGCTACTCCCTGGATCCTCTAGAGAGACATTTATCTGAGTGTCAGCAGTTCTACAGTGCCTGAGCTTTACCACCCATACCCTCTATTCCCAACTGAGAGACTGTGCTATGTTTAAACGTTTTTTGCAAATAAAAATCCTCAAAAGGACTTTGAGTGTTAGTCTCTGCAATTGCTGGGTACTAACCCTGTCAACCCTTAGACACGAATGACGAGCTACAAGGAGGAGGTAATCGGTAAGCCCAGAAAATCCATAGCCGCCCCTTGGTGGGTATGAGCGTTACATTTGGATACATTTTACATTAATATTCCTGTTTGATTTGTTCATAAACAACCTGGAGGATGTAGTAAACAGTTCAATCTCTGTATTTGCAGACGATACTAAGCTAAGCAGGGCAATAACTTCTCCACAGGATGTGGAAACCTTGCAAAAAGATCTGAACACATTAATGGGGTGGGCAACTACATGGCAAATGAGGTTCAATGTAAAAAATTGGAAAATAATGCATTTGGGTGGCAAAAATATGAATGCAATCTTTACACTGGGGGGAGAACCTCTCTGGGAATCTAGGATGGAAGAGGACCTGGGGTCCTAGTAGATGATAGGCTCAGCAATGGCATGCAATGCCAAGCTGCTGCTAACAAAGCAAACAGAATATTGGCATACATTAAAAAGGGGATTAATTCCAGAGATAAATCGATAATTCTCCCGCTCTACAGGACTCTGGTCTGGCCGGACATAGAGTATGCTGTCCAGTTCTGGGCACCAGTCCTCAGGAATGGAGTGAGAACAAAGAAGGGCAACAAAGCTAATAAAGGGTCTGGATGATGTTAGTTATGAGGAAAGTGAGGCACGGAATGTAAGACTGCAGGGAATGGAATGCAGGGCCGGGCATGACAGTGGTGACTAAGGGCTACAATGGGTTAATGGTACACTTAGGAGAGATGAACAGGAAGGGGTTTGTCTGTGAAGTTAATTTTGGAAGGAAGAGGAGGGCTGATATAAAGGTGGGGGATGGAGTCAGGTGGTCACTTTCAGAATTGTAACACACAGAGGAGGCAGTTTTTCCCACCCACCCTCCCTAATTTTGATTTTTTGGTTTTGGGTGTTCCTGCTTTCGTTTTTGTATTTCAGGTATTGTGGGAAGGAGTCATGACAGCACATTGGATCCGAAAGTTGGCGGTGTTTTGGTGGTCTTTGACGGTGACGGTGTATCAGAGGTGATCATAAATGGGTGGGGGGCTCATAGTGTATCTGCCCCTCCTGGGTATTCCTGAACGGTGGAGGGAATACTTGTTTGTTCACTGACGGAAGGTTGTCTCCGAGAGTTCCCAGTTGGAGGCATGGTAAAATGTGTAATGTGTACCGCAGTGACCTTGTTGCTTGGCAGTGTGTTCACCGTCAGAGATCACCAGACTGGGTTGTACAGTTATATCTTGTTATGTTTATGTTTATGGTTATATATATATATTTATATATATTTATATTTTGGTTGGAGTGTATTTAATTGGTTTATAAAGGCTGTCGTGGCCATTTTTACTCCAAAAAGAAGGTGTGGTCTCATCCTTTATAAGGGGAGTTAAAAGGTTGGGGTATTATGGCCATGGTGGTAGAAGCATAAAAAGGAAACATTTAGGCTACACTGGTCAAGGTTGCAAGCACTGAACGTATTCTCTCTGGAGAAGAGATGCTTGAGAGGGGATATGATTTCAATATACAAAAACCATACTGGTGAACCCACAATAGGGATAAAACTTTTTTGCAGAAGGGAGTTTAATAATTAAAATTAGAAGAAAAGTGGTTTAACCTTAAACTACGTAGAGGGTTCTTTACTGTAAGAGCGGCAAGGATGTGGAATTTCCTTCCACAGGCGGTGGTCTCAGCGGAGGGCATTGATAGTTTCAAGAAACTATTAGATAAGCACCTGAACGACCGCAACATACAGGGATATACAATGTAATACTGACATATAATCACACACATAGGTTGGACTTGATGGACTTGTGTCTTTTCTCAACCTCACCTACTATGTAACTATGTAACTATTAACTTTACTGTTGTCTTTTTGGCTGCACTGCACAGATTGGGATTTTGTTAATAATAACATAATATCCAGCCTATTCAACTCAGAGAAAACTAGCATTAGTGTCTCTCTATGACTGACTGTAGCACTGCACACATGCACCTTTTTGAAAGATTCTGGACCATGTCAGAATATAAACACTGCTCAGCCTATCCTGTCTACAAGCATGCACACCAGCAAAGGCTACATGGTATTTCACAGGGCTGATTTCCTGAAAATTAGTTTTGAGAGGGCATTAACATGTAATTAAATAGTTTAGTAATTGGGTTTACATATGCCTGTACTTTAAACCTGCATCTTTTGAAACTGTATTTTAATGGAAACTTTAACCACTTCAGCCCCGGAAGGATTTACCCCCTTCCTGACCAGAGCATTTTTTGCGATTCGGCTTTAGCTGACAATTGCGTGGCCGTGCGACATTGTACCCAAACAAAATTGACGTCCTTTCTTTCCCACAAATAGAGCTTTCTTTTGGTGGTATTTGATCACCTCTGCGTTTTTTATTTTCTGCGCTACAAACAAAAAAATAGGAACAATTTAAAAAAAAAAGCTATATTTTTAACTTTTTGCTATAATAAATATCCCCAAAAAATATTTAAATAAAAACAAATTTCTTCCACAGTTTAGGCCGATGTGTATTCTTCTACATATTTTTGGTAAAAAAAAAAATTGCAATAAGTGTATATTGATTGGTTTGTGCAAAAGTTATAGTGTCTACAAAATAGGGGATAGATTTATGGCATTTTTATTATTATTTTCTTTTACTAGTAATGGAGGCAACCTGTGATTTTTATCGTGACTGCGACATTGCGGCAGACAGATCGGACACTTTTGACACTATTTTGGGACCATTGACATTTATACAGCGATCAGAGCTAAAAATAGCCACTGATTACTGTAAAATTGTCACTTGCAGGGAAGCGGTTAAACCCCTGGGGGCGATCAAGGGGTTAAGTGTGTTCCCTCAGTGTGTTCTAACTGTGGGGGGGGGGGGGGGGGGATTGGCTCACTACAACATGGCAGAGATCCCTGTTGCTAGGAAGAACAGGGAAATGTATTTTTTGCATAGGCATCTCCACGTTCTGCCTCTCCTCACCGCAATCGCGTGCTGCCAGAGAACATCAAGTTTGCATGACCCGTTGGCACGCTCCCGCTAGGCGGAAGTTTTAAAGGGATGTACGGGTACGCCCTTTTGTTTGCCCATGCCATTTTGCCAACGTAAATCGGCATGCGGCAGTCGGCATGTGGTTAATATTATTATTGTAATTAATTCTCCTGCAAAAGTAAACAGGTCACTTTTCATTATAGTAGTTATTCAATAGGAAAATATAGTTAATACAATATTTCCAATTAGACACCTACTGTAATGATAAATAAAAAAGAACAGAGAATCTCTGCCAGTGTCATTTACACAGGAATCAGTGCAAATGACAATGGTCCCAAAAATGTGTCAAAAATGTCCGATGTGTCTGCCATAATGTCACAGTCACAATAAAAATCGCTGATCAACGTCATTACTAGTAAAAAAAAAAATATTATAAAAATGCCATAAAACTATCCCCTATTTTGTAAACGCTATAACTTTTGTGCAAACCAATCAATAATCGCTTGTTGCGATTTTTTTTTTACCAAAAATATGTAGAAGAATACGTATCGGCCTAAACTGAGGAAAAAAATGTTTTTTTTTTTATATATATTTGGGGGATGTTTATTATAGCAAAAAGTAAAAAATAATGTGTTTCTTTCAAAATTGTTGTTTTTTTTGTTTATAGCGCAAACAATAAAAACCGCAGAAGAAAAAGAAAGCTCTATTCGTGGGGAAAAAAATACGTAAATTGGCAGTATGATTCTGTCCGGAATTTAGTGCTGAAAGCGGTACAATTATTTTGCATGGAAATTTGGCGTTTTATATTGTAGGCATGCAATTCTTATGAATAACTCACTTAAATCTGTCCGAACCAGAGTCTAGTAGACATCCCGGGTATGATAAAGTTTGAAACACAAAATCATAAATTATAATATAATAAAAATATATATAAAATGATTCAATAATGTAATCAAATCAAAAACACTGAAATTTGCTCAGTTGCAGAATAGTCGCTGTCATTAAATTTATTGTTCGATGATAAATTGTGATTCTAATTTTTATCGGTGTTTTCTAGCTGGTCTAAAACCACTTTTGACATAAAGGGACACTTTTTGGTTGCTATGGACGATCTCCAGTTTACAGGCAGAAAAAAAATATTTTTATTATATAAAATGACATGCAGGGCACTGGGCAGACCACTAGGGACAAAGGGGATGTGTATTTTTTGTATACAGTACTGTAATCTGTAAGATTACAGTACTGTATGTGTTGTGTTTTTAAACTTTTTTGAATTTGGCAACGATCTCCGCTCCCGTGCGTCGTAACGTCGCAGGGAACGGAGATCAGCGGCACTCGGGCACTGTGTGAATCGAGAGAGGAGACGGCTCGCACACACAGCGGGGAGACATCGCAGAATCCAGGGGATAAGGTAAGTAACTTCCCCCTGTTTCCTGCAACGCTAGCCCGAGTCTTGCTCGGGGTTACTGCTCCTGGTATAAAAAAACCAAACCCGAGCCAGACTCGGGATTACCGCCAGGGAGGTTAAAGCAACGCCGTGCTGAATCACAAAAAGTGGTCTGGTCTTAAGCCAGCATAATGGTCCGGTCTGAAAGTGGTTAAATAAAAAGAAAAAACCCACACACAACTTGGAAGTCTGGAAGCTTTAGTAAATAAAATACTTAAACTAAGTCAAGTCCGCTCAAAAAAAAAAAAAAGAAAGAAAAGACACAGAAATGCAGAACAGTGCTGTGCCCATTAGGATAAACTTCATATCAAGGAGTTAAGTAACTAATAAAAAGTATTCAGCTTCACTGGAAGTGTCATTTAATCATCCTGTTTGTCACTTCCCCATATTCAGTTAAAGTCAACATATTCTTGCTCAGGGTGTAAGACTTACTGCTTTGGGTTTCAAATTTAGCATATTTTGATCTGCACCAGAGAAAGCAATTAATATTATATAATGGGCTGCATTTATAACTGTCGATAGAAATATAAAACTTTCAAGTAACACTCAATAAAACTCTTCTTTCTGCTGGGTTCAGTTTTTTGTGTTTAAACCTGCAAACTGCTCCAGCTCCTTCAAGTTGGATGGTTTGCACTTGTGAACAGCAATCTTTAAGTCTGACCACAGATTTTCTATTGGATTGCGGTCTGGGCTTTGACTAGGCCATTCCAACACATTTACATATTTCCCCTTAAACCACTCAAGTGTTGCTTTAGCAGTGTGTTTTGGGTCATTGTCCTGCTTGAAGGTGAACCTCCATCCTAGCCTCAAATCACACACAGAGTGGTACAGGTTTTGCTCAAGAATATCCCTATAGTCAGCACTATCCATCTTTCCCTCAACTCTGACCAGTTTCCCAGTCCCGACTGCTGAAAAACATCCCCACAGCATGATGCTGCCACCACCATGTTTCTATGTGGGGATGGTGTTCTTTGAGTGATGTGATGTGTTGGGTTTGCGCCAGACATAGCGTTTTCTTTGATGGACAAAAAGTTACATTTTAGTCTCATCAGACCAGAGCACCTTCCTCCATAAATTTTGGGAGTCTCCCACATGCCTTTTCTCAAACTCAAAACATGCAATTTTGTTTTTTGCCCTAAGGTCTCTGTGCTGCCTCTCTGATTAATGCCCTCCTTGCCCGGTCTGTGAGTTTTGGTGTGTGGCCGTCTCTTGGCAGGTTTTCTGTTGTGCCTTGTTCTTTCCATTTGGTTATGATAGATTTGATGGTGCTCCCAGGGATCATCAAAGATTTTGATATTTATTTATAACCTAACCCTGACTTGTACTTCTCAACAACATTGTCCCTTACTTGTTTGGAGAGTTCCTTGGTCTTCATGGCAGTGTTTGGTTAGTGGTGCCTCTTGCTTAGGTGTTGCAGCTTCTGGGGCCTTTCAAAAAGGTGTGTATATGTAATGACAGATCATGTGACACTTAGATTGCACACAGGTGGACATCATTTCACAAATTATGTAACTTCTGAGGTAATTGGTTGCACCGGAGCTTTTTATGGGCTCCATAACAAAAGCGGTGAATACATACGCACATGCCAATTATCAGTTTTTTATTTCTGAAAAATAGTTTTATGTATATATTTTTCTAATTTTACTTTGTCAACTTAGACTATAGTGTTCTGATCCATCACATATAATTCAGATTAAAAAAACATTGAACTAAAGGCTGTAATTTAACAAAATAGGTAAAAAGCCAAGGGGGGGGGGGTGAATACTTTTGCAAGGCACTGTATCTATGCTTGAGGGTTTTGACCATTCTCTTCTGTATCTAAAATTTATTTTAAATACGTCTTGTTTAGAGGTATGCTTTATCTGTGATAAAGCAGGTAAAATAAGGAATATTTTGTAATTGTATTTTGCAGCATGTAATTTTGTCAGTTTGCCTGCATGTAGGTGGATTTAAAGTTGAGAAGAGTGAAAAAATACTGTTCATTTACTTTTAATTAGCACACCTGTGGTTACTGTGTCTCTGACGCCACATAATACATTTCTGACCTGCAAGTGAGGATTGCCATCAAGCAGTGTTAACTGTGATTGAACAGGTAACTGCACATTTATAAAAAGGACACAGTTCAAAACAAAGTGCAGTAAACAAAAGTAACTCTGTAATTTGATGTTTTTGAGTAACCTTCAAAGTTTTGTCTGCTAATGTATTAAAAATGTAATTTTATAGATGAAATGAAATAATATAAACATGCTAAATGTAGCTTATCCAACTTTCTGAATTCATGAACAGGGACACATGTTAGCACACAGTATGTAGACAAAGGACACGTCCCTGCCATGGCTCCAAGTACACGGACCAAAAAGATCTAATATGCACAAAATAACTGGCTAAGGCTTTGTTCACATGGATCTACTACAGGGTGCATCTCAATTGACATGAATGGGACTGCCTGCATAGGGATGCGCAGAACACCTGTGCATCCCTATGCAAGCAAACACGGCCCTCGCATTGAGGTACACTGTAGTACACCCGACCTGTGTGTTTTTTTTTCACCTCTATTTTTCCTTTATATTGTTTTTTCAAAATGGCAAATGCAGAAATATAGAGGTTGGAGAAAAATTTTGTGCAACTTGACACTTTTGGTAGTAAAATAGTACATTTTGTATAGAGATGTACATATCAGACCAAAAAGGGGACAACTGAGTCTGCATGAGGAACCAAACAAGTTGGCCAAAAGAGGGACAGTCCCTCCAAATGATAGACAGTTGGAAGCTATGATGTAGGCAAGCCGCTCACCCAGAAGCCCAGATTTTGGCTCTAAGTGAGTGACTCACAATGTTCAGAAGCACTGACAACTTACAGAAAAGCTTGTTGTTCCCAATGAGTAGGGGCTGGCTAGGCCGGATGAAGGGTTGAGGAGGTGGGCAAATACAGGATCCAGAAGTAGGTAGCTAAAAGAAGGAGTAGTGGGAAAAAGCATCAATATGGCTAGTCCTGAATAAAGGCAAAGGGTGGAGCATAAAATGTCTCCACCCCACAACCTATGGGATTGTGGCAGACAAAGACATTTCTAGAAATTGTCAGTTAATAATAAAAAATAAAAATAAAAAAATAGAAAAATAAATAAATACATTTGAAAATACTTACGTGTGATTGGCGGGTTATTTGACAGTTGCCCTAAAATGGTCCTCTGGCATGAGCTGTTACCTATAAAAAGAGAGAGCATGCATCATTAGAAGGGCAGATGACGAGAATATCCAAAAAGCAGCACATCCCACCCTATCATGGCCCATCTTATGAGATTTGTCCCTGTCTTAAAAGGGGATGTTAAGTTTAAGTTAAAGTGGTAGCTCGAGCTTTGACAGCTGAGCTATATATGTATGGTTATGTAAAAGGTTAATACTATGCTGTGAGTGTTAAATAACTGATTGTTTAATGAATTATTTATGTTTTATTGAAGTTAATATCATAAATTCATTATTTATTTATATCTATAATAAAGGGTCACAGCCTATTCAAACCAACGGTTTCACCAACAGCAGAGTGATTATTTAGTAAAGTTAATAAGTTCTGACTACGATCCCATTGACACACCCTAATTATTGGGCCTACTTGTCTGATATTAGGATTTTAAGATCTGGAGTAACAGAGCTGCAAAAGGATATGTCTCGAATATGTCATTTGACACTTTTAACGAGTAGTCCATCCCTGAACCTGAGCCGATCGTTCCGACCTCATGCATTGTTGCCGATTGTACCACCCTGGAGTCAAAAATTCCTCCTGGCAAGACCGTGCCCCCACTGAGCTAAGAGCTAAGATCCTTCATTGGGGACATGATTCCCAGGTGGCAGGTCATGCTGTGTTTCTCTGATCCTTCCTGCTCATCAGTCGTCACTACTGGTGGCCTAATCTCTGCTCGGATGTCAAAGACTACATTAAGGCTTGTCATGTCTGTGCTCAGTCTAAATCCTCCACACAAGCCCCTGCTGGTCTTCTCATGACCATTCCTAAGGAGCCCTGATCTCACATTGCCATGGATTTTATCACCGATCTCCCACTGTCAGAGAATAATACGGTCATTTGGGTTGTAATCGATCGGTTCTCCAAGATGGCTCATTTTGTTCCTCTTTCTGGTCTTCCTTCCTCTCCTGCCTTGGTTCCCATTTTTGTTCGAGAAATTTTCTGCCTCCATGGGGTTCCTGCTCATTTTACATCTCGTTTTTGGAGAGCCTTTTGCAAATCCCTCAATATTGTCTTGGATTGTTCCTCTTCTTACCACCCTCAATCCAATAGACAGACTGACAGGGTTAATCAGGAGTTAGAGGTCTTTCTGCGCACAGTCTCTGTTCATCATGACGATTGGTCCTCTCTACTCCCGTGGGCAGAATTCTCTCACAACAATCATGTAAATACCAGTTCACAGAAGACACCCTTTTTCACAGTTTATGGAAAACACCCTCAACTCCCTCTTCCCATGACCTGTTCTCCAGATATTCCAGCTTGGGCTATGGCTCAGGAGTCTTTCAATTCTTTTTGTTTACAAAAGTTTTATTTGGAAGATTCATAAAAAATGTTACAAAACTGTGAGGATATTGTACAGTAGAAGATATAAAGTAATACTACAGATATATACAACTGGTATAGGGCTGAGTATCATACACATATGAGAGCAACAATACTATAAAAATATAGAAATTGGGTACATAGAGAGTCTGTTACATATTTAGATAAAGGGTATCACAATAAAGTATAGTATTCTCAACAAGGAAGGCATCAGAAAGAATGTTTCTGAGAAGGGATATGTATATAAATGAATCATCTGACCAAAACATCCATTTTGAGTTAAATATGTGCATACTATCAGATAAAGTATGATGGATCCTTTCAGAGAGCTTAAGGTTTCTCATTCTGGATATAACCTGAGGCCGGGGTAAATTGTTAGATTTCCAGTTACAGGCTATCATCCATTGGATGGAGCTTGTAAGTGAATGGATCAGTCTAACACAGGGAGGGGGTATGTCTGGGATATTTGCATATAATATACATATTTGTGGGGATAGGATAATTCTTTCCATAGATTCTATTATTCTTTCAGCTTAAAGCCAAACATGCTTCTAGGTGTCTACAGCTCCAGAAAATGTGAATGTATGAGCCAGTTTCTGTACAACCTCTAAAGCAAAAAGGAGAGGTTGTAGGATAGAAGGAGTGAATTTTTTCAGGGGTCAGATATAGTCTAGACAACAGTTTCATAGCGGATTCTCTGTATGCAGGTGCTATGTTACATTTCCGGAGATTGTCCGTCATAATATCCCATGTTTTTATGGGGATAGTACAATTTAGTTCAGATTCCCAGTGAAGCATCTGGGAGGATTTTTCTGGCATCAAGGAGCTGTTGAGATCTTTATAAAAAAGGGAGATTAAGCACTTATCTCTCGAGGAGTTTATGCAAACATGTTCAAAAATCGTTGTAGGGGGACACGTGCTTAGGGAGTAATGTTCATTGAAAAAGTTTTTAATTTGGAGGTAATTCGTAAACTCCGATAACAGGAGATTGTGTTTGGCTTGGAGTGCGGGGAAAGTGAGGAATGTATTGTTAGAGGACAATGACCTAAGGGAGGATAAGTTATTGTTCCGCCACAAAGGAAATTAGTTAAAGTTATTCAGGTTTTGTGAGAGCCTAGGGTCCCCTAGGAAGGATGTGAGAGGGGGTGTGTCAGAGGCTAGTTTGAGGGATTTACTAAGAAAAAGCCATATTCGTAGAAGATGGGCTACTATAAGGTTTAGCTTGAGAAGTTTTTTGTGATTAATACAGTTGGACCAAATAAGGCCTTGTATATGGTATGGAGCGATGGAAAAAGACTCAAATTTGAGCCATGGGAGCTGAAGGGAGGGGGCATGCCATTGAGCTATTTGTGACAGTTTAGTGGCAAAAAAAAATAGTGCCAGATATTAGGGAGGCCTAGGCCACCTTTGCTCTGAGGTCTAAACATGAGAGGGTAGCCACATCTTGGCTTTTTGGAAAACCAGATAAATTTATTTATCTCCCTTTGAAGGGCTTTGATTTTTGTTTTGGGAACAGTTATAGGTAGGGCTCTAAAAAAATATAATAGTTTTGGGAGGAGGGTCATTTTAAAGGCGCATATCCTTCCAAGAAGGGAGATATGGTACGTGGACCATATTTTAAGTAGGGAACTGATCTGTTGAAAAAGGGGTGTGTAGTTGGTGTTATATAGTGATTTAAAATGGGATGTGATAAGGACTCCAAGATATCTAAATTACTTAGAGCACCAGATAAAGTTGAAGTCCCTTTTAAGAGAGGAGGTTAAGTTGGGGGGGAGGTTAATAGGTAAGGCTGTACACTTATTACATTAATGCCCAGTCCAGATAGATTGTGAAATATTTTGAGTTCAGAGATAAGGTTTGCCAAGGATGTTAAAGGGTTAGATAGGAACACTAGGGCATCATCTGCATATAATCTAAGTTTAAATTAGATTTGGGCCTTTGCTATAGCCCTTGATGTTTGGATTTTGTCTGATGGCCTGTGCTAGAGGTTCAATGGCCAGGGCAAATAAAAGAGGGGAGAGGGGGCAGCCCTGTCTAGTACCTCTACTAAGAGGAAAGAAGTCTGAATTATAACCTATAATTTTGATTCTGGTTTGGGGGAGGTGGTAAAGGGCGTCGAAGCCGTGAATGAATTTATCTGGGATGCCAAATTTGGGGAGGAGATGATTAAGATAGGACCAATTAACACTATCAAATGCCTTGTGAATGTCAAGACTAAGAAGGCAAAGTGAGTGGGAGGAAAGATTTGCATCTTGAATAATGTTGGTGACCAGTCTAATATTATCTGTGATCTGACGGCCAGGAATGAACCCAGATTGGTCAATGTTGACTAGGGAGGTAATCACAGATGCCAATCTGTCTGCCAGGAGTCTGCCAAAGATCTTCAGATCATTATTGAGAATTATTGAGAAAGGTTTAGGGATAAGAGACAGATTTGCAAGGAGCATGTCTTCAGGAAAGTGGCCACCTGAGAGGATATGGTTAAACAGTTTAGTTAATCTAGGAGCTAGAAGGGGAGCGATTTTTTTGTAGTATAATGTGGAGAAGCCATCAGGGCCTGGGGCAGTAGAGGACTTGAGGGATTTGATGATATTTGTAATCTCTAGCTTTGTGCAAGGGTCATTAAGAATGGAAGTTTGTTGGTCATTAAGGGAGGGAAGCCCCACGTTGTCAAGCCAACCGAGTGAGGAGGAAGAAGGGTGAGTCTGAGGTCCTGATAGGAGATCTTTAACGAAGGATGAAAATATGTCCAATACCTCATGGGGGTGAGTAACCAAGTTGCCCCTATGGTTTCGCAGTTTGTATGTGTGAGGGGGGTTATGTTCCTGATTGAGTTTTCTTGCAAACATTTTAGAAGTGGTGTTGCCATGTAGCAAAAATTTGGCTTTGGAGAATCTAAGGGATTTCTCAGTGTCGGCTGAGAGGATCGTGTCCAGGGAGTGGCGTTTAGACTGAATTTGTTTAGTAATGTCCTAGGATGGAGATTGGGCTAATTTGTTGTATAATAGGTCTAAGTCTCTAGGAGTCTTTCAATTCTATTTGGGGGTGACGTTCATGATTCTCTGCTGCTGACAAATTCAAAGGCTTTGCCGACCGCCGCAGGTGAAAATTGCCTTCTCTTCAGCCTGGGGACAAAGTCTGGTTCTCCACCAGAAACATCAAGCTCCAAGTTCCTTCTCTGAAGTTTGCCCCAAGATTCATTGGTCCGTGCACTATAACCTCTAAACTAAATCCGGTTTGTTTCAAACTTCAGATTCCTAAACTCCTTCCATGTTGCCCTTCTGAAGCCTTTAGTCCTCAATAAGTTCTCTAGTCCTCTCCCTACCACGGCCCCGGTCTCTGAGGATAATCAGCAGTACAAGGTTAGTCAAATTCTGGATTCCCGGCTCTATAGAGGCATTCTTCAGTACCTCATGCATTGGAAATGGTTTGGTCCTGAGGAAAGGTCTTGGATCACTGCATCTGAGGTCTTTGCACCTCATCTGTTGAGGAGGTTTCATCTGAAGTTTCCCTCTAAGCCTGGGCCCAGGTGGGGGAGGAGGGGTATCATAAGAGGGGGGGGGGGTACTGTCATGGTTATCATGGTTATGGAGTAATGTTTTTCTTTTAGCTTACCTCTCCATGTGTTTAGCTTTAGAGGCCAGCCACTCTCACCTGGCTGCTTAAGTATAAAGTGTAATGTGTCCTTCGCGCCGCTATATGCTCATATAATATTTTATCACTACAAGTGCTAAAGTGCAAATGCTAATTATAGTGAATACAATAAAGGTGTTAAAAACATAAATAAATAAATGAAATTCTGTGTTATAAAAATTGCTACCTGCCGCAGAATCTAACATGTGCACCAACACACTTAAATGAAAATAAAAAGTAAAGTGACTCAGCGCATAGTATAAATATAACATCAAGTGTTCATGATGAATCAATCATACATAATGGTAAAAAACAAGGTGAAAGAAATTGTGGTGAAAAAATACACAAAAACAAAAAACTAAATGCACCAAAAAATGTATCCAAGAAAAATGTGTCCAAGTAAAATAATTAATCCGTGCCAGGAATGCCGGTATAGATAAATGAAATGGGGTTCCGGTGCTTATCTTCTAGTCTCTATTTGTATAACACAAAAGCAAATGGAAGACTGCCACACATATCCTCAATTAGGCTCACCGGACTCTCACCTCCAGATTTCTTTTAATACTGCAAATGACCACTCTCTTTTACTGCTGGTTAAACTCCTCCACACGCTGGACTGTGTCCTTTAAATGCCCCGGTCTGCTGGTCCAATCCGCTAAAACCTCATCAAACAAAGAGACAAGGGGGAAGGAGGGCAAAGAGGACTTCCATAGTGTAGTAGTTTAAAAAGTAAAGTGTTTATTTATAAGTAAAAATTGCGCCCTTACATTTAAAATAATAATAACAGGCAAGGAATCAAACAAAGCGCTGTTACACGCTATTCTCACTGCACTTCCGGTTACGTCCGTCCAGACCACTCCCTACGCGTTACGTCACACGTGACTTCTTCAGGGGATCATCAAATTATTTTACTTGGACACATTTTTCTTGGATACATTTTTTGGTGCATTTAGTTTTTTGTTTTTGTGTATTTTTTCTTTCACCTTGTTTTTTACCATTATGTATGGCTGCTTAAGTAATCTGTCCTCAAAGGATGGCTCCACCCAGCCCCTATCAGGGAACTCTATATTAACCTGTGCACTGCTATCCAGCTCTGCTGATCAATATTGTGTGTTTTGGTTTCCGTGTGCTCTGTGTCCTACGTCTGATCCTGTTTATCGACCTTGGCTTGTTCTTGACTGTCCTTGTCTGCTTCATATCCCGACCTTTAGTGTAGTATGTATCTCTGCGCCTGCCTAGTGTGTAATAATGGAAAGTAATCTAGTACTGCGGCAAACACTGATAGGATATTTCTGGTCCCAAAGAGTAAATGGAGTAAAGAGGTAGTGCTGCGCTGTATATTAAGCTAAAGAGACTGAATTGGAATGGAAAATCAAGTGCTTAAAGGGGCACGTTAGCTTGTGTTAATGAGTGACAATCAGCTTATTACTGTGAAAAAGTGCTTAACCACTTGCCGACCGGCGCACGACGATATACGTCGACAGAATGGCACGTACAGGCAGGAGGGCGTATATATAAGTCCCTCCTTTAGCCTGTCCATGCCATCAGGAGCGCGCCAGGAGCGGCGCGCTCCCGCGCCGGTCGGGACCCCCGTGAGTCCGATCGCGGTCCCCGCGGACTCGATCGCCGCGGGGACCCCCGCGATCGTCTCACGGGGCGGCTGAACGGGGAGATGCCGAGATAAACAGCATCTCCCCGTTCTGCCTAGCAACTAGTGACGCCGATCTCTGCTCCCTGTGATTGGAGCAGAGATCAGCATTCACTAGCTGACAGCCACGCCCCCCCACAGTAAAAAACACACCCCTAGGCATACTTAACTCTTACACTGCCACCTAGTGGTTAACCCCTTCACTGCCAGTGTCATTTATACAGAAATCAATGCATTTAAATGCATTAATTGCTGTAAAAAATGACAATGGTCCCAAAAATGTGTCAAAAATGTCCGATGTGTCCGCCATAATGTCGCAGTCACAAAAAAAATCGCAGATCTCCGCCATTACTAATAAAAAAAAAATATTAATAAAAATGCTATAAAACTATCCCCTATCTTGTAAACGCTATAACTTCTGCGCAAACCGATCAATAATCGCATATTGCGTTTTTTTTTACCAAAAATATGTAGAAGAATACGTATCGGCCTAAACTGAGGAAAAAAAAAGTTTTTTTATATATTTTTTGGGGATATTTATTATAGCAAAAAAAAAAAATAATGCATTTTTTTCAAAATTGTCGCTCTATTTTTGTTTATAGCGCAAAAAATAAAAACCGCAGGGGCGATCAAATACCACCAAAAGAAAGCTCTATTTGTGGGAAAAAAAAGGACGTCAATTTTGTTTGGGAGCCACGTCGCACGACCGCGCAATTGTCAGTTAAAGCGACGCAGTGCCGAATCGCAAAAAGGGGCCTGGTCCTTTGGCTGCAAATTGGTCCGGTCTGAAAGTGGTTAATGTGCATAAATAAATAGGTGCAAAGGATCAAAAGTGATGTTGATTTCATACATAAAAGTCCATTAAATGAAATGCAATAAAAATAAAATATTTTCAATAAAATCGCATAAAAGTCGCATTAAGAAATTGCATATAAAACGTGGGTACAAGTGCGTTTTTAAAATTGGGATTCACATAGATAAGCATAAATGGTATGCATAAACTAAATTCATTAAATAATATAGTGCCAACAAAGCGATGTGATATAGGTGATAAGGTGCTGTAAAAGTCCATGGGGTGATCCCTCTATTTATTTGGACTCAGCCCGGGTTCACACTATTGCGAATTTGCAGCGGGAAAAACACTGCGAATTCGCAGGACATTTCAAAACCCCATTGTTTTCAATGGGGCACGTTCACATATGTCCGGTGCATGCGCACTGCGCATTGCAGAAAAACCGCAACCGTCTTTGGTGCGGTGCGGGCGGATAAGATGCGAATTCAGGCCCATTATCTTCTATGGGCACGCATCTGATTCGCACCTGGCTTGCGTTCTGAACAAAAATTCGCAAGTCATTGTACTACCTCTGAGGGGGAAGTCCACGCCCATTTAAAAAAAAAAAAAACGGCATGGATTCCCCCTCCAGAGGCATACCAGGCCCTTAGGTCTGGTATGGATTTTAAGGGTACCCCCTACGCCGAACAAAATGGCGTGGGGGTCCCCCCAAAATCCATACCAGACCCTTATCCGAGCACGCAGCCTGGCAGGTCAGGAAAGGGGGTGGGGACTAGCGAGCGCCCCCCCTCCTGAACCGTACCAGGCCGCATGCCCTCAACATGGGGGGTGGGTGCTTTGGGGAAGGGGGCGCCCTGCGGCCCCCCCACCCCAAAGCACCTTGTCCCCATGTTGATGAGGACAAGGGCCTCTTTTCCGACAACCCTGGCCATTGGTTGTCGGGGTCTGCGGGCGGGGGGCTTATCGGAATCCAGGAGCCCCCTTTAATAAGGGGGCCCCCAGATCCCGGCCCCCCACCCTATGTGAATGAGTATGGGGTACGATGTACCCCTACCCATTCACCTAAGGTGTAAAGTGTAACTCAAAAAAAACACACAATTTTTTAAAATATTTTATTGCACTGCTCCGGGGGTCTTCTTCCGTCTTGGGGGGTCTTCTTGCCGGACTCCTCCGCTATTTTACCTAGCTCTTTTACCGAGCGGAGGAGCCCGGCTTTCTTCTTCGTCGCCGCCGCCGTCGTCTGGGGGTCTCGATCCGCCTTCGGGGGTCTTCCGGGGTCTCTTCTGCTCTTGCCTCTGTCGCCGCCTTCTGCGCTGCAGCCGCCGCCTTCTTCTTCTTCTTCCGATGTTGACTCGTCGCTGTCTCTGGTTGGAATGGCAGAGCCGCGCGGTGTTGTGACTTATATAGGGACAATGGGCGGGGGTCACATGCTCATGTCACATGGTGACCCCGCCCACATATGATGTCACAGTGCCGGAGGATGCTGGGACTGTGACATCATATGTGGGCGGGGTCACCATGTGACATGAGCATGTGACCCCCGCCCATTGTCCCTATATAAGTCACAACACTGCGCGGCTCTGCCATTCCGGCCAGAGACAGCGACGAGTCAACATCGGAAGAAGAAGAAGAAGAAGGCGGCGGCGGCGGCGCAGAAGGCGACGACAGCGGCAAGAACAGAAGAGACCCCGGAAGACCCCCGAAGGCGGATCGAGACCCCCAGACGACGGCGGCGACAAAGAAGAAAGCCGGGCTCCTCCGCTCGGTAAAAGAGCTAGGTAAAATAGCGGAGGAGTCTGGCGAGAAGACCCCCCAAGACGGAAGAAGACCCCCGGAGCAGTGCAATAAAATATTTTTAATTGTGTGTTTTTTTGAGTTACACTTTACACCTTAGATGAATGGGTAGGGTTACATCGTACCCCATACTCATTCACATAGGGTGGGGGGCCGGGATCTGGGGGCCCCCTTATTAAAGGGGGCTCCCGGATTCCGATAAGCCCCCCGCCCGCAGACCCCGACAACCAACGGCCAGGGTTGTCGGGAAGAGGCCCTTGTCCTCATCAACATGGGGACAAGGTGCTTTGGGGTGGGGGGGCAGCAGGGCGCCCCCTTCCCCAAAGCACCCACCCCCCATGTTGAGGGCATGCGGCCTGGTACGGTTCAGGAAGGGGGGGCGCTCGCTCGTCCCCACCCCCTTTCCTGACCTGCCAGGCTGCGTGCTCGGATAAGGGACTGGTATGGATTTTGGGGGGACCCCCACGCTGTTTTTTTAATTAAAATTTGGCGGGGATTTCCCCTCAGAAGTAGTACAATGAGTTGCGAATTCATGTTAGCAGCTGATTCGCACCTAAAACGCGGACAATCCGCAGAACAGCCGACGTGTCACACAGGGCCTTCAATTCGCACCGCACTAGTCTGAACCCAGGCTCAAGTGCAAACTATTGTGACACTGGTTTGCCAATCCAAACTTCGGTGTGGTGGTGTCAGTGCTGGTGGTCGCTCTCAAATGAGTCGTGCCAGGAAATAATGGGTGACTTCTGCTCTTCTGTGTGGTATGGTACAGGTGTCCCCTTACCTTACCGCTGTAAGGTAACAGCGTTTGTGTATAAACTGGCTCCCAGAAGGGCCTCTGCTTGCTCTGGATGGTGTTTCCCTCAGGTTCCAAATGGGGTGCGTCTCCTTACTGGGTGTCCCTTTTTGGCTCAGGTGTCAGTGTATGTACCTCACTTTATGGAGCTTTGTCAGAGAAAATACAGATTGCAGTCTTCCTGGAACTGAGCAATGGAAAACAGGTGTGATCTTTTTATATCTCTATCTACTTGTTGCCCTGACCTTTTGGCTTATCTCCTGACTATCCTTTGATTGTCACAGTCTGCTGCTTCTTCTCTACCTTCCTGTACTCTACTGTGAGCATGATCTGGGAGACCCTGGGGGCCATGAAATGGAGCCAGATTGCAGCGAAGTCCATCCCCACCATCAGGGCCCTGGTGAACACCTGCTGGCTCTTAGATTCCACGCCCTGGGAAATCTCATGCTCTAGCTTCCAGTGTGATCTGTGTTGGTACTCCAGAGTACTTGCTTTCCTGAACCACCCAGGGCTCCATCGGCAGCAGTCAGCTGTAGGGTACACTACCTTGCAGTGCACTCCAGACCCCAACGGGTGCATCTGTCACCTGGACTCAGGTGACCTGACAGTGTGCCTAAAAATGCTGGGGAGAAATAGGATTCCCCCGAGAGATCCGCCTGATGCTTTGGTGGGCATCTTTGGAGTGATTGGGATGCTGGAGGGTACCTGGCCAGCTGGGGCCGCACGTGAAAATGTTTTTATGTATTCTGCTTATATAAATTTTAAATTAATAAATTAAATTAATAAATATTCATTTTTTATATTGTATCAGTTTTAGGTTGACTTATATACAGGGATGTGGCACTTTATAAATTATATTTGGGCTTAACTTTGGGGTGGAAAACAGCCGGTTGATTTATTACTTTTTTACATCGTGCATAAGATATTTGACAGCATATTGGTCCTAATTTCTATTACCCAGCGCCCCCCCCCTTTTTTTATTTTATTAATATGGCAGACTTCTGGGGAATAGCATGGACATGGCATTGAAAGTACACATCTTCCTATATATTCCTTCTATTTCACAGACTTTAATAAAAACAATGGGAGAAAATATTATTGGATTGTTCATTGGAAATGATGAAGTTCCTAATTGATTATTATTTGAAGAAATCGACAAATAAAGGACATCATTGACCAACCCAATAATGACCTAATAGCAAGCCTGGCTCTCAAAGGAGAAAGAACTGAAAGAGTATATACAAAAAATAACGGGTGAAATTATAGATGCAAAGGAAGGTAAATTCTCAAGGGATTCTATGGCTTTTAGCAAAGGATCTGCATATAGATGGGAAAATGAGTGATAGACCAGTAAAAGGGCAGAACCTCCCAAATGAGTGATACTCTATACACACACGCTAAATCTGATTGCTCTCTATCTTCTTCCTCTTCTACGCAGATGAATTATACAGTACGAAGTTCTCCGAATCACTTGGATGTACAATGCACGTATAATAGTGGTGGGTATAACACTGGTGGGTGTGGTGGTGCATCACAGAAGCGTCCATATTCCCCTAGGGAATCTTCAAATGGAGAAAGTTACACTAAAAGTCGAAAAAAGCTAACACTAATTACAATTCACAAGTAAAAGAAGGTACACCGTTACATGGTTACAAATCAAACACAGATAGAACAGGTCCGGTCAGTGTTTTGGGAGGACCTGCACAACCCACTCCTATGGATAATACTGGGAGTGTGTCTAAAGCTTCAGGTAATTACTTGAACCCAATTTTTTTATTTCAGACCCTGGGGGGAACCCGGAAATGAGGGGGACCGTTGGACCAGTATATGGGCCGCCAGAGTCCAGATCAGAGCAGCTTAGTGTCTTAAGCCTGTCTTCATATATCCTCACTGAGGAAGAAGAACATGATTTGGGTGGACAATCATCATATGTGGACAAAAGATGTCATACTGACAATTTTTGGCCTTCTTCAATTATGGATTGCAATATGAAAATGTTTTTATGTATTCTGCTTATATAATTTTTTATTTGAAATTGATAAATAATGTATTTTAACTGAATATTTTGCTTCAAAAGTCCCATTTTTTGATATTGTATCAGACTGCTTCAGTGAGAACGAGAATAGTAGTGCAAGAAAAACAAAGAAGGTGCTGCTGGAATAGGACTTATTGGACAAACAATAAAAGTTAGACTTGGAATGCCAAAACAGTGTAATGTATCTAGGATGTTTGGAATTGGGATATCACAGATCAATGGACTACTAGGTTGGGCTGGGAAAGATCTGGGGCTCATGATAAAACACTGGGACCAATGACAAATTAAGAAATGATATTAACCACTTAAGGACCAGGCCTATTTTTCAAACTTGTTGTTTACAAGTTAAAATATTTTTTTTGGTAGAAAATTACTGAGAACCCCCAAACATTATACATTTTTTTCTAAAACCCTAGAGAATAAAATTATGGTCATTCCAATACTTTCTGTCACATCGTATTTGCGCAGCGGTCTTACAAGCGCACTTATTTTAGAAAAAATAAACTTTTTTGAATTAAAAAATGAGACAACAGTAAAGTTAGCCCAATTTCTTTTTTATATTGTGAAAGATGATGTTACGTTGAGTAAATTGATACCCAACATGTCACGCTTCAAAATTGCGCCCACTGGTGGAATGGCGACAAACTTTTACCCTTAAAAATCTCCATAGGCAATGTTCTACAGGTTGCAGGAAGCATAGTCAGAGGAGCAGCCAGGGTCAGCAACAAGCTACAGAAGCATCAGAAAGGGATGTGGTCAAGAGTAAGCCAAGGGTAGGAACAGATAAAACCGGATCCAAAGTCAAGTCGATAACAAGCCAGTTCAGCAACGGGCATAATACAGTATACAAGCAGGGCACACAGGAACAGCTGAAGGCCAGTCAGCACTGAACATGGATCTTAGCATCATTTAAAGACTGTCTGGCACCAATGGAAGGTGTGGATGTCCTCTTACGTGCGTGCGCATTCCTGTGAGCGGGCCTGGATACCATTCCATGGGCAATACCATGCGCATGTACATGTCTGTGCACCTGACATGTCACACTAGTTTCCTGACAGTAGCATTTTTATAAATGCCACCAGAGCCGTTTGCAAAAGATAGGGAAACATTGATGTGGGTAAGGATTCTTGGTAAACTGAGTTGCCAGCTCTGTTGGGTGGATATTCTATGCTAGGGATGGTCTGTATTTTAATGGGGAGGGTATGGCTATTCTGGGTGAAAGAATGGTTAAGTTAGAAGAGATTTTAAACTAGGACATGGGTGTGGGAGCTAGCATTGGAAGAGGTAGACAGTGAGAGTGGAGATAAACAGTAGTAAATGGGGTAATAGTACAAATGCTAAATGCTAACCTAACAAGTGCTATTAAAAGTGCTATGTGCCTTTAGTCCTTATGAACAGCACAATTAATCAAAGTTTTGATGTAATAGGATATCCACTTGTGAATAGGGATGGGCCCGGTGTTCGATTCAAACCCATGTTCGAATCGAACATCGGGCGTTCACCCGCTCGGCGAGCCCAGAACTATTTGGGCCGCTCGCATCAAATTCGTGTGATGCGAGCTGCAGTGCATTGCTGGCTGATGATTGGCCAAGCATGCACTGTGACCCGCATGCTTGGCCAATCAAAGAGCCAGCGGCGAGGAGAGCAATAATTGGCCACAGGCAGGATGCCTGTGGCCAATTATAGCTCAGGGGGTTTAGTACACGCCCCACAGTATAAAAGGCCGCCGCGCCGGCGGCCTTGCATATTGTGTTGTGTTCCAGCGTTAGTGTCAGTGTTATGTGCTGCTGACTGCTGACATTATGTGCTATGATTCTGGGGATTAGTGTGTGCGTGCTGTTAGTACAGCATTGCAGTATCACATCTGGGGGGTGTCTATAGTATGCCTGTGAAGGGGGCATGTTTCCTGTGCTTAGAACTGTCCCTGCAAAAAGTGTAATTTTTGCAGGAAAAAAAGCTATTTAAAATCACTCGCGGCTAATGTATTGACGGCTCCCGTAACACAGAGAACAGTCATTCATTGAAAGCCATTCATAAAAAAAAAATCATTGATAAAAAAAAAAAAAAATAAAAAAAAAAAGCATGGGGGTCCCCCCAAATTCAATAACCAGGCCCTTCAGGTCTGCTATGGATATTAAGGGGGACCCCAGCCAAAAAAAAAAAAAAAAAATGGCGTGGGGTCCCCCTCAAAATCCATACCAGACCCTTGAGGTCTGGGATTGATTTTAAGGGGAACCCCAGCCAAAAAAAATGGCGTGGGGTCCCCCTCAAAATCCATACCAGACCCTTATCCGAGCACGCAACCTGGCAGGCCGCAGGAAAAGAGGGGGGACGAGAGCGGCCCCCCCTCCCTCCTGAACCGTACCAGGCCACATGCCCTCAACATTGGGAGGGTGCTTTGGGGGTCTGAGACCCCCAAAGCACCTTGTCCCCATGTTGATGAGGACAAGGGCCTCTTCCCCACAACCCTGGCCATTGGTTGTGGGGGTCTGCGGGCGGGGGGCTTATCGGAATCTGGAAGCCCCCTTTAACAAGGGGACCCCCAGATCCCCCCCCCCCTGTGTGAAATGGTAAGGGGGTACAAAAGTACCCCTACCATTTCACCAAAAAAGTGTCAAAAATTGTAAAAATGACAGGAGACGGTCTTTGACAATTCCTTTATTAAAATCTTCTTTCTTCTGGTCTTCCTTCTTCCTTTCTTTATCCTTCGGTTTCTTCATCTTCTCCTTCCGGCATCTTCTTCCATCTTCTTCCATCATCCATCATCTTCTTCCTCCGATCCGCTTCTTCTTGCTCTGGTCTTCTCGTCCGGCATCTTCTTCCATGGCGTCGGCGTCTCTTCTGGGCCGCTCCGCGCAATGGGAGGCTCCCGCTGTGTGAGGCTTCGCTGCGTCTGACAGGTCTTTTATAACGGAGGGCGGGGCACCTGGTGACCCCGCCCCCCTCTGACGTCATGGGGGAAGCCATAGGGAATTCCCTATGGCTTTCCCCATGACGTCAGAGGGGGGCGGGGTCACCAGGTGGCCCCGCCCTCCGTTATAAAAGACCTGTCAGACGCAGCGAAGCCTCACACAGCGGGAGCCTCCCATTGCGCGGAGCGGCCCAAGAAGAGACGCCGACGCCATGGAAGAAGATGCCGGACGAGAAGACCAGAGCAAGAAGAAGCGGATCGGAGGAAGAAGATGATGGAAGAAGAAGATGAAAGAAGATGCCGGAAGGAGAAGATGAAGAAACCGAAGGATGAAGAGAGGAAGAAGGAAGAAGACCAGAAGAAAGAAGATTTTAATAAAGGAATTGTCAAAGACCGTCTCCTGTCAGTTTTAAATTTTTTTACACTTTTTTGGTGAAATGGTAGGGGTACTTTTGTACCCCCTTACCATTTCACACAGGGGGGGGCAGGATCTGGGGGTCCCCTTGTTAAAGGGGGCTTCCAGATTCCGATAAGCCCCCCGCCCGCAGACCCCCACAACCAATGGCCAGGGTTGTGGGGAAGAGGCCCTTGTCCTCATCAACATGGGGACAAGGTGCTTTGGGGGTCTCAGACCCCCAAAGCATCCTCCCAATGTTGAGGGCATGTGGCCTGGTACGGTTCAGGAGGGAGGGGGGGCGCTCTCGTCCCCCCCTCTTTTCCTGCGGCCTGCCAGGTTGCGTGCTCGGATAAGGGTCTGGTATGGATTTTGAGGGGGACCCCACGCCATTTTTTTTTTGGCTGGGGTTCCCCTTAAAATCCATCCCAGACCTCAAGGGTCTGGTATGGATTTTGAGGCGGACCCCACGCCATTTTTTTTTTTGCCTGGGGGTCCCCCTTAATATCCATAGCAGACCTGAAGGGCCTGGTTATTGAATTTGGGGGGACCCCCACGCTTTTTTTTTTTAAATTTTTATCAATGACTTTTTTTTTATGAATGGCTTTCAATGAATGACTGTTCTCTGTGTTACGGGAGCCGTCAATACATTAGCCGCAAGTGATTTTAAATAGCTTTTTTTCCTGCAAAAATTACACTTTTTGCAGGGACAGTTCTAGGCAAAGGAAACATGCGCCCCTTCACAGGCATACTATAGACACCCCCCAGGTACGAAATTTAAAGGAATATTACACTTTTATTGTTTCAATTTAAGCATTATTAAAATCACTGCTCCTGAAAAAACGGCCGTTTTTAAAAAAAAAAAATTTGCATTGATACATGTCCCCTGGGGCAGGACCCAGGTCCCCAAACACTTTTTATGACAATAACATCCATATTAGCCTTTAAAATTAGCACTTTTGATTTCGAACGTTCGCATCCATTGTAACTAATAGGGTTCTAAATGCTCGCACGGACTTTAGGTCCGTTCGCGGGTTCTGGTGCGAGCCGAACCCGGGGGTGTTCGGCTCATCCCTACTATGTCATCCTAGCAACTACCAGTGCACTCCAAGTAACCGGCTCATCACCAACAACACCTGGCAAACCGTGCACCTTTTGGCACTGCTCCCTCTGTATCACTCCCAGGGGAGTACTGCACTTAGCCGCAAGGGGCACCCTCTCAACAATCGGCCTCCTCCTCGGAACCTGACAGTATAATCCAGCCATATGTCTAAGGCTGATGGAGGTGCGTCCCCTTTGGAGGCTCTGTGCCAACTAGTTTCTGCCCTCACACAAGCAGTGCAACAATTGCAGGAGGGCTACTTCCAGTTGGAAGGTCGTATGCAGCACCTGTCAGCGCCACCTGCTCCATCGGATCAAAGCTCACCCTCTGCCAGTGCTGCGTCAGCTGCTTCTGCTCTGGAACACATCACCTCTACCCATACAATACTGGTCCCACCACCCAAACCCCAGGTGCTAAACCCTGAGCGCTTTACTGGGGACCGAAAGAAGTTCCATTCCTTTAAAAAGGCATGTCTACAGTACCTGTCCCTGCAACCGCGCACCTTCTGCATCAAGACCGTCAAGGAGGGTTTTGTGGTGACGCTGTTAGCTGATAAACCCCAGGCCTGGGCCCACAGCCTGTTGGAGCAAAAGATCCCGTCATCAATTCCACGGATGCATTCTTTGAGGCCCCCCTGCATACCCTGCAACAAGGGCGGTGGCCGGTGGAAGATTATACAGTGGACTTCCGCAAGTGGTCCGTTGACAAAGGCTGGAATGAGATGCATTGAGATACCAGTACCGTCATGGGCCTGTCGGAGCCACTCAAGGATGAGCTAGCGAGAGTAGAGACTCCCGCCATTTTGGAAGGTCTCATTCAAGTCATAATCCAGCTTGACAGGCACTTGCGGGAGGGACGGTCCAAAGAGCTTCAGCTTTCAGGCCCTCCTGGATGCTACCAAAGGTAAGAGATTCCTCAAAAGTGGGACCTTAAATTGGATGCCAGGCAGTGATGAGTATAAAAATTACAAATTTATTATACATGGATGCTACCAAAGGTCAACTCCTCCCCCAGCAGCAGTGCCCAAATCCCCAGCTCCTGCAGAATCGGAGCCTATGCAGATTGGCTTGGTCCGGTCAGCTCTGTCTGGCGAGGAGAAGCTCTGGCGAAGACAGGCCAATATCTGCCTATATTGTGGGAGCATCGGCCTCTTCCGCCACAATTGCCCTATCTGTCCCAGTAAGCCATCTCCACACATCCCTGTTCTCTCTCAAGTGGCTCACCTACTCACCTGGTTCTCCCTGTTTCCCTGCAGGTGGCGGAAGAGATGATCCGACTTCCGGCAATAGTTGATTCGGGGGCCTGCAGTTATTTCCTGGACCACACACTGGCAACAAAATACAACATCCCCCTTCTTCTTAAGGAACAGCACCCGACCATCCACCTGGCTGATGGCTCCAAGCCCCATTTAGGACCTGTCACCCAAACCACTGCTCCTCTCCTCGTGTCCACTGAGTCTGGTCACCATGAGTTCCTCAGATTTGATATCTAAAGTTCACCCCTGTTCCTGGTTATCCTGGGTATCCAAGCACACAATCCACACATCAACTGGTCCAGCAGGGAGATCCACTTCTCCTCTCCATACTGCCAGCAGCATTGCCTTCACCCCACACTTTGGGACCCTGTCTGTTGCCTAACACTTCAGTCAACACCCACCAGGAGATTCCTGCAGTCTACCATGAGTTCCTGGATGCCTTTGACCCCAAGAGTGTGGATGCTCTTCCTCCACATTGGCCATATGACTACCCCATTGAACTTTTGCCAGGCTCCAAGATACCCTTTGGTCGAATATTCCCCTCTCTCGGAAAAGGAGCTTTAGGCCCTGCGGCTGTATCTGGACGACAACCTAAAGAAGGGGTTCATACGTCCTTCTTCCTCTCCTGCGGGCGATGGCATATTCTTTGTGGAAAAAAACGACCAGTCCCTCAGACTCTGCATAGACTACAGGGAGCTCAATAAAATTACAATTAAGAATTGTTACTGGCTCCCTCTCATCCCAGAACTTTTCCAGAGATTCCGTAATGCCTGGGTCTTTACCAAACTGGACCTACGTGGGGCCTAAAACCTGATACGCATCCAAGAGGGTGATGAGTGGAAAACAGCGTTCCAAACTCGGTTCGGACACTTTGAATACCTGGTCATGCCATTCAGTCTCTGCAACGCACCTGGTGAACAACATTTTCCGGGAGTTCCTGGACAATTTTGTTACCTGGATGACATCCTTATCTTTTCAGCTACCTTGGAGTTTCATATGTCTTATGTAAAAAAGGTGGTAGCCACCCTGAGGAGACACAGACTGTACGCAAAGGCTGAAAAGTGCGATTTTATGAAAGAATCCATCCAGTTTTTAGGCCTCATTTAGTCTACCAAAGGGATCACTATGGAACCCCAAAAGGCCAAAGCCATAGTGGACTGGTCAGCCCCAATGCATAAGAAGGGTGTGCAGAGGTTCATTGGCTTTGCCAACTTCTATAGGAAATTCATAAAGGACTTCTCCACCATTATTTCACCTATTACCCAAGCAACCCGCCATCATGTATGCTTCCAATAGTCCTCTGAGGCTCAGGTACAAGGCCATTTTTTGCGTCGCTTTAACTGACAATTGCGCATTCTTTTGACGTTATACCCAAACAAAATTGACGTCCTTTTTTTCCAACAAATAGAGCTTTCTTTTGGTGGTATTTGATCACCTCTGTGGTTTTTATTTTTTTGTGCTAGAAACAAAAAAGTGCGACAATTTTGAAAAAAAAAAAACAGTATTTTTTTCTTTTTGCTATAATAAATATCCCCAAAAATGTTTTAAAAAAACACATTTCTTCATTGGATTAGGGCAATATGTATTCTTCAACATATTTTTGGTAAAAACAATTGCACTAAGCGTATATTGATTGGTTAGCGCAAAAGTTATAGCGTCTACAAAATAGGGCATAGATTTATGGCATTTTTATTATTTTAATTTTTTTTACTAGTAATGGTGGCGATCTGCGATTTTTAGTAGGACTACAACATTGCGGCAGACAGAGCAGACACTTTTGACACTTTTTTGGGACTATGTACATTTATACAGCGATCAGAGCTTTAAAAATTCACTGATTACTGTGTAAATGTCACTGGCAGGGAAGGGGTTAACAATAGTGGGCGATCAAGGGGTTAAATGTGTATCCTCGTGAGTGTTTCTAACTGTGGGGGGATGGGACTGACTGGAGGAGGAGACTGATCGCTGTTCGTAATTACTAAGAACAGCAGATCTGTCTCTTCTCTCTTGTCAGAACAGGGGTTTGTGTATTAACATACACAAATCCCTGTCCTGGCTCTCGTGCCCGCAATCGTGGGTTGCCGGTGGAAATCGATCGCGCCAGCCTGCTATGGCTCTTAAAGGAGCCGACGTACGGGTATGGTGTTTTGTGGGAACGAACCACTTTGCCAACATATATGAATGTGAGCTGGTCAGCAAGTGGTAAAAGGGTAAGTTCACCTTTTTCTAAATTCCAGCTCCCCTATGCACCAATATAGCATTCATATACTTTTTTTTGCAAAAATATCAACGCTTTCCATTAAATCTACAGTCACTTACTTTTACTGTCCTAATCCATGTTTCCAGATGTTTCCATTTGTAATGTCTTTCTTCCTGATCAGACTTTAGGTCATGACACAAGAAGAGTTGATCAGCTGACCTCATTAGCACACACCCCGCATCATCCCTCTACCCGCCCATTCCACAGTGCACATTTTTTACATGAAATGCAATCAATCAGTGATCACCCTTCTCACTAAATATACAATATACAACCAGATTGCATAGTGTATGGCCATGTTTATACACCTAACATTACTAGTTGTGCTTTCAGTGCCATTAATTGTTAACGGCACACCGAACACCGAAGCAAACACACATTTCGCCATGTGACAAAACAAGGGGCAAATGCTGCAAAACGCACTAAAAAAACACAACCCACAAAATGTCAAAATGTTCCATTAACCATATGTAGTGCAGCCAATTGAAGGCTGCCATATGCTTGTCACAGGAAAAACGAGACACAAAATGTGCACTCCCGCTATGCTAGATGTGAATGGGGCCTGAAAGTGAAATTGGTGCAGTAACACAAGCACAATGAGGCTCCATTCTCATCTGTCCATTCCCTTGCATTTCAGAAATGCACTGCACCAAAAAAAATTGCATAAAAAAACTCACGAGCTCCACTGTAAAAAAAAAGCCCTGAAGCTTCTCTGGAGCAATTGCTGTGTGTAGGTAAGGCCATTCAGGTGGATGGGCCGGTGGGTGGGTTTTACTTCCTCTTTATTTCCCTGCAAAGGTAAAGCATAATGGGCTACTATGCATTGCATAGTAGCCCATTATGTGTCACTTACCTGACACCAAAGCCCGCACTGTCGACATTGCCCTTACGAGCAGGGAGCTTCCATCTTCGCCCCTCTTCCTTCCGGGGGCCGCGAACTCCGGCTCTGTGACTGGCCGGAGTCGCGTGACGTCAGTGACGGCATGACCCCTATTAGAAACGGCAACGATGTGCCCTTTCTAAAGGGCACATGCGCCGATGACATCGGCGCATGCGCAGTAGTCATCACCGCTTGTCATTTTAGTAAGTGTCTCCTAAACCGTGGCGGTTTAGGAGATATTACAAGCACCTACAGGTAAGCCTTAATATAGGCTTACCTGTAGGTAAAAGTGTTTGTACAGGGTGTACAACCACTTTAAGTGTGTGGTCTTAAAGCTTCCAACGCTGTGAGAAGGTTCTACATTTTGAGCCTGTGTGTGTGTGTATGTATAATATTTACCCTTGCATTTCACAATAAAGACCTCTCGCTGCCATCCAGGTCTTATATGGAGACAGTAACAGAACAAGGAATCACCTGCACATCATGGATAGGTTGAGGGGGGTTCTGGGATGGGCTGTGCCCACAGTGCCTCCCCAAAGCCCCCTGACTACCCTCCCTCCACCCTGGATGATCTGCCTGGGCATTGAGCCCCTTTCCCATCTTAGTATTGTACACAGCTCTTCCTCTCTACAGTACGCAGTGCAGACATCTTATTTATTTACACACAGCCAGTCAGCCATGATCTTTACAGTGTGTAGCTGGCTACTGCAGCTACACTGCTATTCTGACCAGGGAATTTCACAGGTCAGAATGGCAACGTAGCAGCCAGCTACACCTTGTGACGATCGTGGCTGACTGGCTGTGTGTAAAGGAATGTGATTTTAGCTCTGTGTAGTGTGGGGAGGAAGAGCTGTGTACAGTGCTAGGATGGGAAAGGAGCTCAGCCAAGTGCTCTGCCAGCAGTGATTCCTGTGCTCTGACTCTCCAGGGTTATCCCTGTCCTCTGACTCTTCAGGGGTAATCCCTGTCCTCTGACTCTCCAGGGGTGATCCCTGTCCAGCAGTGATCCCTGTCCTCTGACTCTCTAGGGGTGATCCTTGTCTTCTCCCTCTTCAGGGGTGATACCTGTCTTCCGGCTCTCCAGTGTTGACCCCTGTCCTTTGACTCCCCATCGGCGATCCCTGTCCTCTCCTTCTCCAGCAATGATCTCTGTCCTCTCCCTCTCCAGTCATAATCCCAGTCCTCTCCCTTTCTAGTGGTGATCCCCATCCTTTTCCTCTCCAGCGGTGATCCCTGTCCTCTGCCCTGCCAGCAGTGATCCCCAACCTCTGCCACTCCAGGAGTGATTCCTTTCCTCTGCCTCAACAGCAGTGATCCCTGTCCTCTTCTCCGCTAGTGGTGATCCCTGTCCTCTGCCTTGCCAGTGATAATCCCTGTCATCTATCTCTCTAGTGGTGACCCCTGTCCTCTGAGCTCTGACCCACTGTCGTCCACCCTGGTTACCCCTGTCCTCTGCTCCTCCCTTGCTGACCTTCCAACTTTTGCCCTGCTGGCTCCCAGTATGCTGCCCGGCTGCCCCCTGTTGTCTGTCCCGCTGACCCCCTGTTGACCTCCAATCCTCTGCCCACCTGACCATTTTTACTGGACCCCCACCTCAGATGGGTTAGATTCGGCCCTGCTGCACATAGAAAGGCCAAAGGCACCATATTTGCAAGCTGATTTACAGACAATAAACACTCATGGAGCTATCTGTAAGCATGTGGTCTGTATGTCTGCTCACTAAATAAAGGACATGCAATGCAGGTCTCAGAGGATCAATGCAAACAATAACTGAAGAGAGAGAGGCTCCCAAAGACTACAGAATAACTCCTGTTGACTGAATGTGCTTAAAGTGATTGTAAATGATCACCTTGTAAAACTACTCATTCATTTTAAAATAGAAATAAAAATGTAAAACATTTTTGTACATTGCACATTATAAATACTTTTTTCCCCTTTTTTATAAGTGATCACATTCCCTCTGTTCTCAGCTAAATAAGAGCTGGGGGAAGAGAAGCGGCAGCACACTGAGCTTCCCAGTGAATGGCTGTGCAGTGGGGGCATGTCAGGACAATCTGATCATTGGAGGAGATAATAATGAGTCACCAGCAATGCTAGACAACTGATCACAGTGTGCTCTCCTGCCTAATGTGGTCAGTTTTTAATAGGAAAGCAGAGGGACTGACAGGAACACCAGGGATTTCACACAAAGGAAGCAATACAAAGAGAACAGGATACTTTCTCATACATTGTACAGTAGGCACATACAACCAGCCACCACTGGCAGGGGGTAGTGCCACAGAGATAATCATTTTTGCCTTGAGTCCAACTATTCATGTGTGGTTCCTGCTCAAGTCACATTAAAGAAAACATTACAATAGAAATAATATCCTTCAGCTTTAGTGACACACCTTTGCATGCTAACATTTCAGCTATGCTGTGTATTGCAGTGCCACCCAAGCAGGATGTTCTTGTCAAAAAGAAGGTGATAAAATACCCCCCCCAAAAAAAACCACAGGACTTGCTTGCTTTAATATGCATTATTGTATCTGCTTATTGATTACAGGTTACATTCACTTGCACAATAGAGTTTTCATCTTCATTGTCACATAACCTATTTCCTGGACCAAAAGCCATCTTCTATATTCTAGTAAACAGGAAAAACAGTCTACAATTGCAAGAATACGCTGGGTTTAGTTGCCATAAACATTGGTGCTTGAATTCCTAGAAAACAGCTAAATACACAGTCTTTTTACATTTAATGCTTTGCATGTCAAGGATTTCTAGTTTTGGCCAGCCACTATTGTGACACACATAACTCTACTGGTTAGAAGATCAATCTGCTGCTTTCTGGTTTAGGGTTACTCCTTCTTTGGCGTTACTGGCTTAAGGGTCTTCAACATTATGATTAGACAGAGATGATGATGTTTTATTGTCCAATGGACATGTTAGAGGGGGGAAAACTAAATAAAAGGAAGAAGCTGCTTTTAACCAGGAAGCCATATTACCCATTGGAAGATGCTAGGGATGACCATTAGTTCAGTCAATATTATGCCGTAGCCAGAAATAAGAGTGTCACTTAGCTTGCTGTGTAGTGTTGCAAAGGGGCATACATTTAGGCCACTTTCACACTGAAGCGCTTCTAAACTGCCAGTAAAAACACTGAGCGCTTTTGAAGAGCTTTTCAGGCGCTTTTGAAGAGCTTTCCATTCATTTCAATGGGGAGGGGAGTTTTTCACAGCCCTGCCAGCACACTGCCCCAGTGTGAAAGCGTTCATTGATTTTAATGGAAATACGTTTTCGTGAGCTTTTTAGGCGCTGTTTTTAGCGTGAAAGCGCCTGAAAAGCGCCTTAGTGTGAAAGTGGTCTAAATGATTGGCTAAGCAGATTTACAAATCCTTTTTCAGAGGAAACATTGACAAGTATTCCAATTGTGTAACTAGTAATATGCTCACATGCTAAGACTGGAAGGGTGTAACCAGAATGTGCTGCTTTTGGTGCACAAAGTAACGGAGTATTCCAGTACTCTGTAGCACTTATTCTGGCATCCTCCTATGAATGACCCTAAATAGCTCCCACAAATGTCATCCTTCTCATTACTGTGAACTTGGCCTGATCTACAAATAGCCCTGAAGTTCAGGCACCGTATGTTGCTTACAAGTACCTGTGTCCCCAAGGAGCACCTTGCTTTCTAAACCAAACATGAATATCAAATCTAAGTCAAGATTAAGCCCCTCCCTGTATTGAGCCTACCCACTTTCATTTAGCTATCAAAAAGCCAGAAATTCTACTGCCTTCTGAACCTCTGGTATTTTGCAGGTGAATTTATTTGAGCATAATGCAGAAAGGGGTGGGAATTAATCTTAACTTGGAAAGAACCTGAGCTCTATGCACAGACTGGGATTCAAGGGGTCCCACAGGGACACAAGGATACATTTGAAGACCAACATACATATCAGCAAGCAACACAAGGTGCCTGCAATTCAGCACTGTTGTTACCTTAGAAATGCTTTGCTAGGTCAGGTTAATTTTAATGCAAATTAAAGCATTGTGTGGCCCAAGTCTGCAACTGGCCTTATGGTAAACGTCTGACCATTGACCTAAAGTGATAGTAACAAGCAAAAGAAGAATGTAAAATCTCCCCCCTGCAAGTTAAAACGGAGCTCTAGGCTTCTTCAAGAAAAATTAAAAGTCAGCAGCTACAAACACTGTAGCTGATGACTTTTAATATTAGGACACTTACCTGTCCACTTACCTGTCCACGAATCCAGCGGTGTCTTCACCCAAGCTGATTTTTCAATCGACTCTTGGGTTCTGCTGCCACCATCTTGAGTAAGGGAAAGGCAGTGAAGCCTTATGCCTTCACAGCCAGTTCCCTACTGCGGATGCGTGAAACGCTCTGCGCTTTGTGAATGGCCCGGCGAGGAGGGGGGGGGGGGGGTTTGGGCCGAACTTCCAGGTGAGTTTGCAGGGGCTGTGTAAAACTAGGTACCCGATCCCCCATGAATGGTGCCAAACGTGGCAGTGGAGGGGGGAGGCAAATAAGCAAAGCTTCCCCTTTTGGATGGAGCTCTGCTTTAAGAGCATAATGCACTAGTATGCATCGTACATTATGAAAGACTTACCTTAAAAAAAGAAGCTCTCCAACAGCGCAATGTCACTGCTGACAGGGGTTCCATCTGCACCCAACTTTCTTCCAGGTTCGGAGGCTCCAGCCATCTGAATGGCCAAGCCGCAATGTCATCACTCCCAAGCATGCGAGCTGGAGTCACGGACGCGCCACAGCTCTCTCAAGCATGCCATCCATTGAGAGCTCAGTGCACATGCTCTGTTGTCAGATGCTGCTACTGAAGTAAATATTTCCTAAACAGTGCATGTTTAGGAGATATTTACTGTACCTACAGGTAAGTCGTATTATAGGCTTACCTGTAGATATAAATAAAAAAGCCTTACTACCACTTTAAAAGACACCTGAAAGTAGAACTGTATTTCTGTATCAGCAACGCCCTTGATTACAGAAATGAGAGGGAACTCGTTTAACAATTGGGGAAACAAGCATTAGATGAAACCTTTATGTGGGCATTGATTTTAGAGGCTCCATTTCATTGACCCAGACATCAAAATAAGGACCTTATCTTTGCTACCCCTGGAAATGACATCTAAGATTAGATCTTGATTTTTTCTAAAAAAATAAATAAAAAATAGCACCCTTACAATATTTTATTGCAATTTTCATGGAATCTTTTAAACATGCTTGATAAAGTTATGCGTCATATTTGATCATTTCATTCCCCATTCTGATAGCGTCACTTGATTAAGTATAGATTTTTGCTTAGAAGCATTAGAGGTTTGTATATAGTAAATAGTAGATTAAATCAGTAGTACAACAAAATAGATGGCGAAATCTGAAATAAGAAAAAACTAAAAGGAAAGAAACAGCCATTTGCAGGGATACATATTTAAGATGTTTATCTCTTGCAACTGTACTTCTCCTAAAACGTTTCCCTTTATTTGTGGTTTATATACTATTCTAAAATAAATACTAGATTATATCACCAATACAGCAAAAGTATAACAAAACACAAAATAATAAGTAAAAGAAGGAAAAAAAAATGTGTGGGGGATATATTTAAGATTAGTGTGTCTGGTGACTGCACTGTACTATGAGTGTAAGAAATAATAATATGCAGCAAAGCACATTCAGAAATACATTGTAGAGGAGGGACAGCAGCCTTAACACCCTGTATTACTTCCAGCCTAATGACTCTGGAACAATTACATTTAATATTCCCTTTGAATCTGATTTTCTTTATAAATCAATTAATTCTTATTTCGCGATTTAGCTCTCCTGGTCCATTAATTCTTTTCCTCATTAGGCTTTTTAATCATTTCTCTAACCAATGTCTAAGATTTTTTTTCTATGTAGCCCTAAAACACAAAAGATACAAGTTGTTTTTCATTTTTTTCTTTCCTTCTGTGTTTTCATTTCATGCACTACCAGCATCTCGTAATTACAATTCTGTTCAAGGCTTCATGGGTCTTATGAAGATATGTTTTATATTCAGCAGGAATGGGCTCTGAATATCAATGTAATTTAAAGAGAACCTGTCAGTGAAAGACCTGAATATAATATGATGTAGCAATTTCAAAGCACAGTTTGCTTGAAAAATAATCAAAACCACTCACTACTTATGGGTTGCTACAGTAGGAATTAATGCTACCAGTGACAAAGCTTGTAGAGGATATAGAATTTCCTATGCAGGTGGAGACTGCGTTTGGATGGTTAAAGAAGACAGCACTCAGCATGTGAAAAATTGTTCTGAAACTAAAAGAAATAGAAATGTTCAATTGAGAGCAGTGCATACTTTATATAACTGCAAAAGTAGGAGAGGCATTTAAAGACACCCTAGTGTGTATTATATGAGAAAGGTATACATATTGGAAAGAAAAATTCAGTTTATTTTGACGACAGTAAAAAAAAAAAAATGATATATCAATGGGGATCATGGGGATCACCTTCCCTGGGAAAAGGGTAGTTCAAACGACAGGTTTTCTTAAAAATATGACTTGTAGCCAGTTTTATTTTAAAAGGTTGCATGAAAATTAAACAGACAAAATAGAAAATAAATCCTTGTCAACCAGGCATTAACTAAACATTGCAAGTTCCTAACTCAGAGGTGAAAGGCTTCTCCCAGTCACCCACAAAACAGATAATGCAAACTTTTTTTTTCGCTCACAAAGCAGCTCTCTCAGGTTTTGGCTTCCTGTTACTGAGTCCCAGGCCAAGAGCAAGTCCTGCTTAATTTATACCACCTTTTGGTGGACACAAGTGAACCGCAAAATCTGGTCCGGAACCACCCTATTTAATCAACCAACAATATATATATATATATATATATATATATATATATATATATATATATATATATATATATATATATATATATATATATATATAAATATATATATATATATATATATATATATATATATATATATATATAAATATATATATATATCTATAGATATATATATATATCTATATATCTATATATATATATATATATATATATATGAATATACATTTCTGCCTGTACACCTAATGGCTTGTTCACAACAAATGTGAATGAAAACCCCTGCCACACTGACAATCTATTTCAGGTCATGTGTGGTACAGGTCGCAGTCGATTCATCAGATCTTGTCTCTGCTCTGAGTAGTACAAAACACTTTATGGCTTAAATTTACAAATGCAATACCATCTATTTATGAATAGAATTGCCCTCTTCTACTTGAGAAACTAAATAAAAAAAGACTTGATGGAGTAGAATGCCCCATTCCTTGGCAGGTTATAGTTTATAAAATGATATTCTTACTCCAAATCCTACATTATATTCTAGCTATTCCCCTTTCAATCTTTGATGCAACTTTCTTTCTACAGAACCATCTATTTTTTTGAGTTGGTAGATAGATACCACTGTATACCACAAAAACAATTGCATTCTTAAAATATACCTTGCATTAGTAGGCAACGTCAGCTTATTTATTCAGCCCCTCCCCTCACATCTCAACTCTGCAGTAGATAAAACAAGTTTAAAAACTGTACTACTACTAACCTTACTTTTATATATAAGTGCAGGGTTTATGGCGCTGCCCATCACCCAAAGAGTGATGCTCCACAGTGAGTCACTCTTATCGGGTGGGTGTACCAAGATGGCACGCCTCAGACGATGTCCTATGACGAAACACGCAAGGCGGAGCCTGGTACGCAGTCACTTCCGGTTTGCGAAGCTCCGGTCTGTGGAATGCACGCAGGCTCGGAGCTCATTGCTAGCAACCAGATATCAGGATATGCCAGTTTTTATACTTGACTGAGTCGTTTTATTTGTAAAAACCTTTTTAACTACTTTTAATAAAATGGACCATTCGGATTTTCACTATGAGTGCCCATCTTTTTCATCCATGAGGATACCCTATAGGGAGCCACAGAGGGGTTCATTGGAATATATCTACTCGAGGTGGAGAGACCTGGAGGAGCTAAGGAGTCCAGATACTCCAGCATCCATTGAGCAAAGGAGGAGGTGATCATCCCGTGAACTGCCTAGACACTCACATTCTACCACTGCAGGGTTGCAGGGTTCTGGTGAGTGGGGAACTGAAGGGGAGTACGGAAGTCCCCTGTTTTATGGTCACGGCACGGACCACATTGGTTAAAGCACAAAAGTCACTTGAAATTCTGACACTACATGCAATATATTTTGAGGACTTTAAAATAGAAATATCCTCTTAAGTGCACCAGATTCTGTTGTAGAGATTCTTCACTGGACTTTCACCAGATTTTTTACTTAATATATATTTTTTACTGCAATTTCAATTTTTTTCATCACTTTTAAAGATTGCATTTGTATGGTTTATAAGGAACTATTAATCACGTATGGTAGAGTCTCTATGTGGTATATCTCCAATTTAATTGGAAGGCCCATGCAGACCTGATAAGAAACATATTATAACCTTGCATGTGCACTTGCACTTTAAGTCTATAGTATCAAGTATTCACAGGGATAATTATCACTGAAATAGGAGCACAACTCAGTACACACATATTTTCTGGTAAAGAGAACACAGATAATACTTATTACCCCAATTGTCCACCTGGAAAAAGCGACCCTAATAGTGGTTCACTTTGCAGGTGACGGAAGTGAAAAAACACCTTCCCTGCTTACACACCCACCCGATAAGAGTGACTCACTGTGGAGGATCACTCTTCAGGTGACGGGCAGCGCCATCAACCCTGCACTTTATATATAAATTCTTTTTAAGGGGCTTCCGGTTGGGACTACCTTGAGGAAGGCAGCAGCCCAGCTCATACCTAAGCGCGGAGTACAACCAAATATAAAATAACCTTACTTTTAGCTTCTACGTTGTGGGGGGTTTATATCACAATTTCTCAGCAAGATCCCAGGTAATGCTGGGCAACCTAGCTGATGTACACATAGCCTCACACTTTGCAGAGATTTTCCAGTTTCTGAGGCAACCTTGTCACAACAAGTGAGATCATTCTGATGATTTTAGTACTAATGCTTTTAAACTGTTTAATAAATGTGAGTTGAATACTAGCTGGGGTGGTAAGGTTCAATTTTTAATCCCTTGGATACTGCACCATTGGAGGCACCTTTTTTCTATGTATCTGTGAAATTACCGGGAGCCAATGTGGATTCAAGTTTGAAGTAGCATAGTGGAAGGTACCTACATCTGATATAGATTACTACCTGCCCCTTGAGAGTCCAACAGAGATTGCTAAGGACCAGTGAGGATTATTCCTGAAAGGAGAGTTGCACTGTGTGCAAGGTGTGTTTTGACCCCTTGTAGGGTCTATTAAGGAGTTGAGCAAGAATTGCATGTGGTGGTGGGAGCACTAAGGATATGGAGAGTTTTTGAAGCAAGAAAAACCATCACAACTTCTTGCATGCTAGTGAAAATTATTATTATTGGACTTCTTTTGAGCACTTATACTGTACACAATTCTTATTTTATATTATTTTGTTTCATTATTTATGCAGCGCTGTCTCATTTATATGCTTTAAATCTAAGCACCAGTAGGCAGATAAACACACAAAGATTCTCACCTTAGGCAACCTGAAACAGGTCACAAAGCAGTATACAGCAGCAGTGGTTATGGTCACAATGCAGCAATCTCCAGTCTTGTCTCAGCACAAATTCACCATATCCGCAATATCCCACATCAGGTCTTTAGGCGGCCTCTCCTGCGTCTTCCCGAACTGCCCCATGAGACGCAGAAGACGCAGGAGAGGCCGCCTAAAGACCGCCTAAAGACCAGTGCAGCCATCATTAGTGTCCATAATCAGTTCCCTGATTCAACCACACTAGTGCAGCCATCATCAGTGCTCTGATTCAGGTACACCAGTGCAGCCATCTGTCAATGCCCTCATTCAGCCACAACAGTACAGCCAACTATGGTGCCACTTGCAAATCCATTATGGCCTGCCTCTAACTCAGCAACAGCTAGTATCCATCCATTTATCACAATGGATTTGACAAACTTTCTAAAATCCAGCCACCATTAATTTTTTCTCCCAGAAATGTTCTCAGTTGTATATTTTGGCAAACATATCTGTGCTGACGAGTGCTTCATCCATTTTACTGTCAGGCTGGGCATCAAACAGTACATCCCCAGTAAAAGAGACAGATACTTAAGCCTTCCACGTGTATGAAGGCTAGGACAGCCAGCTTGAGCCCCTTGACTGCCCAAGCTATATGAAGAGAAGTGGAAAAATTGTGTGTGACCTTGTAACAACACTATTTAATCATGGGTAACACCTCTACATGGATAACTATTACACCAGCCTGCAACCCTTTCTGCCAACATTATCTGAAGCAAACTCTAGCATGTGGCACAATGAGAGTAAATTGGAATGGCTTTCCACAAAGGCTGCAGACCACAAAGCTACAAAAGGGGGAGTCAGTGAGTTTTCAGAATGAAGAGGTTTTGGCCTTGAAAGGGAGGGATAAGCAGGATGTGTAAATGCTTCCCTCCATCCACTATGACACCTGAGTGGAAATACACAGAAGGCATAGTCCATAGGAGGCAGAAAGCTTATTGTGTACATGACTACAGTCATTTCATGGAAGGTATTCATAATCATGATTAAATGATACAGCCCTATCTAGCAACCAGAAGATCACAACACTGGTATATATATTAAAAAAAAAAAACCTCTTCCATTTATAAATGTATAATTCCCACGTCATCTATCATAAGTCCACAGAAAAACCTGGATCCTTTCTAAAATATCAAAAAGATATTGTGATGGCCCTTGTGTACCAGTAAGGCTCACCCATCAGAAAACATTCACTCTGATGCAGTGAGCAGACTGCACAAAATACTTTTTCCAGATATTATCCATCCCACAGAAACAGACCAAAAACTACCCAAAAATGTTGGGTATGCACCAGAGGTGGAGTAAGATGTGACACACGTTCTTGTCCCCAGTGTCCCTTCCAACCCGGCCTATGCATAGAAGACTGCTGTCATTGTTACCATACTTCACTACCATATTGGTGAAGTATGATTCATTCACTATGCCTCTGCCTGCCGGCTGAACTGACACTGGCCTGTTTAATGACAATGCCTCTGCCTGTCACCTGAATTGACCCTGGTCTGTTTATCAACCATATTTCTAACTTCCACCTGAACTGACCTCTGTCTGTTAATGTTTTTTGCCTGCTGCCTGGACTGATCTTTTCCCCTTCCACTGTAGTAGTGGGATCAAGACAACACAGGGGTCTCATGTACACCCCTCACATTTTTGTAAATATTTTATTATATCTTTTTATGTGACAACACTGAAGAAATTAAACGTTTCTACAATGTAAAGTGTGAGTGTACAGCTTGTATAACAGTGTCAATTTACTGCCCCCTCAAAATAACTCAACACACAGCCATTAATGTCTAAACTACTGGCAGCAAAAGTGAATACACCCCTAAGTGAAAATTTCCAAATTGGGCCGAAAGTGTCAATATTTTCTGTGGCTACCATTATTTTCCAGCACTGCCTTAACCCTCTTGGGCATGGAGTTCACCAGAGCTTCACAGGTTTCCACTGGAGTCCTCTTCCACTCCTCCATGACAACATCACGGAGCTGGTGGATGTTAGAGACCTTGTGCTCCTCCTCCCTCCTTCTGTTTGAGGATGCCCCACAGATGCCCCTGGCTGTTTTATGGACCATGGATCTGCCTTCTGCCCAAACCAATACTTTGGCTGACCACATCTCTGCCTGCTGCCTGTACTGAGCCTGAACTGTTTATAAACCGTGTCGCCCAGAGAGCCACCTTGGGCTCAGGTAGCCAACGAACAAATTATATAACAGTCCTAAAGGACGGTCTAATGCATCAACACAAAAGAAAAAATAATGAAAATGTCAAAAATTGATATTCAGTGATGGTTCTCTTCACCGTGAAAAGTGAAATAAAGCGGCCGATGCCTGGTCAATCCAAACTGAGGTGACACCTTAATGTGCACTAGCCCCTCACCTTACTGCTGTAAGGTTACAGCATGACTTGGGTCTGATACTTCAAAAAACAGGGGATCTTCAAACGGTCCCTCTAAAGCCCCATACACACGGTCGGACTTTTTCATGGATTCTGTCCGATTGGACAATGTTGTTGAAAAATCAGACCGTGTGTATGCACCATCGGACAGTGTACGTCGGATTGTCCGCCGGACAAAGTCTTATCTCCTGCTGGAAAGATTTGCCGACAACACGGTCCGATCACACCAAATCCGATCGTGTGTACGGTTGTCCGACGGACAAAGTGCTACGCATGCTCAGAAGAAATTCTGTGACGGAAGCGCTCGGTCAGGTAAAACTACCTTTCCTAATCGACACAGCACATTCGTCACGCTGCAATGTTAAAATGTCTTTAATGCAGCGCATTCTCTTTTTCTTTACAATGCAACAAGAATGACATGTTTTAGCTGCTCCTATTCACCCGCACTTCTCACAAACTTAGTTCTTTATTACTTTTCAGCATTTATACACTACATGTTTATTTTTACTCAGATCGTAAACGAATCTTTGTTATATTTTTAGCATGATTTGTCTTTTTTGTTTTTTTTTTTCAGAATACATATTTGAAGGAGAATTTGTTTTTTTTTTTGGAGGGGGGTTGTGTGTCTCAACTTAGCAAAACCACATTATTAACATTTGTATTTCTTGCTTAAATTTACTAGGAGTTTGTTGGTTGTTGGTGCCCCTTGTTAATTCTACTTTAGGATTAGTGAAATGTACCTGCCTACTCAAAGAAAAACTGTCATTGTAGAAAAGTAAAACACAATAGTCAATGATTATTTCAAATCAAAAAAACCTTTATTTAGGTCTCAGCAACAAACCAAAGAGGAACGCAGCCATGGTGAAACTTGGGGAATTTGCAAAGCCTTGGACCCCCACGGCAACCATCATTTTTCAAGCGTAGAAAATTGGGGGCCTGAGGAGTACGTATATTAAGGGGAGTGCAATCTGGTCCTGAAGTCCAAAGCATCCGGAACTGCAGCAGATGCCATCTAGGTCCCCAGGCTCTGGTACTACGAGAGGCTCCATCTTCTCTCAGACCAGACTGAATCCAGGTCGTCACTCTCAGGTCTTCCTTCCACGCTTCCTTGCACGCTGTGGCTGTCGTGCTGGTGGGGTGGCAGAAGGAGGAGGAGGAGGAGGAGGCGGAGCATGGTAACTATGGCAAACATGTGTGACTGGGGTCATCTCCCCAGCCCTACCCTTATTTAGGACATGGAGGATGAGCCCCTCACACATGTTGCGTTGCCTCACCTCCATACCCATCATCTTCGTGACAACCACGGAGCCAAAGGTCTCCTCGTCGGTGGGTGTGGCATGTAGGGAGGCTGAAGCCTCTCTGATCATCCGGAGCGCTGACTCTCCCGCATCACCCCCCCTTCTCGCCCTTCTGTACGGAAGGCGGAGGAGAGGGATTTGGGAGTCAGTCAGGCTCCGAGGCCTAGCCCCCTCTTGGCTGCCACTACCCACCTCTTGGCTGCCACTAACCCCTGCCTCCTCCTGACTGCCACCTTCCACAGCCACCTCCTGGCTGAGGTCCTCCTGTGTATGAAAAAGGGACATAGTTTCAGGTATTTGTTCATCAAACACACACAATTCTCATCTAGTGACTGTTGCAAAATGTTTACAAATAGAAAACCATACAATTCTCAGCCCTGCAGTTTAGATTGTGGCCCCAACTGTCTCCAACACTACTGTCAGTTGATATGTCAAACACGTTAGGAACTAAGCAAATGGGAATCCTGAATTAAGTGAACATCATTCATTATTCACATAAATGGTAACAAAACTACTATACCTGGAACAATCTGGGCTCCTCCACCTCTTCCAGACTGGAAGGCCCAGGTTGCTCCTCGGAAGCCTCATCAGGGGTGGCCTGCGCGCAAGGAAGCGTGGAAGGAGGAGTCGAGAGTGGCTCCGTGACATCAGCCTGGTCTTTGAGAAAATGTAGACTCTGATAGTACCAGAGCTTGGGCACATAGACCTCATCTGCTGCAGTTGCAGTTTCTTCCGACTTCACAACCTTCTTGCGCTCCCTGATATACGCACTCCTCAGGCTGCCAATTTTCTTTCTTATATCATCAACAGTTGCCGCGGGGAACCTTGGCTTGACAAGTTCCACAAGTTCCTCCAGGGCTGCGTACCTCTTTGGTTTGATGCTATAATGGGGGTGTTTAGCCTGCCATAAAATGGGAAATTCCCTGTATTTGGCAATGAAGAGGGGGAGAAAACTCATGTCGTTGAATCCCTTCATAATCTCTGCAAGACACAACACCACACAAAACACTATAAATTATGTCAGGCTAAACTCTTCTCCCTAAAGAAGCCTCAAGTTCGAATCAGTCTAGGCTAGTTATGTACTAACGTCAAATTGTACCTTCGTTTCTAGCGATCGTCTCGTGCGTGAGCTTTCTCTCCCCTCGTCTCCCAGATCGTGGCTACGACACAGGCGTGTGACGTTTTATATACAGTGCGCATGCGTCAAACTCCGCCCGCCCCTGATGAACTTTCTCGCCTATTCCCCACCCATTCTCTTTACGGTGGGGAGAGCACATGGCGGGGACACAGCAGGTGTGCCACAAATATCCCACCAACGAGGAGGAGGACGAGGAAAGTCCGGAGGCAGAAACGTCCTGATCCCGGAGCCTGAAATTCAAGGCCTCCAATATGTCATTTGGAGAAATGTTGGAGATGGTGGACATATTAAAGAGGAGCGACTATGATGGGAAGTATGGGCCTTACCTCAACCCCAATGTCCGCAAGGCCAAGATCATGTCTAAAGTTGTGAGGAGGCTGTACAATAATTTTGGGGTACAACGATCCAAGGAGCAACTGAGGAAACGCTGGTCAGACCTAAAACTGAGGGAGGCCGATCAGTACAGAAAGATCAAGCGAATTCTTCAAAAAAGTAAGTAGTTGTGTTTTGTGTTTGATTTCTTACTTGCATACTGCTCCATGTGGTTTGATTTTTACAAAGTTGTACATTCCAAAATGGCCACTTTCATGTTCGTCTGTGCATTCGATCGTACTCAGCCTCGATCTTTCTGCCACTGTCATGGTCGTGTATGTGTCCATTCAATCGTACGCAACCTCGATCGTTCGGCCATACGATGTTTGGTGTTTTTTTTGGGGAAAATAGTGTCCGTCACTTTCGTTTGAAAATTTTTATTAAAGTTTTACTAGAACTTAACAAAAAGATATCCAATACAACTGCATAACAATGTGAAGTATACAGGCATGTCATTGAACAGGTAAGTACAATAATCACATTCGCTCGGCAACGCAGCCTTGGATGTCGTACCATATAACAGGTATCCGTCCCGTCTACCCAGGGAACAACTTGCCCCGGCACACCAGCCGATCTTCAAAAGAAATCCGAATTGGGGATACTCCGCGACTCCCAAGCTCCCAGGAGCCCCAAATGGGATCCTGCTGCACCCCAGGAGTTGGGAGTACAGAGACGCCCCAATGTGTATATGGCTAGGTCCAGGATCAGAACTGGAGTGGCGGGGCAAAGCCCTTCACATATTGAAAAACAAACTTCGGATGTAACATACTAAACCGGTCAGGTTATGCGCAGGAAATAGCGGTTCGCCAAGAGAGGCGACAGAAAAGGATAGAGAAGCACAATGGGGAAGGAAGAAACGTGTGAGGGGACAGAAAAGACGAGAGGAAGGTGGTGTTCTGTCTGTCAACTTGAACAGTGCGTGATCTAACTGCCCGGAGGCACTCCCGGTATAAGGGAGATGTTGCAGAGGGTAGCCCAGGGTTCCCAGATGGCTCTAAACTTCTCGGTAGAGTCATTGAGCTTGGCAACAATTTGTTCCTGGACCATGACCCAGGTTACCTTACGTTTAAACAACCTAAAAGAGATGGTATCTGACTTCCAGGCTTTGGCTATTGTCATTTTGGCTCCTAGGCATAGAAACAGTGCTAGAGCCTGTGAGGCTTTGGATAGCTCTGGGATAGGGAAATTAAGCAACGCCCACCTAGGGTGAGGCATAACAGTGGTACCTGTAAGCGAGCTTATGGAACGGAACACTTTCTTCCAGAACGACCGTATGCGAGGACATGTCCACCACACATGGACCATAGAGCCCTCAAGACCGCAACCTCGGAAACAAACTGATGATGTACCTGGGAAAAGTATTGCCAGCCTGGAAGGGACATAATACCACCTCAGTAAAACTTTCAAGCTGGCTTCAACAAGGGAGACATTGAGGATACCTTTGTATGCTCTTGTAGAAGCCCGATACCATGTCGCAGAGTCCCAGGAGTCGTCCAAATCGTCCTCCCAGGCCCTTGCATACGAAGGTATAGACTGTTTAGTCATAAGTGCCGTATAGATCAGTGAAATGCCTCCCCTCTGATCTGCCGTGTTGATACACCAATGTTCAAATGGGGTAATGTTAGGTGGAAGCGGTTTGGTGGTCCATATAGAGTGTAAGAAGTGGGAAATTTGTGTGAATCTATAAAGTTCTGAGTCGGGCATGTCCAATTTCTTCCGACAGTGTTGCAATGTGATGGGTCCAGAGTGGGAGAAGAAGTGTCCGATACGGTACAGGCCCTTGTCAGTCCACCATTTAAAGGCCCCAATGTCCATCCCCGGTGGAAAGTTAGGATTATGAAAGATGTGCATTAGGGGTGTCAGAGGAGAGATTATGGTATTAAGGGAGAAAAGTTTGGTGCAAAGCGCTATAGAGTGCGATAGGGTGGGAGCCATGACAGCTGGCCTATGTTTCGGGGAACATCCCAAAAGGAAGTCAATAGTATGCAATGGAGTAGCCTGCCTTTCCATACTAAGCCAGTCTGGTTTATTATAACTAGAGTAAGCTAACGATATTTGTGCCAGCCGAGCCGCCTGGTAGTAAGCCCAAAGGTTGGGAAGACCTAACCCTCCTTGCGTCTTTAGTCTGTAGAGCGTATCCGAAGGACATCTGTAGCCTTTCTTACCCCAGATAAATCGTAGTATGTCTGACTGCGTCTTCGTGAGGAAACTTTTGGGCAAGGGTATTGGCAATGAGCGAAATAAGTACAAGAGTTTTGGTAGTAGGGTCATTTTTACCGCATGTATTCTGCCCAGCCAGGATAGACCACATCTGGACCACCTCTCCACGTCCTGCAAACATTTATGCACCATGGTGGGATAGTTTGAGCGGAAGAGGCCTTCAATATTTGGGGTGAGCTTGATACCCAGATACGGAATCTGGTTTGTAGCCCAGGCGAAAGTAAAGTTATCTTTGAGTTGTTTGAGGAGATCCGGCGGGAGAGTTACGTTCAGAGCCAGAGACTTGGTCATATTAGCGCGTAGTCCTGACGCCCCACTAAATTCCTCCAGGGTTTGAAGTATCACAGGCATGGAGATCAGTGGGGAGGTGATGAAGAGAAGGAGATCATCCGCGTATAACGCGCATTTATGTTCGTGGGGGCCGCAAGAAACCCCTTTAATATCAGGGTTTGATCGAAGGGCAATGGCTAAAGTTTCGATCGCTATCGCAAAGAGAAGCGGCGAAAGAGGGCATCCCTGCCTGGTACCCCTATTTATGGGAAAGGACTCCGAGTACCTGCCCAGTAGGCGCACTTGTGCCGATGGAGTGGAATACAGGGAATCTATAAGATTAAGAAAGTATTTGCCACATCCCCATCTCCTAAGGATCTCAGACAGGTATGCCCAGTCAATCGAGTCGAACGCCTTGTGTAGATCAATTGACAGTAGAAAACCTTTTTGTGCAGGGTTCCCATCCCAATGAGATTGAAGCAAAGAGATTATATCCACTGCCCTTCTGATCTGATCTGGTCCTTGTCTCCCCGGGATGAAGCCTACCTGATCCCTGTGAATGTATGACGAGATAAAGCTGGAAAGGCGGTTGGCAAGTATCTTAGTCATTATTTTGACATCATTGTTAATAAGAGATATGGGGCGATAATTGCCAACCTCACTAGTGTCTTTATCTGGTTTCGGTATTACCGATATGTACGCTGCATTTAAATCTGAATTTAAAGAGGCCCCTTCCCTGAGAGAGTTGAACATCTTGGTTAGATGAGGTGCTAGACAATTCCCAAATTTCTTATAATAACCCGTGGAGAAGCCATCAGGACCCGGTGAGGAGCCCAATTTAAGGTTCTTAATAGTATCCAGGACCTCCTCTTGTGTGAAGTGGGATTCCAAAAGTTCTATATGTGCCTTATCCATCACTGGCAACTTAAGGTTGTTAAGGAACCTATCTCTCCTGGCTGCGGATGTACTGGGGTTCTGTTTATAAAGATCAGAATAAAACTGTTTAAAGGTGTCCATTATCTTGCTTGGGTTCTGAGACAGTTCCCCCGAGGTTACCCTCAGTTTGGGGAAGGCTTGAGTGCGTGGTTTAGGGGAAAGTTTAGTTGCCAATCTGGAACCAATCCTATCTTGTTGTGCATAAAACTTGGCCCTAGTCCATTTAAGATGTTGCGCCGCTGACGTGGTTAATTGCATATTAAGGAGAGCCCTTGCTGTGTCTAATTTGGCTAGTGAGTCTAGATTGGGGTTACGTTTATGTTCTCTTGTCAATTTCTGAAACTCCTTCGTAAGTCTTACTGTATCAGCACTGTGTTCCGCCCTGAGTTGTGCCGCTAACTGAATCAGTCTACCTCTGATGACCGGTTTATGAGCCGCCCAAACGATAGAAGGAGAAGCCCCATCTGTGGCGTTTAAGGTAAAGTATTCTTGGATGGCAGATTCTAGTAGAGTGCATTGAATAGGGTCGTTCAACAGGGTTTCTCGTAGGCGCCAGCGTGGTCGGTTACCGGTGCCCGTCGGTTTACATGTGGTCAGCACAACTAATGAGTGGTCCGAGAGCGACGAATCAATGATTGTGGAGTTCCTAATGAGTGGAAGCGTGGCGGCCCTGGTGAAGATGTGGTCTATCCTGGCAAAGGAGTTATGTGGAGCTGAAAAATGTGTGTAGTCTTTAGTACGCGGGTTGTTCTCTCTCCAAACGTCTATCAGGCCTGCCTCATTAAGTATTTCAGCTATTTTAACGCTCTGTTTAGAGGGACGCTTGGGTTTAGACGCACCGTTCGCCAGTTTGTCCAGGGAAGAGTCAAATGCAATGTTCGTGTCCCCGCCCATAAAAACCGTCCCCTTAAGATGTTCATGTAGTGTAGTGAGCAGAGATTCCATAAAGGATCTTTGCCCTTTATTCGGTGCGTAGTAGGATACAAAGGTGTAGAGTTCTCCATCAATGAAACCGGAGACTAGGACATATCGACCCTGGGGATCAACAACAGTTTCAGGTTGGGAGAGGTTTATATGTTTCGCAAAGCAGATCGCGACCCCCTTGGTTTTATTCTCCGCGGAGGCCAGGAAGAATTGTGGATAACTGTGGTGGAGAAAAGTGGGCTTGTAAGTAGATGGGAAGTGTGTCTCCTGTAGCAGTAGGATGTCGGCGTGCATTGAGTGATAGCATTGGAGGATTTTTCTACGTTTGATTGGGGAGTTAAGGCCCTGAGTGTTGTGTGATATAACCTTCAAGGTAGTGGGCAAGGAGTGAGAATCAGGCATGGATCAGAGGGGAATGATCTATACAATCCTTATGGGACTTACCCTTCCATGTAGAGATAGACGGCAGAGTAAAATCTGATGGTCCTGTAGCGGGGAGCCCAGAGCCTGAGAGAGACGACCGGAGAAGTCCGTGTGACCTGCTAGCACCACTGAGATCAATCGAGAAGAGAGAGAGAAAAGAGATGAGTGGGAGAAGGAGAGAGGGAAAAACAAGAACATTAACAACCTGCTGAGGAATCATTCCGGTACGAGAAGAGTAGCTCAAGAAAACAAAGGGGCCCCCTGGTCCCTTCCCACCCCCAGGTCGGTTTAGATTCACCAAACCTACCATAACCCCCATGGTTCCGGACTTTCCAAATGAAGAAAGTCCGGAATAGGATCTAGGTACGCTGATCCAATCGAGGCGCATTGGGTCCACCACAGCCCCCCCACCTCAAATCTGTAGCTACTGAGGGGCAAAAACAACCCCATCATCTATAAGTGCCGGAGTCCCCTGTAGAGATTAATCCCCAGTCAACATTAACGTTTTAGCACGCAAAAATTATGGAAAGGGGTCTAACAATCGCCAAACTTCCAGGGGAAGTAATTGTATGGAGTTAAAAAAAAAAAAAAAAAAAAAGGGAAAGGGGGACCGGCTAGTAAGCCGAATTTCCCCAGGCAGCAGGGACCAATAAGGTATTCAACCTATTACACTGCATGTTCCCCTCCTAATGAGGATAGTTTGTATTCCCTCTACCAGTAAGTCAGTACCCAATTATCACAAAAGGTAAAAAAAAAAAAACAATTATTATCAACTTTAACATGAAAATAACAGCATGTATAGATGCTCGATCAGTTAGTGCAGTGGGGGAAGGGGGACCCCCCCTTAACCACCCTCTACAAGGAAGAGGGGGAAAAGAGAAGGCCCCAACCTGTCCTTCCTCCAGAACCTCACCCCAGGAGCAGGGGAGAAGTCCAGGTCAGGATCAAAAAAGGAAAAAAGATTATAAGCAAATATGCTCAGGGTGGCATGGTTTCTTTGGATCTTTTTGGGCCCTGCTTCAGCCAGGATTGTTGCAGCGGGCTGGCAGGCGGGGGTCTTTTGGCGGAAGAAGGGGTCCCTCGGTTAGCTTGTGCAGGCGTAGGTTCCAGCAGTATCAGGCCGAGATGCGTGAGGAGTCGTTCACCTTCCTGGAAAGAGGAGAAGCAGAAATTCTTGCTTTTGTAGGAAAAATTCAGGCGAAGAGGGAAAGACCACCGATATGCGATTTCCTTATCGATCAGCACCTGCAGCAACGGTTTGAAGGAGCGCCTCTTCTGAACTGTATAAGGTGATAGGTCAGCGAATATTTGAATTTTGTGACCGAGTAAAGTGAGATTATCCGAATATCTGGCTTTCCTCATGACTGCTTCTTTGACGGAATAGTAATGTGGTTTAACAATGACATCTCTGGGCAAACCGTCAGATCTAGGGGCCTGTAGTGCCCTGTGTGCTCTGTCAAGTTCCAGGTGGTTATCCGGAATGTCAGGGATAAGGTTTTTAATCAAAGATTTAACTGCTTTATGGACATCCTTCTCAGATTCAGGGAGTCCCCGGAGTCTAAAGTTATATCTTCTGGATCTGTTCTCGAGGTCATCGATTTTTGAAAAGGCAGATTCCAATTGATCCTGTACTTCCTGTAATCTGGCAGAGTTTTGGTTAATCTGAGCAACTGATTGATCAGCTTTTTGTTCTATGGTGTCCATCCGTATCCCTATTTGCTGCAGGTCAGCATGTAAAGATGCAGTAATTTGGGCAGCATTCTGAGCCAATCCTTTATGTAGCATGTGTGAGAAGGCTGTCATCATAGACTGAAAGTCAGTGGGGACAGGCATGTCAGCTTGGGCCTCACTCACTGTGAGCAGCATGCCTGTGTGTGGATCCAGCAATGGGGATGAGGGATATCCTGGGCTCATCCTCCCCAAAAGGGATTCCGTGGAGGAGGGAGAGCTGACAGCTTGCAGGGGGGGGAAGTCAGTACCTGCATAAGGTGGATCTGTCTGGTCCTGGTCGGCTATAGAGTCCTCTTGTTTGTCTGAGGCCTGTAAGCCTCGTGTAGCCGACGCCATCTTGGCATATGTGAGGGGGCCGTTCGCGGCCGTCATTTGGCCAGAGAGGTCCCTCCGGACCTGGGGTTTTTGCATATCCCGGTGCCCCGGGTGTTCCCCTGTCAGGATGGCGCGGTGTGGGGCGGAAACGAGGGCTCCGTCGGCTCCGGTGGCTAGCGGTGGGCTGTGGTGGAGCGGAGCTCTAGTAGCCGGCGGCCATCTTAGAGCTGCCGCGCATGCGCACTGTGTCCGTCACTTTCAAGCAATGTTTGTCATTTCCTATTTCTGCCCTAATAGATTGTGTTGCTAAATCTTCCTTTTGGTAAGCTAATCAATGTATGGCTGCCTCATTTCCAACACCCGTTTTTTGTTTGTTTGTGGTTTTTAGGTGACGTGGATGTTGTGGAAGAAAAATCGCACTTTACCACAGAGAGTGCCCACGTACTCATCGGGGAGATAATGGTCTGCAATAGAGATCTAGATTACATAAAGCAAAACATCAATGATGTTCAACAAAAATTGAAGAACATCATTGATGTTTTAGGAAAAATATGAAAACGCACCAAGTAATTAACACACATTTGTGCCAGCTTCTGAACACATTTGCAACTTAAGAACTGTGTGAAATTTGGAACATGCACACATTGTGTCCACATGTGCTAGCTCCCATCATGGTGGATGAATGCCAACGTTTTTTTGGGGGTGCAACCACTTTACGAACTACGAAAGTGGTTGTGGTGAAGGGGTTGCACCCCCAAAAAACGTCCATTCATCCCCATGATGGAAATGGCACTTTTGAAGCTTCTAGGCATGTGTTTTAACATCTAATGACCATTTTCAGACCCAAATTGTGTGCATGTTCTAAATTTCCACTTTCCAGGGGTGACCCCCCCATGTGATGAAGGCAAGATCAAACACACTTTGAACATATAGTCATGTCTGATCTTGTCTTCACTTTACAAAGTTGAACTTTCCAAGTTCATAGGTTCTGTTTTGCTCCATGCCTGGTTTTACCAATTGCGTAATGTTTGTAAACAATGTTGTAAATAACCAAGATGTTGTCAGTTTGGGCGTGAAGATTGTAAACGCACTTGTGAATGTTTTCCAAGTAAACTTTTTTATTTTTCTAAATGTGTGGCTTCCTTATTTAAAAAACACAATGCATTATGTATGTCAAATGTAAAGGATATGGGGGGCAATGGGTGTTATTTACTAAAGGCAAGTCCACTTTGCACTGCAAGTTTCTTTTCCAGGGCACTTTTTCACTGCACTTGTAGAGCATAGTGGATTTGACTAAGGTAAATGACACCCACAGTGCTTTGTACGAAAACACGGAGCACAGCATTTTTGAGAATACACACATGTCTGACCTGGTGATGAAAAGGAGTATTTTGGGTGTCAGTTATGCACTACAAACCTTCTCTAGACCAAAGATTAGGTATCAAACACACAACATGAGAATAATCTTTTTGGGAAGAAGAGACTGTTACCTCCTTTTGCCCAGAAAGTGCATTCCCACTGTCGAAGGCAAAGGGAAAACATTTCAAGGTAAAATAAGCTAAAAAGAATAGTGAAATGACCAGAAATCATAGGTTGTTGGAAATATCAGATTTATTAAAAAATGCCTCTCACACATCGTCAGGCAGAGCAATGGCCCCCCTACCCACAAAGTACTCCATATATTGCTCGCGGACCGCGCGGGCATTTAGAGGGGGCAAGGCTGGACGTGCCACTTGAAGGGCTGTGAGGTCCGCATTTGGAGGGCCCTCCACATCTGGGCCAACGGGCACCACATAGTTCCTGTTATGTCTTTTGAGGAAGTTGTGCAATATGCAACAGGCAAGAACTATGTGGTTCAGTTTGTATTCCGCCAAGTTAATTGCCGTCAAGAACAGGCGGAAGCGGCTGGCCAGGATGCCAAAAGTGTTCTCCACAACTCTTCTGGCTCTGGACAGCCTGTAGTTGAAGACCCTCTGGTCTGGGGTGAGGGTCCTCATCGGGAACGGCCTCATCAGATGGGGAGTCAACGCAAACGCTTCATCTGCGACAAAGACGAAGGGGAGTCCTTCTGCATTCTCCTCTGGAGGTGGCAAGCACAGACTGCCACTTTGGAGACGCCAGTAGAACTCCGTGTGCGCAATGGCACCACCATCCGAGATCCGGCCGTTCATCCCCACGTCCACATACATAAATTCATATGTTGCCGACACCACCGCCAACATCACTACACTATTAAACCCTTTATAATTATAATAGTGGGACCCCGAGTTGGGCGGTGGGACGATGCGGACGTGTTTCCCATCAATTGCCCCTCCGCAGTTAGGAAAGTCCCAACGGCTGGCAAAGTGGGAGGCCACAGTCTGCCATTCCTGTGGCGTGGAAGGGAACTGTGGAGTGAAACAAGAAAAAATAATTAGTCACTTTGCACATAAACATTGCAAGCAGATTAGACAATCAACATCTTGGAACAAGAGCATTGTATAAAATTGGAGACAGGAAAGTATTTGCACAGAAAAGTAGAGGCTCACCTTCACAGATTACTCACCCCCCATCAATCCCCACACTTCTGATGGGCCATTGGCAATAACTAGGGTTTTGGGGTGGGGGGGGGGGTTGTTGGACAGGTAACCCTCTGCACTTCATTGATTGGCAAATGGCTCAATAATGTGTGCTAGTTTGGCCAGACCCTCTGTACTTAACACTATTGGCAGCCCCCAGGAAAGCTAAACTAACATTTCAAACCCCCCCCCCCCCCAAAAGCACATTGTGACATTATGAAATTTCCAAGAAAGCTAATAGGAGAGAAAGAACACAAAAAATTAGGAAATGGCAAGTATGGAGGCAGCCCCTTGCACTACATGCTTTGCAGAATTCATCCCTAAAGATGCCCACTATAAAGAGGTAGGTATATAGTGTGTATTGACCTTGGGAAAGCCAGCAGATAGAGGATTGGTATCATCTGACAGAGCAGTTGGGGGAGGGGGTTCCTAATGAGTCCCCCCCCCCCCACCAAAAACAATAAAAAAAAGGGGGGCTCTACATGAAGTAAACCACACAGCAAACATTTGTGCATATTTTAGGGGTTGTTTGTGGGCAAAAAATACTATGCAGCAGACAAAATACATTGCTAAAGTGACTAGGCCATAGGTGTCTATTGGGGCAGAAGAGCATGCTGGGGAGGTAAGTGAAGGGAAAAATGCATGAAGGAGAAAAGGGGCACAGCATATTAGAGCATATTGCAATCATGGTAATTAGGGAAGGAGGTCAAAAATAGAAGACATTAGCAAACAGAGCATACATAGAATGGAATAGTAAAGTATAAATGTTACCTTAATATAGTCCTCCTGCAGGACCTGGATGATGGCAGAACAGGTCTCTGGAATAATGAGTCCCAGGGCCTGGGGAGAGATACCTGAAGAGAACTTCAAATCCTGAAGACTTCTCCCTGTCGCCAAGTACCTCAACGTGGCAACAAGCCTCTGCTCCGGAGTAATGGCTTGTCTCATGCAGGTATCCTGCCGGCTGATAAAGGGAGTCAGCAAAGCCAAAAGACGGTGAAAATCAGGGTCCGTCATCCGGAGAAAGTTCCTGAAATCATCAGGATTATTCTCCCGGATCTCACGAAGCAAAGGCATGTGCGAGAATTGGTCACGCTGAAGCAACCAATTCTTGGTCCACATACTCCTCGTCACTCTGTTCATGGACGGGTCTTGGGTCAAAGCTAAAAGCCCGACACCAATTCCGTGTACAGCACGAACTCGGCGACGAGTACGCACGGGAAACATCGCTCACAAGGTCACAAAAGGTCGGCTGGTCAGAACGGACAAACAGAAAGCACCGATAAACAGCAAGGCCTGAAAGAACGAAATGAATACCAGAAACGAGCAGACAATAAGCAGTGCAAATCAAAGCGTCCTATATCAAGATATAGGCCGCAATGACCAACAAATGCGAACTGACTACACGCACTAATAAACAGATACGCACGACAAGCACAAACTGAAGAGCAGTAACGATCTGAGTCAGAAAACTGAGAAGCGCAAATCTTAAGTCACCAAACTTCGGCTAACTCGCGATAAACACGGGATCAGCAGAAGGAGCCCAACGGGTGCCTGACGTTGTGCTGAACTTCCCTTTTCTAATCTCGTAGATGACGACTTACGTCACGACGTTCTTGCAGACCGGATATTCCGACAACGTAGTCCGACCGTGTGTACGCAACACCAACATCGGACAAAGTACGACGGACAGGATCCGACCGACCTGGTCCGCGGATTGTCCGACCGTGTGTATGGGGCTTTAGAGTGTCTCTGCCTGCTGCCTGGACAATTTCCTTGTCTGTTGCTAACCACATATCTGCCTGCTGCTTATACCAATTTCTTGCTATATTCACTGACCACTTGTACAGAGGTGACCATTACAGTACATTGTTTTTTAAGAAAATGTTTAGCAGTGTTGGTAGATTTATTGTTACATAGATTTGTATGTTGGGCACATTAGGAATGAGCCGAACACCCCCGGGTTCGGCTCGCACCAGAACCCGCGAACGGACCTAAAGTCCGTGCGTGCATAAGAACCCTATTAGTTACAATGGATGCGAACGTTCGAAATCAAAAGTGCTAATTTTAAAGGCTAATATGCATGTTATTGTCATAAAAAGTGTTTGGGGACCTGGGTCCTGCCCCAGGGGACATGTATCAATGCAAATTTTTTTTTAAAAACAGCCGATTTTAATAATGCTTAAAGTGAAACAATAAAAGTATAATATTCCTTTAAATTTCGTACCTGGGGGTGTCTATAGTATGCCTGTGAAGGGGCGCATGTTTCTTGTGCTTAGAACTGTCCCTGCAAAAAGTGTAATATTTGCAGGAAAAAAAGCTATTTAAAATCACTCGCGGCTAATGAATTGACGGCTCCCGTAACACAGAGAACAGTCATTCGTTGAAAGCCATTAGTAAAAAAAAAGTCATTGATAAAAAAAAAAAAAAAAAGCGTGGGGGTCCCCCCAAATTCAATAACCAGGCCATTCAGGTCTGCTATGGATATTAAGGGGGACCCCAGCCAAAAAAAAAATGGCGTGGGGTCCCCCTCAAAATCCATACCAGACCCTTGAGGTCTGGGATGGATTTTAAGGGGAACCCAGGCCAAAAAAAATGGCGTGAGGTCCCCTCAAAATCCATACCAGACCCTTATCCGAGCAAGCAACCAGGCAGGCCGCAGAAAAAGAGGGGGGGCGAGAGCGGCCCCCCTCCCTCCTGAACCGTACCAGGCCACATGTCCTCAACATTGGGAGGGTGCTTTGGGGGTCTGAGACCCCCAAAGCACCTTGTCCCCATGTTGATGAGGACAAGGGCCTCTTCCCCACAACCCTGGCCATTGGTTGTGGTGGTCTGAGGGTGGGGGGCTTATCGGAATCTGGAAGCCCCCTTTAACAAGGGGACCCCCAGATCCCGGCCCCCCCTGTGTGAAATGGTAAGGGGGTACAAAAGTACCCCTACCATTTCACTAAATATTGTAAAAATTACAGGAGACGGTCTTTGACAATTCCTTTATTAAAATCTTCTTTCTTCTGGTCTTCCTTCTTCCTCTCTTCATCCTTCGGTTTCTTCATCTTCTTCTTCCGGCATCTTCTTCCATCTTCTTCTTCCATCTTCTTCTTCCATCATCTTCTTCCTCCGATTCGCTTCTTCTTGCTCTGGTCTTCTCGTGTAGCATCTTCTTCCATGACGTCGGTGTGTCTCTTCTGGGCCGCTCCGTGCAATGGGAGGCTCCCGCTGTGTGAGGCTTCGCTGCGTCTGATAGGTCTTTTATAACGGAGGGCGGGGTCACCTGGTGACCCCGCCCCCCTCTGACGTCATGGGGAAAGCCATAGGGAATTCCCCATGACATCCCTGTGTGTCAGAGGGGGCGGGGTTACCAGGTCTAGACATTGAAAATACCTGGGAGGAGTAACTGAATGTATTTTGAGTGATAAATATAAGTGTGTGCATGTTTTGTGATAGGAATATCTTATAGATTTACAACTTTGTGGTAAAAATATAGATTTTTTTTCCACATTTTCCAAAAACTTGTGGCAAAAAATGACATTTTCAAAAGACTCAGTATACTTCTTCGAAAATATTATGGGGTGTTTGCTTTCCAAAATGTGGTTGTTGTGTGGTTTTTTCCACTGCTCTCGTGCTCCAGGGCCTCCAGGGCCTCCAAAAATATGATGAATAGTCAGAAAATTAAATGTGATATGTATGTCTCTAGAACTCCTGAAGGCGCTTCTTGGATGTTGAAGCAACCACCAAAAAGTCTCTGTAAAGTGCTTAGAACAAGGCTGCATGTGGCATGGGTGTACACACACCTCTATTGAGCACCAGCCTTAGAAAGGCAATTGTCAGCAGAGTTTATTTAAACTGATAATAGCATTTTAAAATAGCATATACAAATTGAATAAGAGATTCAATGGTTAAAATTAGTATGCTGTAAAATGAGCACACCAGATCCACCAATAGCCAAATGTAAAACAACCAGGGACTGCCTTCTTGCCCAGGGGTTGTCTCCAACTGCTAATTTCAGCAGAGCTGCTTTTCATAAACTCCCCCCTAGTAATCTGTCCAATTAGCGCCTGATCTCTTTGTGGTATTTTTCCATGTGCTTTGGGTTTTGATCCATGGCTTTCTTGGTCTAGGAGGATTCGGATATACAGTATATACATATTGTCCAGGGCTAAGGGATAGCCTGGCAAGGACATCCTTTACACCAGGGTTTCCATGTTTAACTAGCTGAGATCCGCGCTATAGCCAAATGACGGCTACAGCGCGGATCTGTTGTGTCAGGAGCACGTCGTATGACGTCCTCCCCTTCTGTGCACTCCAGGGAGCGCGCGCGCGCGCCGCCGGGAGCGCACGCGCGCTCTCGCCGTGTCACTGGGCACCTGATGCGCGTGCCCAGCGGCCGCGATGTCCGCTGGGCACCCGCGATTGCCCGGTAACACAACGGGACCGTGGATCTGTGTGTGTAAACACACAGATCAACGGTCCTGTCAGAGGAGAGGAGCCGATGGTGTTCTCTGTACAGAGAAACACCGATCGTTCTCCTCCCCTTGTGAGTCCCCTCCCCCCACAGTAAGAAACACTCCCAGGGAACATAATTAACCCCTCCCCGCCCCCTAGAGGTTAACCCCTTCACTGCCAGTCATTTATACAGCAATCAATGCATTTAAATAGCATTGATTGCTGTATAAATGACAATGGTGCCAAAAATGTGTCAAAAATGTCCAATGTGTCCGCCATAATGTCGCAGTCACAATAAAAATCGCTGATCACCGCCATTACTAGTAAAAAAAAAAAATATTAATAAAAATGCTATAAAAACTATCCCCTATTTTGTAAACGCTATAACTTTTGCGCAAACTAATCAATAATCGCTAATTGCGTTTTTTTTTTTACCAAAAATATGTAGAAGAATACGTATCGGCCTAAACTGAGGAAAAAAAAAATGTTTTTTTATATATTTTTTGGGGATATTTAGTATAGCAAAAAGTAAAAAATATTGTTTTTTTTTTAATTTGTCGCTCTTCTTTTGTTTATTGCGCAAAAAATAAAAAACGCAGAGGTGATCAAATACCACCAAAAGAAAGCTCTATTTGTGGGGAAAAAATGATAACAATTTAATTTGGGTACAGTGTCGTATGACCGCGCAATTGTCATTCCAAGTGCGTCAGTGCCAAAAGCTGAAAATTGGTCTGGTCATGAGGGGGGTTTAAGTGCAAAGTAATCAGGTGGTTAAATATATGCTTATTGTAATGATTGTTAAGGTCCTCATGTTCAATATGTACTCATATTGTTACTATATAGGGATTAGTCCGATGTTCGAGTTGAACGTAAGTTTGAATCGAACATCGGGTGTGCGCCTGTTCGCCGGATAGCGAACAATTTGTGGTGTTCGAATGTAACAGAACACCCTTTAAAAGTCTATGGGAGAAATCAAAAGTGCTAATTTTAAAGGCTTATATGTATGGTATTGCCATAAAAAGTGTTTGGGGACATGTATCAATGCAAAAAAAAAAAAAAAGTTTTAAAAATGTCAGTTTTTTTTGGAGCAGTGCTTTTAATAATGCTTAAAGTGAAACAATAAAAGTGAAATATTCTCTTCTATAGTATGCCTGTAAAGTGGTGCATGTTTCCTGTGTTTACAACAGTCCCTGCACAAAATGACATTTCTAAAGGAAAAAAGTAATTTAAAAGTACCCAGGCCCAGGCCCAGGCCCAGCAATACACATAAAATGAATATTAAGGGGAACCCTGAACTAAAATTTAAAAAAAATTAAAAAAAAATGCGTGGGGGTCCCCCCGAATTCAATACCAGGCCCTTCAGGTCTGGTATGCATATTAAGGGGAACACCGTGCCAAAATTAAAAAAAAATGGCGTGGGGGTCCCCCTCAAAATCCATTCCAGACCCTTCAGGTCTGGTATGGATTTTAAGGGGAACCCCGCGCCAAAATTAAAAAAAAATGGTGTGGGGTCCCCCCAAAAATCCATACCAGACCCTTATCCGAGCACGCAACCTGGCAGGCCACAGAAAAAGAGGGGAGGACGAGAGAGCGCCCCCCGCACTGTACCAGGCCACATGCCCTCAACATGGGGAGGGTGCTTTGGGGTAGCCAAAGCCTCGTGTCTCCATGTTGATGGGGACAAGGGCCTCATCCCCACAACCCTTGCCCAGTGGTTGTGGGGGTCTGCGGGCGGGGGGCTTATCAGAATCTGGAAGCCCCCTTTAACAAGGGGACCCCCAGATCAGGGCCTCCCCCCTGTGTGAAATGGTAACGGGGTACAAATGTACCCCTACCATGACACGGCTTGGGGACAAGTCCTTTATTAAAAAATAAAAAAATAAAACTGTCCCACAAAGTCTTCTTCTTCTTCTCTTGCTCCGCCGATGGACCGAAATAGAAAAAAAAAAAACCTGCACGTTACCGAGTGGCCCCGCCCTCTCTGACGATACGAGGAAGCCATAGGGATGTCCCCGTGCATTAGAGGGGGCCGTGTTACGTGGTGACGCTGCCGCATGGCCCCGCCCTCAGTTATAAAAGAGCTGTCACCTGAGAGGACGGTCATTATGGCGGGTGCCTCCCATGGAGGTGGATCGGTGGTGGCGTGCAGGTTTTTTTTTTTTTTTTCGGTCCGTTGGCCGAGCAAGAGAAGAAGAAGACTTTGTGGGACAGTTTTATTGTTTATTTTTTTAATAAAGGACTTGTTCCCAAGCCGTGTCATGTAATTGTTACCATTTTCACACTTTTTTGTGAAATGGTAGGGGTACATTTGTACCCCGTTACCATTTCACACAGGGGGGAAGGCTGGGATCTGGGGGTCCCCTTGTTAAAGGGGGCTTCCAGATTCCGATAAGCCCCCCACCCGCAGACCTCCACAACCACCGGGCAAGGGTTTTGGGGATAAGGCCCTTGTCCCCATCAACATATGAGGGCATGTGGCCTGGTATGGTTCAGAAGGGGGGGCGCTTTCTCCTCCCCCCTCTTTTCTTGCGGCCTGCCAGGTTGCGTGCTCGGATAAGGGTCTGGTATGGATTTTTGGGGGGACCCCCACGCCATTTTTTTTATTTTGGCACAGGGTTTCCCTTAAAATCCATACCAGACCTAAAGGGCCTGGTATGGAATTTGGGGGAACCCCCCACGCAATTTTTTTTTCAATTTTAGTTCGGGGTTCCCCTTAATATTCATACCAGACCCAAAGGGCCTGGTAATGGACTGTGGGGGAATCCCATGCTGTTTTTTTCAATGACTTTTATGTGTATTGCCAGGACCAACAATTCATTATAGCTACGAGTAGTTTTAAATTACTTTTTTCCTTTAGAAATTAAATTTTGTGCAGGGACTGTTATAAAAGTGGGAACATACGCCACTTTACAGGCATACTATAGACACCCCCCAGGTACAAAATTTTAAGGAATATTTCACTTTTATTGTTTCACTTTAAGCATTATTAACCACTTAAGCCCCGGACCAATTTGCAGCCAAAGGACCAGGCCCCTTCGATTCGGCACTGCGTCGCTTTAACTGAGAATTGCGCGGGCATGCGACGTGGCTCCCAAACAAAATTGGCGTCTTTTTTTTCCCACAAATAGAGCTTTCTTTTGGTGGTATTTGATCGCCTATGCGGTTTTTATTTTTTGCGCTATAAACAAAAATAGAGCGACAATTTTGAAAAAAAATCATTTTTTTACTTTTTGCTATAATAAATATCCCCAAAAAATATATAAAATTTTTTTTTTCCCTCAGTTTAGGCCGATACGTATTCTTCTACATATTTTTGGTAAAAAAAATTGCAATTAGCGATTATTGATTGGTTTGCGCAAAACTTATAGCGTTTACAAAATAGGGGATAGTTTTATAGCATTTTTTATTAATATTTTTTTTTTTACTAGTAATGGCGGCGATCAGCGGACACATCGGACATTTTTGACAAATTTTTGGGACCATTGTCATTTATACAGAAATCAGTGCTATTTAAATGCACTGATTCCTATGTAAATGACACTAGCAGTGAAGGAGTTAACCACTAGGGGGCGGGAGGGGTTACGTCAGTGTGTGTGTGTTTTTTTTTACAGTAGGGGGGCGTGGCTTTACGTCTGACGTCACTGATCGGCTTTCCCGATGACAGGGAACAGCCGATCAGTGACAGGCAGTGTAGGAAGCACGGGAGAGGTTTGTTTACACAGACCTCTCCCCGTTCTTCAGCTCTGTGACCCGATCAGGACCGGGTCGCGAGCACGCCGCTGGCGGCGCGCGCGTGACCCACGGCTGGGCTCTTAAAGGGCAACGTACCTGTACGTTGATCTGCCCAGCCGTGCCATTCTGCTGACGTAAATGTGCAGGAGGCGGTCCTTAAGTGGTTAAAATCACTGCTCCCGAAAAAACAACCATTTTTTAAAACTTTTTTTTGCATTGATACATGTTCCCTGGGGCAGGACCCAGGTCTCCAAACACTTTTTATGACAATAACTTGCATATAAGCCTTTAAAATTAGCACTTTTTGATTTTTTATGTTCGTGTCCCATAGACTTTAACGGTGTTCAAACAAATTTTTTGCCTGTTCGCATGTTCTGCTGCGAACCGAACCAGGAATGTTTGGCTCATCCCTATTACTATATATGGCACTAGATATGGTTTTCAATAGACACCAACAATAGTGAGTGTTGGGTGTATGTGTGTGTGTGTGCTCTTTTTTTTCTCTTCTTTTCTTCTCCCCTTTCCCCTCAAACTGTTGGAAGAGCAACAGCAAGTAATGTAAAATACTGTGAACTATATAGTGTATGCATTATGTCCACCAAGTCCAACCTATGTGTGTGATTTTATGTCAGTATTGTATAACCCTGTATGTTGTGGTCGTTCAGGTGCTTATTTAATAGTTTTTTTAAACTATCGATGATCTCCGCTGAAACCACCACCTGTGGAAGGGAATTCCACATCCTTGCCGCTCTTACAGTAAAGAACCCTCTATGCAGTTTAAGGTTAAACCCCTTTTCTTCTAACTTTAATGAGTGGCCATGTGTCTTATTAAACTCCCTTCCGCGGAAAAGTTTTATCCCTATTGTGGGGTCACCAGTAGACATGTGCACACTGAAATATTTTGTTTCGGAATTTCGTTTTTGTCCAATAATTTTTTTTATTTAGTTACTATTTCGTAACTTTCGTTTTCATATATTTTGTTTTTCGTTAAAAATTGCATTCGTTCGAAAACCCAAATTAATTAAGGTCGAATCTGTCATTGTCAAGGCTGTCAAGGCTTATGGTGTCTGCCAAATGTTCAAAGAAGATTTGACGGAGCAGCTAAACTGTACGACGCCGTATAGTTTAGCTGCTCAGTCTAATCTTCTTAGAACTTTCGACAGACACCATAAGCCAAAGATTCAAAGTTTTCTATATTTTTCACTGCTTTTTTCGAATCTTTGTTGTTCATGTTGAATGTGTATAGTTCAAACAGAAAATGGACTAGTGATAGTGATCACGGATTAGACCGGTAACAAGATAGGGTATATAGAATCTATATAGAATCTCAATCTATAATATAGAATCTATAATAATAAATCCCCCCCCACAACACGGGCAGCCCCTGAGGCTATCACAACACTTAGCAACACTAGTATCACTATCAAGTTCACAACACTAACACAATAGCAGCATATTATTATGAAAAAGTTAAATTGAACTGTAGCTTGCTTCACTATTGTTTTGCTGCTGTGCTAATGCTTAATTGCTAAATAATTTAGGTTCTCTGACAAACGGACCAGCTAAGATTGACTGTCTTTTGAAATGATTTAGTGTGTGTGTCTTTCTCTGCTAGCAATCGTAAGTGAAAGTAAGTTGGCTGTAAGTGTATACTTAGTTCTAGCTATTTTACTGCTCCTCCTCTTTGGTTACAATCAGCCAATAACATTCATCATCATCATTATTTTTATTTTACTTCCCCTACCCAATTCCAGCAGCAATCTTTTCTCTCTATGTTGAATCTTTTCTCTCTATGTCAAATCTTTTCTCTCTATGTCGAATAATCTTGGACTAATAGAGTTAAGGTTAGGCACATTCGACCACAGGTTCGATAAACGCAGATTGTTATTGTCAGCGATATTGTCGAATCTCCTATCTATAACGAACTGTTGTCGCAATGAAAATGAAAATAAAGCATTTGTTTATGTCGGATCTTTTGTTTTTCGGATTCTGCACTTTCATTATCGTTTGTTAAAACGATAAAGAAAATACCTGAAATTCAGACGAAAATGCATCCGGACGATAACTAATGCACATGTCTAGTCACCAGTATGGTATTTGTAAATTTAAATCATATCCCCACTCAAGCGTCTCTTCTCCAGAGAGAATAAGTTTAGTGCTCGCAACCTTTCTTTATAACTAATATCCTCCAGTCCCTTTAATAACTTTGTTGCCCTTCTCTGTACTCATGGACACTAACAGAGCTCCCTCCTAAAACTATAGTTAGTAAGTGGACTTTCAAAGTAAAATCAGACGCAGAAGGGAATATCCACAAATACAAAGTCACACTAGTTGCCAAGGGTTACTCCTAGAAATTCAGTGAAGATTATGATGAAACATCTACATGGTGCAATCACCGGGGTTTAAACCTCAGAAGAGCATCTATGGTCTTAAGCAATCTGCAAGGATGTGGAATGAGAAAGTAAACAAAGTACTTACCAGAGACGGATTCTCAAGAAGTAAAGCAAACCCCTCTCTCTACTCCAGAAACCAAGAAGACAGATGGATATAAATCCTTATCTATATTGATGACATTGTAATCCCCTTCTTGTTCAAAACAGGTTATAATCAATGGAGGTAAATAGACAAAACAGGTTGCAGTCTATTTTCACTAAGGCTACACAAGGGAAATGTCAGGATTGTGAAGATTTGTGTAGGAAAAACAATCACACTTTTGGAATTAAACAATTAAATCCACCTCATAAGGAGGAATATGAGAGATATATGAGAAAAGCCTTTCTCCAACTATATACATATGTTTAGACCTGGGTCATACACCAAGAGGTTTAAGAATTAAAAAAACACTGTAATTTTTTAGATCCAGATCTCAAGAAAGAATGGGAAAGTTTACAGCAACACGTGTAAAGAACAGCAATATGGAGGTCCAGAAATACAGTACCTCTTGTCTCTATTCAAAATGGCATTAGGTATTAATTAAGAATCTACAAAAAAATGGCGGTTCCGCATCCCTGGAGCTACTTCTTGGCAGCACAATTACAACACCTGAGTGGGTGTAATCTTCTGGGGGTATAGGAGTTGAATAGGAAAATTATTCTCTTAGGTACAAATCATAACACATTAATGGAGGCTTTGGAAGCCGAGTCGTTGGTAACTTTCCCTACATCTGAGTTGATTAAAAAGCTATGAAAAAATAGTTAAGGAGATGTTGGGATATCAGGGTTATACCGAATCCCCCCCCCCCCCCCCCCCATAAACATCTACAGGAAGTTGAAAATATAAAGAGGAATAAAGATTAGGAGAGATGTGGTTTAGTGCGATTGGTTCAGTTTTACAAAGTAACAACCCTTAAAGTGGATGTAAACCCAACATTTTTTTTGTTATGTCATAATGTAGAGAATAATATTTCCTTTCATTTGAGCCCAGTCTTGCCACACAGATTTACTCAAGGCCTGAGCAATCCTCTTTTATTGTTAGGTTAAAGAAATCTTGACAAAGTCTTGAAAACTTTGTCAAAAACGCCCCCTTGCTGTGAGTGACAGGTGATTTACGTATCTCATGCACTAGCCTGAGACAGGTTATCATCAGATCACTGGATGTTCTACTCTGCCCAGCTCTGACTACATACATGTCCCCTAAATCACTTGTCTGTCTATAGTCTGCTGACTGTTCACTGCATCCCATGATGAGAAACATCCAGTCAAAACACAGTAAAGCTGGGAGAGCTGGAGGGGAGGGGGAAGTGAATTGTTAACTTTTTACACAGGATGTGCCTGTCTCAGGTTAGTACATGAGATATGTAAATTTGGGGTTTACATCCACTTTAAGTCATTTCAGGAACTTAGAGAGGGATATGGAATACAGAGAGTCTTTCTATAAATATTTACAAATTAGACATGCACTGGACAAATAATTTAAAGAAAAGCCATTGGAATGGCTCTCCGTAGAGTGACTGATGCAAGTCTGTCTAGAGGGCTGATATTGGGAACTTATGGAAGGATATGTGAAGTAACGATAGATGTAAAAGAAGAACTTCCCTGTAGAAGATGATGGTTGGAGGATTTGGGTGATGTAACGGAGGAGCAGTGGAGGTATATACTAGAAGTTGGCCCATTGGTATCCCGATCCCCATCGCAAAAAACTTTGCATTTGCTGTCACTTCAGAGAACATACTATACCACCTAAATATTATTCTTGTTCAGACAGAGGCCAGATGCTAAATGCCCATGATGTGGGGGATTGAATGGAGATCTTATTCATATGATTTGGAGGTGTTTAAAGTTACACAGATATTGAGGGAAGGCTATTTACACCATAAAAAGGTCTTTTGAAGTAGACCTTGAATTGGACCCCATAATATGTATTTTGGGGTATACAAGGGAAGAGGGTGTAGTAAATAGAAGACAAAATGCAGTAATTAGGTGTCTGTTTCTAGCGCAGAAATTAATATCAAGAAAATGGTTAGCAGTAAACCCACCAACTCATAGAGAATGGATAAAAGGGGTAGAAAATACAATTAGAAAAGAAAGATCTGTATATATATTAAAAGAGGGAAAATTGGGACATTTAAGAAAATATGAGACCCTTGGCTAAATTAGCTAAACATCTAATAAGATAGGGAGATAAATGGAAAAAATAAGAAGTAATAAGTAAAATAGAGGAATATGTGGGAAAACAGGTGTAGTAATTAAAGATAAATAAACTGTCTTTGGGTTCTTTCTTTGTTTTTTTTTGTTTTAATAAAAAAATGGTAATAGGAAGATAAAAGACAATAAGGGAATTTTTATGGAGAAAATGTAATATAAAGATGTATTGTGATATTAGAGTAGTGTATTATGAATGTATGAGAATATTTATGAGATAACAGGGATGAATGTTAAAGTAGTTTTAAACCTAGTTACACCACTTTTACCAACAGATAAGCCTATAATAAGGCTTACCTGTAGGTACTGGAAATATCTCCTAAACCTGCATGGTTTAGGAGATATTTACAATATAGGCTTACAGCGACGTCATTGGCATATGCGCACTGAAGAAAGGGCATGATTGTGCCGTTTCTAAAGGGCCTGTGCCGTGACCGGTGGGAGTGATGTCACGTGACTCCGGCCAGTCACAGAGCCGGAGCCCACGGCCCCGGAAGGAAGAGGGGTGAAGATGTATGCGGCCACCAGCAGGGACATCGGGGACATCTCAGGCTTCGTTTGCAGGTAAGTGGCACATAATAGGCTAGTATGCGGCGCGTACTTGCCTATTATGCTTTTACTTTGCAGTGAACACAAAAAAAAAAGTAAAACCCATCAGGGTTTACTTCCTCTTTAATGTTTGTAAAAAAAATAAAATTTTCTAAATAAAGATTACATGATAAAAAAAAAAAAAAAAAAGAATCTACAAAAAAAGGATAAAATGGGTCCTCTCAACCATGGGAGACAAACTCCTCTTTATGGGAGATCTATAAGGACAAAAGAGGAGTTTGTCTCCCATGGTTGATTCTAAATAATAAGATTTTTTCAACTGGTTGGTGTTGGAAAATGATGGACTTTTTAGGCGTATGATCTATATAAAAGTTTTTTTATTAAAAACATGAATGAAAAGGTAAATCAAAAATCTAAAACAGATTATTTCGAAAAACAATCAAAAATAATATAGAAGTATTTAACAAGCTGGTGTACAAATATGCTCAGGTAACATCAATGTGGTTCCAATATAGTCACTATATTTAAATGCAATCATTCAAATTTCCTTAGAAAATTGTGACATCAAATAAACAAACAGAAAGAAACCATAAATGAGCAGTTCAGTCATACAGAAAGACAGCTTGTTTTCAGTTGCCCTACATGTTACGCGTCCTATAACGCTTCTTCAGGAGCTTTCTATATTAAAAATAAAAAAGAGAAAAGACAAATATACAATAATTAAAAATGATATGGTATAATATCATCATATGCGACATGAACTCAAAGGGAGCCAGAGGCGTAGGAGCGTCAACCGCCACCATCATGTGAAGGGAAGTGAAAAAAGAGGGAGAAAAAAGAGAGAAAAAAAAAGGGGGGGGGGAGAAAAGGCGGAGGGGTGGTAATGTGAATTGGAAAGAAAAAGCGCAGGTGAAATGGAGTGAAAGGGTGTGCATCATGGGAACGGGTGCAATATAGTTCTTAAAGGGTTAGTATGGTTTGCCGTTCTTACTTACATTCCCTATAGAGGGGGAGAGTTTAGTGGGGCGGGGAACCAGAAACTCGTTTCTTTACAGCGGCATCAGTTAGCGTGCTCTTGGAGTATACGTAAATCTCTGATTGGGAGTATTCTGTATTTAATATTTTAATGATAGACTGTTTTTATTTCTTGTATAAATCCATACCATCTATATAGATATGTCATGTATAGTGAACAAGAAAAATATATAAATCACTGCACCATACAGTTCTATAATTATATGGTGTATTTTTGAAAAAGAAAAGGAAAACTGAAAATCTTTTGTAATTCGACAGATGTATATATAGTTATATACAGGGATCTTGAATTCCAAAGAAGCATTATTTCTTATCCCTAGGGCCCCAAGAACCCCTGTTCTTTACTACCTGCCCAAATTACATAAAAACCCTTCTTGCCCACCCGGGCGCCCTATAGTCAGTGGGATTGACTCAGTGACGTCCCGGGTGGGTAAGTATATTGACTCCTATTTGCAGCCTTTGGTAGCAAAGATGCCATCTTTTATTAAGGATTCAAGGCAGGTTATAAATATGCTGGACAACGTCGCTGTTAGACCTGGTATGTGGATGGTGACGGCGGACGTCACGTCCTTATACACTATAATCCCTCACGAATTAGGGTTCGAAGCAGTTAACAAATATCTAATACAGGAATCCCATCTTTCCAACGATCAGGTGACCTTTATTATGTCCTTACTCAGATACGTAGCCACACACAACTACTTCTGGTTCAATAACCAATTCTATCTACAGATAGTTGGTGTGGCTATGGGTGCCAAATATGCCCCTAGCCTGGCTAACCTATTTATGGCCCAATGGGAGGAGGATGTCATCTATGCCCAGGACATACCCCAACTTGTCCTTTGGGCACGCTATATCGATGACATCCTCCTCCTTTGGGATGGCCAGGCTAGTGACCTTCAGTCATTCATACAGTCCTTGAATATCAATTCTAGGGGCATAGAATTAAAATACGAAATGAGTCAGGATACTATTCAATTCTTGGATCTCAATATCCGAATAGATAATAATAAATTTAAGACCTCCACTCATTTCAAAGCCACAGACAGAAATTCATTTATACCCATTGGGAGCTGTCACCATTCACCATGGCTTATTTCGGTCCCTAAGAGTCAATTTATTAGACTTAAAAGGAACTGTACAGAACAGGACGAATTTCTGGCCCAATCAAATGTTCTCATTGAGAGGTTTGTTGAGAAAGGCTATAAATTGGAAGATCTGACTAAGATTCGGAATGATGTGAAAGAACTAGAAAGAAGAGATCTACTGGTAGATAAAGGCCCGAAACAAAGAGATCGTTTCAGTAATGGAGTCCCTTTCATTACCTCTTATTCACTACAGCACAGAGGTATCAAACAACTTATCAAAAAACATTGGCATATTGTCAAAAGTGACTCCACTTTGAAAGATCTTGTGCCTGATATACCTCAAGTGATTTTCAAAGGGGTACCCTCTCTAAGGAACCAAATTGCAGCCAACGTCGTAGATCCTCCGACCAGTACAAGGGGTTTTTTCGATCAGCTCACGGGGTATTACAAATGTGGCAAATGCAGGGTCTGTTCCCTCAACAGGAATGTTGGGAGACGTACCACCTCGTTCGTGTGCACAGCTACAGGGAGGAACCATACCATCAAACCATGCATAACTTGCTCCTCCAAGGGGGTGGTCTATATGCTGCAGTGCCCTTGTGGGCTGCAATATGTGGGCCGAACTAAACGTCCTCTCCATGTACGTTTGGGTGAGCATATATCCAACATCATTAGTGGTTTCCCCAAACATTCAGTGTCCAAACACTACTTATTGGTACACGACAAGAACCCTTCTGGGACTTCATTTTTTGGGATCGATAAATTCAAACCCCATTGGCGGGGGAGTTCCCTAGTGAGGGAAATCTCCAAACTCGAAATGTCATGGATCCATCGCCTTAAATCTTACACTCCACATGGACTCAATATAGACACCGATATTAATGCGTTTGTGGATAATTCCTAAATATGTGGAAATTAATGCGTTTGTGGATAATTCCTAAATATGCGGATAGTTAATTTTTTCCTAGGGGTAAATTATACATTATTATTGTTGTTTATTCGTATGTACTGCTATGTTTATACAATAATGGAAAAAATTTTCTTATTCAATTTAATTTTTCCCTCTTTTTATGCTATTGTCATATGTGTACACTCCTCCTGAGATGCATGTAGAGTGGGCGTATTAAATGCATGCATGTTGTGCCATATCTCTTCATTGGGGTATGTGTATAACATATGTGCATTCTTATATCTTTTAATTCTTATTAATTTAATTTTTTTTGGAATCTCATTTACAAAAAAAATTTTTTTTCCTATTACCATAGGTACCTTAATATGGATACTTGGTAACTATTGGGTTTATAGATATATTTTAAATAAAAAAAACATTTTTCTCACTTTTTTTCACTGATTTCACTGAGTCTGGGCTCAGTTCACAGCATATACAGTTATTTGTATTCTAATTTTTGTTTGAGTTAATTTCTTAATATTCATTTGTGGTCGTGATATATGGGCTTATCTGCCACCATGACACAGTGATATTCTATTTTCACTAAATATGTATTATCATATATTGCTTATATGCATTATAGTTCCTCTACTAGGTTCACTTTTGCACTTCCCTTATCAGTATATTTTCCATCATGTTTTTCCACCATTATAACATGTCTAATTCACATGGCGTGGTTTATTTTTATAGATAGCGTTATGTAGTCTAATTAATTGCATCACGGCCATTTGCCATTAATTATTTATAATTTCACTACTAAATAAACTCACCTTCGTCTTTAATTAGTTACGATCGTTTTTATATTTATTTTTATTTATTTTTTATATAGTGCTGCTTATTAGTATTGGGTATGGGCATTCTTTCCCACACTCAAGATGGCTGCGCTTGTCTAACTCCATGCAATTCAGGTGGAGGTTGGGCTATATATGGGTGGTGCGTTACTGCGTCGCCCGTTCCCCATTGACAACGTCATCTGTGACGAAACGACGTATGGGAAGGCACGCAGTGACGCTACCACGGAGATCGTGAACGGGGGACGGGTTTGCACTGACCGGCCGGCAGTGTGTGTATTGTGCTCGTTATTCTTCTTATATTTGTAAGTGTTTTCAAATTTTTTAAATAAACAAGTGTTTAGCAGTATCACGCTATGGGCGGTCCCTTGTTTTTATGTGCCTGAGACAATTAGTTGGATGTCCTTGAGCGAAGCAGAGGCTGTGGAGGTCCTTCTTGTTCCCTGGAGTGTTTGTCCTTGATCTGATCGGTCTCATCAATTACTCCCCATCTGGGATGTTGCAGGCTTCATAGGCAGTGCCTTTTTTTACTAGACATCTGGTAAGCGCCAAATTCAAATGGTGGATGGGATTGCACAAAACTTTTGTATGCCTGTCACAGCGGTGTTCCATTTACCATCTAATCAGCAGTCTACTCACTATATTCTACCTGGTTTATTACCAAAGGAAGACACTTAATCAAGATTAATGTGGTTCCCATTTGGACTTTATTTATTATACCTTACACACTCTTCTGTAGTTTTATTGTGTATGTAATTCATTTTTTGGTATATTATTATTTGGCCATTTTCTTTTTTTCATGTATGTCTATATATTTGTCTGGCGCAGCTTTATCCATTTTATATATAGTTGTACCTTCATTCCAAAGTAGCTTTATTTACTGCTTCACAGCTAATGTACATATATACACATATGCGTGCATTGGGTAATACATATACATATGTGTAATATATATACATATGTGTACATTGGGTAAGTTATATGTTCTCCCACATATAAATATGTAAGCCGTGCATAAATGTGGGTGCGTGTGCATTCCCACATCTATCAATTTGTATAGGGGGGAGGGGAGAGAAATGATTTCTAATGCAACAATATACATATTGATGGTAACATAGTGAGGAGCTTACTATGGGGGGGATGATAGATGTTTATACTTACCCTGTTATGAGAGATTTGCCAGTTTCTCAAAACATTAATCCCATAAACTGGGATTGTTTTGGACTGATAGATGAACTGGGATAGAGTATGCAGGAAGAGCAAGCCTTCGGATCATCTAAGTAGAAGGTATTTGTATGGGGAGATGGGAAGAAGCTCCCTAGTTAGTCCCAGATATGTCCTAGTAGAGGAGTATGATAGGATTAGGGACAGATATGGTGGTTAGTATTGAGCTGACATAAAGACTCCACAGAGTGAGCATAATAAATGTTCCCTTATTTCATACCTGGTAGTGGACGAGTTGTATTAGGGTTCCCCGCTCTGGCAGCTGGTTGAGAAGGGCTGCTGTGTCTGACGGCAGCCCGGGCCGTCTTTTGAATGCAGCCGTCCCGGTAGTGACGTCACCGCGTAGGAGCGGAACGTCAAACAATATATTCTAGATACCTTCTAACTAATACTGTTTTAATGATATATGCGATGTTTATTGGAAGGGGTCTTTTGCTTCATGGGTTGTCTACCACCACATACTCTCACATTTCTATATCTTTTGTTTCTCTCTTCATTGTCCATCTATATTTCTAGCCCCCCCCCCCCCCCCCCCTCTCCCTTCCTTTGTTATTTGGAGCGCTTTCGGTGTAGTGCATCATGCGGCCACAAAGCGTCGCTGGCTGTATTTATTCCAGCCACAGTGACGCTTTCGGCCTCAGAGGAGAGCGATATGATCGTTTCTCTTCCGGGTGCCGTGTCCAACGCATGCGCACTAGCTGGGATTGCTACAGCGGCTTTACCAGCCGACGCCGCACTTCCCCTGTCTACAGCGCATGCGTGCAAGGACCTGGCCGGGTAGTTTGACGTTCCGCTCCTACGCGGTGACGTCACTACCGGGACAGCTGCATTCAAAAGACGGCCCGGGCTGCCGTCAGACACAGCAGCCCTTCTCAACCAGCTGCCAGAGCGGGGAACCCTAATACAACTCGTCCACTACCAGGTATGAAATAAGGGAACATTTATTATGCTCACTCTGTGGAGTCTTTATGTCAGCTCAATACTAACCACCATATCTGTCCCTAATCCTATCATACTCCTCTACTAGGACATATCTGGGACTAACTAGGGAGCTTCTTCCCATCTCCCCATACAAATACCTTCTACTTAGATGATCCGAAGGCTTGCTCTTCCTGCATACTCTATCCCAGTTCATCTATCAGTCCAAAACAATCCCAGTTTATGGGATTAATGTTTTGAGAAACTGGCAAATCTCTCATAACAGGGTAAGTATAAACATCTATCATCCCCCCCATAGTAAGCTCCTCACTATGTTACCATCAATATGTATATTGTTGCATTAGAAATCATTTCTCTCCCCTCCCCCCTATACAAATTGATAGATGTGGGAATGCACACGCACCCACATTTATGCACGGCTTACATATTTATATGTGGGAGGACATATAACTTACCCAATGTACACATATGTATATATATTACACATATGTATATGTATTACCCAATGCACGCATATGTGTATATATGTACATTAGCTGTGAAGCAGTAAATAAAGCTACTTTGGAATGAAGGTACAACTATATATACATCTGTCGAATTACAAAAGATTTTCAGTTTTCCTTTTCTTTTTCAAAAATACACCATATAATCATAGAACTGTATGGTGCAGTGATTTATATATTTTTCTTGTTCACTATACATGACATATCTATATAGATGGTATGGATTTATACAAGAAATAAAAACAGTCTATCATTAAAATATTAAATACAGAATACTCCCAATCAGAGATTTACGTTTACTCCAAGAGCACGCTAACCGATGCCGCTGTAAAGAAACGAGTTTTTGGTTCCCCGCTCCACTAAACTCTCCCCCTCTATAGGGAATGTAAGTAAGAACGGTAAACTATACTAACCCCATGATAACTATATTGCACCCGTTCCCATGATGCACACCCTTTCACTCCATTTCACCTGCGCTTTTTCTTTCCAATCCACATTACCACCCCTCCCCCTTTTTTTCTTCCCCCCCCCCCTTTTTTTTTTTCTCTTTTTTTCTCCCTCTTTTTTCACTTCCCTTCACATGATGGTGGCGGGTGACGCTCCTACGCCTCTGGCTCCCTTTGAGTTCATGTCGCATATGATGATATTAACTATATCATTTTTAATTATTGTATATTTGTCTTTTGTCTTTTTTATTTTTAATATAGAAAGCTCCTGAAGAAGCGTTATATGACGCGTAACATGTAGGGCAACTGAAAACAAGCTGTCTTTCTGTATGACTGAACTGCTCATTTATGGTTTCTTTCTGTTTGTTTATTTGATGTCACATTTTTCTAAGGAAATTTGAATGATTGCATTTAAATTTAGTGACTATATTGAAACCACATTGATGTTACCTGAGCATATTTGTACACCAGCTTGGTAATACTTCTATATTATTTTTGATTGTTTTTCGAAATAATCTGTTTTAGATTTTTGATTTAACTTTTCATTCATGTTTTTAATAAAAAAACTTTTATATAGATCATACGCCTAAAAAGTCCATCATTTTCCAACACCAACCAGTTGAAAAAATCTTATTATTTAGATTTAAATTTTCGGGACGTGGCAATTATTTTCTATACTTTGTACCGTATCCACAATACCATTACGTGATGATACGGGGATAAATTTAAGGGTGTGCCCCCCTAGTCTGTTGTTTGTTCACTCTATACGTCTATCCCACATACAGTAGATCTTTGCAATTCTCCCTATATAGGGATCTTTCTGTTAATTCTCCAAACTATTTCATGTTTCTTGGTCAATTCTACCTCCAACTACAAGGCACAGCTATGGGGGCAAATTTTGCATCATTCTATGCTAATGTTACAATGGGATACTGGGAGGAATTAACCATTTGGAACCACAATCCATTCATGCGCCATATCGTGTACTATCGTGTAAATAGGCAGGTACATCGATAATGTCCTGCCTATTTGGAATGGGAATGTGGAACTTTTCCCCGCCTTTGTTTCTCATTGTAAAAATAATTAGCTTGGCTTACAGTTTACACATGTAGTGGACCCCGACAAACTAGTGTTTATGGATCTCAAGTTATTCCATGAGAATGTGAGAATTAGGAGAAAAAATAGAGAAGATTAGGGATTTGCCGAACACCCCCCCCCCCCCCCCCCCCCGTTCGGTTCACACCATAAAATGCGAACAGGCAAAAAATTAGTTTGAACACGTGAACATCGTTAAAGTCTATGGGACATGAACATGAAAAGGCAAAAGTGATCATTTTAAAGGCTTATATGCATGGTATTGTCTTAAAAAGTGTTTGGGGACTTAGGTCCTGCCCCAGGGACATGAATTAATGCAAAAAAAGTTTTAAAAACTGACATTTTTTCAGGAGCAGTGATTTTAATAATGCTTAAAGTGAAACAATAAAAGTGTAATATTCCTTTAAATTTCGTACCTGTGAGGTGTCTATAGTATGCCTGTAAAGAGGCGCATGTTTCCCGTATTTAGAATAGTCTGAGTGCAAAATGGAATTTCTAAAGGAAAAAGTAATTTAAAAGTACTAGCACTAGCTATCGTACAGGCAATAATGAATTGTCGGTCCGGCAATACACATAAAAGTTCATTGATAAAAACTGCATGGGATTTCCCCACAGGGGAACCCCGAACCAAAATAAAAAAAGGTCTGGTATGGATTTTAAGGGGAACCCTGTGCCAAAATTAATGGCTTTCCCCATGGTGTCAGTGGGGGGCGGGTCACCGTTTACGTAAAATCCCATGACTTTTTTTCCTTTTGAAATGTCATTTTTCACTCGGACTGTTCTAAACACGGGAAACATGCGCCACTTTACAGGCATACTATAGACACCCCAGGTACGAAATTTAAAGGAATATTACACTTTTATTGTTTCACTTTAAGCATTATTAAAATCATTGCTCCCGAAAAAACTTCAGTTTTTAAAACTTTTTTTTGCATTGATACATGTCCCCTGGGGCAGGACCCAGGTCCCCTAACACTTTTTATGACAATAACTTGCATATTAACCTTTAAAATTAGCACTTTTGATTTCTTCCATAGACTTTTAAAGGGTGTTCCGCGGCTTTCGAATGTGCCGCGAACACCCCAGATTGTTCGCTATTCGGCGAACAGCCAATGATCATAATCATAACTAATTTTCGACCCAAACATAAAGCCCATCCCTAGAGAAGATAAAAATAGTATTAGATTTGTTACAGGTTATAATGACAAACACAAAAAGATTACACAGATAATCTGCAATCATTGGAGTATTCTACAATTGGACTCATAATTAGTAGCGTTATTACCCGCTTTTCCTTTGTCCACTTTTAGCAGGGCGGAAACCCTCAAAAATACCATTGCCCTGAGCAAATTAAAGTCCCAGAGGAAAGCTCACCCCATGGATATCTGGGCCTTTTTTGACCACAAGACGGGTATATGCCAGTGCCGGAAAAATGTGATGTCTATTGTCTAACATGCCAGTTTATTTCCCATGGAAGACCCAGTTTTTCTGGTACAGATCAGGTCAGCTGTTTACCATTTAAGTGAATGTAAACCCTCACATATACCCAGTGAAGTGAGCAGCTTTAGATGATACACAGAGATGAAATGACATGTATATCTACTGTCTTCAGCTTTATATATTCTTTAGAAAGTTCAGATCGTGTTAGGAGATTTTCTCTTCCTGGTTAGCACTGCAGTGAAGCCTGGGCATACAGCCAAGACAGCAGAATTGAGGAAAGGCACACACCCCCAGTCCTCATAGGTAGACTTTCAAAACTGTTAGTTAAATCGTTCAGCTCTGTGCTAATCTATTTATAGCATCCTCCCCAACACAAAACTCCAAAGCTACTTTTATCTCCTGTGTCAGAAGAACTTGTCAGATGTTCTCATACTGATAACAGAAGAACAGAGCAGGGGGAAGCTATGGGACATAGTGCCTTGAAGAGAGACAAGAAAACACTGCAGATATATGTTCCCAGCTAAAATGTCATGAATCAGGTTTACATCTACTTTAAACAGTTCATCACCTGCTCATCTGAATATGTAGTTTATGTGTGTAGCAAGGTCCCAGGCCTCCTTAGGTCTAATGGGAACCTCCAGGGTCAGATATAGATGACATGCTTCTGTGTATAGTGGGTTGTGAGGCATGGTGGGTGCAAGATGATTAAAGCCATTAAGCGCTCCAGACACTTCTTGCATGCAAAAGTGAGTTTATTTCTCTTAACAAACTTTTGGGGGAAAGAGGGTTAGGGCAAGGACACCCTTAGGTAGTTGCAAATTCAATTGGAAGACTCTGAAACTTCGATAGGAGGACAGCCATGCAGGGAAAGGCATCCAGCAAGACGCCACATCTGCATGTGCAGGAATGCTGTCTCCTATGGCAACAGTCTTTAACAGTTCTTAACACAAATGTAACAGTTCTTTCACTACAATAGCTCCTTGTAGTTCTTCAGCACACTGAGCTCCCGGTTACTCACTAGACCCACTGATTCACTGCCACTAAATCCCTTGAGCTCCTCCAATCTTCACTGTGGTATCTTTCTCAAGCGTCACTCCCGCTTCTATGCAGGGTCCCTAGCTTGGCACTCTAGATACCTCTCAAACGTCACCCACGCTGGCCTGTTCGGTCCATGGTTTGGCATACAAGGCTGCTCTTCAAGCTTCACCACCGCTGGCTGGGTCCCTGGCTTGATACCCACTGAAGTTTCATGATTCTTCACTGGTTGGTGAGAATGCTGCATCGGTACTTGCTTCAGTTACTTACTGTGGTCCCTGGTAAACAGGCGGATAGTCCCTTACTGGCGACAGCTTCCCTTCTACCTCTGACCATGACAGGTTCTCCGGCCAACAGAACCGTCACTTTTGGTTGGACTGCAAGCCACAGTCCTAACCCTGCACTGCTCTCTTGCTTCTGGATAGGCCCTCAGACAGCCTAGCAGCCAGATGTGCCCAGGATAGGCCCAATCTCCGGCCTAGCAGCCAGGGCAGTACAACACAAGTCCACCCAGACAGCCGTGCAGGTGGCACAGAACATAGATCACCTGACTCCACCCGAATATATAGGCTCTCCCAGCAGGCCATGGGATTCAAGAAAAACCCTGCCCATTGGCTGAGATACCCCATATACCCATAACCTGACCTTGCGTTGCCCTTCTCATATCTAGTTCCACCAAGTACCCGGACACCTAGTGGTAGAAGAGAAAAGTGCAACAAGGCCAAATTTAGGGAGAAATCAATAGATCCCTAATAATCAACCAGGATAACTATTTCTGGTGAGTAAATTTGTGAGGAGCAACCCTGCCTAAACTCCAGGGTGCTACATGTGCTCCGGTGCCCCTGTAATTTATTATATGTTGGTCGCACCATGCACACATTATGCAAACGAGACGGCAAGCATAGGAGTTTCATCCAAAAGGGATGTGACAAACATAGCGTTCACCAGCATTTTTTGTATTCCACCACAAGAACATAAAATGTCTAGAAGTCCTAGCTATCGAATATATTTCAGATAGAACATTGACTGAAAATGAGAGATTTGCCTTGCTCTGCTATAGGGAGGCATTTTGGATTTTTACAATAAATACTTTGTCACCCAATGGTTTAAACGAGGAAGTGGACACACATTGTATAATATAAACAGCTTAGGGCCCCTTGTCACTTTTTAGCCTAGTATTTGGTTTGTAAACCTTTAGTTTTCCTGTCTTTATGGTGCTTTCATTAGCATGGCTTTGTAATAACTGTAATGTCATCAGGAAATAATAATGGTTCTTGTCTAGAAATAATGTTGTGTGCCTCAAGGAACCATGGATTATTAGTCGAGTTCTTTTATTTTTTTTTATTGTTTTTTGCATATCACGTACATAAACACAAAGAATAACGTATCCTTGAAGCAGGCTAGTTAACGTGTACAAACATTGCTTGATATAGATGAAAACAGTGTGTATGTAGAGTGCGTATATATAGTTATGGGGGGGGGGGGGTTGACAAAGGGGGTCCTTTTAACCTCTAAGAGTTCAATTAAACAAAATGCATTTGCATAGAGACAACAGTTCATAACATTTTACCCTCGGGAGTGGGAGCAAAGACAGGGGTGGGAGCATGGAAGTCAAGGGGCCAAAGTAGTCAGATGCTCATGGTGGCTGGTAAGCCGAAGGATCAGATTGATCTAAGAGCTTAAGGTTACCCAGGGACCCTGTGAAACTTCTTTTCAGGTACCAGTTTGTATAGCGGAATGGGCTCATGACCATTTGCATTTCTGCCTGAGTCAGTGTGGCTTCCATGTATTTGCGCCATTGTGTGAAAAAGCGAGAAGTAGGGCGAAAGTTCCTTGTGATAGTGTCCAGTCTTTCCATGTAGAAGAACGATTCCATTGCACAGCAGGCAGCGTAGGTGGGTTCTTGGAAATCCAGCAGGTCATAATCATTCTGCGAGCTACAAGAAGGACAAGGTGCGCCCATTGTGGATTAGTCGCAGGTCCCCCAAGAGTTCTTTTATTAATACAGATGTAGATCTTTTTTTGTGTTTTCTAGTACCAAAAATATTTTAAACTTTTGAGTATGTATGTGTTTTTTGGGTATAGTATCAATATTTTTTACTTTTTGCTATAAAAAATATCCCATTTTTTTAAAAAAAAACTATTTTTTTACTCAGTTTAGGCAAATACGTATTCTTCTACATATTTTTGGTAAAAAAAAACGCAATAAGCGTATATTGATCGGTTTGCGCAAAAGTTATAGCGTCTACAAATTAGGGGATAGATTTATTGCATTTTTTTTTTTTACTAGTAATGGCGGCGATCTGCGATTTTTTTTCGTGACTGCGACATTGCGGCGGACACTTCGGACACTTTTGACACATTTTTGGGACCATTCACATTTACACAGCGATCTAGTATTACTGTAAGCAAGGGGCGCATTTATTATTATTGTTATATATCGTGTAACCAAGGGGCTGCTCTATTTTTCCTCTTACCAAGGGGCAGATCTGTTATAGCGTGTAAGCAAGGGGCGGGTCTATTATTATTATATCGTGTAAGGAGCGGGTCTATTATTATATCGTGTAAGGGGCGGGTCTATTATTATTATATCGTGTAAGGGGTGGATGGCTACAGAAGAGGGTGAATGTTAAATTAATGGGCAGAGCTCGATATATAACAATAATAAATGCGCCCCTCTAGTGGCAGTAGATGTAATTGAGGTAACTCTGCCCAAGTATTGGGAACTGCGTTACCATGAGGGGAAAAGTAATCAGTTAGATTACTCGTTACCCTCTAAAGTAACTGCGTTAAGTAACTCCGTTTATTTTAACTCAGTTACTTACATCACTGATAGGTAGTCAGGAAATTAGATGCATGATATATTTGTAATTACTGTATATTCCTTGAAAGCCCAAAGGTGATCCTCGAATATTGAGCCCCACTATGTGGCTGGGCTGTGAAAAAGTGACACAATCATGGTATCCACATACTAAGGAGGAGTAGCAGAATGTGTTTTGGTGTGTAACTCCAAGTATGCCTGTTCCGTGTGTGAGAAATAGCTTGCAAGAATGTCAATTTTGTGGAAAACAAATTCAAATTGAATTTCCTAATTTTCCAAAGAATTTTAGGAAAAAAAATACTTCAAAAATTCACCATGCTTCCAACTAAATACCCTGGGGTGTCTACTTTCCAAAAATGGGTCATTATGGGGGTATTTGTACTGTCCTGGCATTTTAGGGCCTCAAGAAATGAGATATAGGCATAGGCAGTCAGTACATCAGGACTGATCAATTTTCAAATATATATACCATAGTTTGTAGACTCTATAAATGATAACGTAATAAATAATATACATTAATTTAGGTTGTTTTTACCGAAGAAATGTAGCATAATACATTTTGGCCTAAATATATAAAGAAAGTTTATTTATTTATTTACAAAACTACAACTTTTATTCAGTATTTTTTCTTTTTTATAGCAAGTGCTAGGCTTAATGTACACGGGGCATTTTTACAACCTCTCCTGAACGATTTAACTTGACAGATAGTAACCCATGCTTAAAACGTCCGTTTTGACGCGTTTACATGCCGCGTTTAGCCGCGCTTGCATTTAGAAGCGTTTGAAAAATATAATTGTTTTCAAAATAGCCAAAAATTAAAAACGCCTGTAAACAAAACACAGCTATATGCGAATTACTGTGTTTAGCCGCGTTTAGAAGTGTTTATCGCTTGAAATGCCTCTAAACTCAACGTCTGAACTCATTTTTTTGCTTTCCAAAAAAGGCCTCTAAACTCAATTGCCTAAAACGACATTAAACAAACCTGTGTACATGTACTGATAAGATAACATTGGATGAGTTCAGGGGCAGCTGAAAAAAGCAGCCAACTGCCTCTGAACATCCGTTTACCAGCAGCAGTGTACATGAGGCCTAACTGGAGTATATTTCTCCTAGGAAGTCTAATGTAATAAAGAAATCTTTGGTGTTTAACTGAGTGATATTTTCTTTTACATTAGTGTAGCCACTTTTTAGGAAGGTAATTCAATATTAGTAGGAGTTATGAAATATGAAGCGCTTCAGAAGCGCTTCCCATTCATTGCAATGGGCAGGGGCATATACAGCACTCCCAAACCACCCCAAAAATGCTGTTTACAGGACGTATTTTCCCATCTCGCAAGTGAATCGCCCCAGTGTGAAAGCATTTCAAAATGTTCTGTCTTTTTTCATTTGATTAGCAGCAAATAAAAAAACAGTGGTGAATAAAAAAAACACCAAAAGAAAGCTCTATCCGTCTCAAAAAATATATAAAAATGTAATTTGTGTACAGTGTTGCATGAACGCGCAATTGTTATTCAAAGTGTGACAATGCTGAAAGCTGAAAATTGGCCTGAGCAGGAAGGGGGTAAAAGTGCCAAATAGGCAAGTGGTTAAAGTGACACTAAACTTACATAGTTACATAGTAGGTGAGGTTGAAAAAAGACACAAGTCCATCAAGTCCAACCTATGTGTGTGATTATATGTCAGTATTACATTGTAAATCCCTGTATGTTGCGGTCGTTCAGGTGCTTATCTAATAGTTTCTTGAAACTATCAATGCCCTCCGCTGAGACCACCACCTGTGGAAGGGAATTCCACATCCTTGCCGCTCTTATAATAAAGAACCCTCTACGTAGTTTAAGGTTAAACCACTTTTCTTCTAATTTTAATGAGTGGCCACGAGTCTTGTTAAACTCCCTTTTGCGAAAAAGTTTTATCCCTATTGTGGGGTCACCAGTACGGTATTTGTATATTGAAATCATATCCCCTCTCAAGCGTCTCTTCTCCAGAGAGAATAAGTTCAGTGCTCGCAACTTTTCCTCATAACTAACATCCTCCAGACCCTTTATTAGCTTTGTTGTCCTTAAACTCTGGTTTAAAAAGAAGAAAATTTATTCAAATATACAATCTTAACTTACAAAAGTATCTTATATTGCTCTTTGCCTCATCCAAATTTAAAAATGTTTTTGTTTTTGCTACTGTGATCTGACTTCTTGTTAGAGGATGGATGGCAGAGTGTCTTCTCCGTGGTTGCACTGTATGTAAGAACATAGCCACCCTCTCTTGCTTACTTTCGAGATGGACTAGGGACTATGGAATGTTTACCATGTAGCAGTGCACATGACCACAGTTACATTCCAAACAAAGGGAAGTAAGGGGAAAAGTAAAGGTTCATGGGCTCACTGTAAGAAGGCAGAAAAACACAGTAAAGCTGTCCATACTTTATTCAATTCAAAATAAAAAAAAACAACTGATAGGATTGTTCCATTCACACATTTGAGGTAGATGGGGAAATCCTCTCTGCTGTGCTACTATATTCTGACAGCGGCACTCCTCTGTGGCCAGAATATACTGATCAACGCTGCATAGGATTATCTGCATGCGATTAGCTACATGCACTGATTGAACACAAATTTTCAAGCAGTCCCGTTTGGGAGGAATTCATCACTAGATTTTCTCCTCGAACAGGAATAGCTATAAATGGAGACGAAATTTGAACCTGCTAAATTTCAATCCATCTATGACCAGGTTAAAAAATTATTTCATGAAAATAGATTACACGGCCATTAGGTAATGAATGTGTAAGGATTATTTTTGGAAAATAAGGGTATTGTTCAGTGTCACTTTAAGTAATTAAATTATTAATAAATTCAGCTCACATGATATGCGCTTCAAAAAAACGATTGTATTAGTACAATACTACAAAAAGCATTACTCAATTTGCACTAATATACTAACCAACATTTTTAACATTTAACCATGGCAGAATATACTTGAAAAGATATTGTACAAGAGCATAATAACAGTAATGAAAGAAGGGGAAATATGCAAAATTGAATAGCTTACAGATGAGATGAAAAATAAGACACTAGTAACCAAAAGTTCTCAAGGTAGACAATGTTTAAAGCAGCATCATTTGTAGTTTTGGAACTACAAGTGATGCTGTGGATAGGAGCATTGCGTGTATCTCTACCTGTCTATCTGTACCCCTAGTGTTAACTCCTTCCCTGCCAGTAACATTTATACAGTAATCAGTGCATTTTTTTTAGCACTGATCGCTGTATAACTGTCAGTGGTCCCAAAATAGTGTCAAAAGTGTCCGATATGTCTGCTGCAATGTCGCAGTCACGATAAAAATCACAGATCGCCGCCATTACTAGTAAAAAAAAATAATAATAAAAATGCCATAAGTCTATCCCCTATTTTGTAGGCAATATAACTTTTGCGCAAACCAATCAATATATGCTTATTGCAATTTTTTTTTTTTAGAATACATATCGGCCTAAACTGAGGAAAACATTTTTTTTTTTTTTAATTTGGGATATTTTTTACTTGTTCAGTAAAAAATATTGTGTTTTTTTCAAACTTGGCGCTCTTCTTTAGTTTATAGCGCAATAACTAAAAAAACACAGAGGTGATCACATACCACCAAAAGAAAGCTCTATTTGTGGGAAAAAAAATGCAAAAAAATTTATTTGGGTACAGTGTTGCATGACCGCGCAATTGTCAGTCAAAATGTTACAGCGCTGAAAGCTGAAAATTGCCCTGGGCTGGAAGGGGGTGAAAAATGCCCTGTATTGAAATGGTTAATCATTACGTAATGATTAGGCACATTTCTGTTGTGTGAAATGTGTCTACCTTGACCACTGCTGGTGTCCTCTGGTTTTATTTTGGATATTTTCATATTCCAATAAACTTTACTTGGAGCCCACGTGAGATGCAGCCGTTTCTTATTTTGACTATTAATTTCTTCCACTTTGTGAAGCCAAAGACTTACAGTCGATGGTTGTATATTCTTCCAATGGAGGGGTACACAATGGAGGGGTACACAGGATTTGGCAGCATTTAAGAGATGAAGTATTATTGATTTTTTGCATATTTTTGCCAGAATATCCAAAACATGTAATAAGAAAAAGGCTGGATCGTCAGAAACATCAAACTCAGCAAACTTGGTAATTCCCAAGACTTCTTTCTAAAAGTGCTTCATTTTAGGGCAAGACCAAAATATATGAAGTAGTGTTCCATCTCCCGCTTGGCATCTCCAGCAATAATCGGTGGTAGTGGGAAAGAATATATGTAGTTGGTGGGGGGGTGTAATACCACCTCATGAGAATTTTGAAACGTTTTTTATTGTACTTGTTTTTGTTCTTCTTTGTACAGATTGAGGATTTAAGGGGAGACCTGATAATGTTCTTTTGTTAGTCCAGTTCTGTTGTCGGTCTGGTGTACCTTCATCCGAGCAGTATTCCTCGAAAGTGGTCAGTTGACAGCCAAAGCTTTGCGGGTTCGGTAAGGAGCATAAAAAATGGTGCAACTGGAGAGCTATCCAGAAGGTTAAATGGAACGGGCCTGTGGTGTCCATTAGGGACACAATAGAAGGCCATATACCTGCTGTTAGGAAATAGGAGGCCTGTCGATGCCCACTATGGAGAAGAGTTTGAAAAGTCCTATCGTTAGGGCTTAGGGAGAATCGTGGATTCCCAAAAATAGTAGTGGAGAGTTTGGAGGAGAAAGAGAAGTATATGTAAATAACTGTGAGCATATGCACATTGTAGGTCCTATCAAGGGATGTAATTTCAGGGTACAAGGTAGAACCCATCGTGGCACCACAGTGCCCTCGTAAGCGGCATCGTACTTTGTGCCTGTGCTATTTGTGCCCAAAGTTTGGCGTTGTAATGGCGACGCCAATCAATAAGTCTACTTAGGTGGGTTGCTTGATAGTATTTCTGGAGGTCTGAGACTGCTAGACCTCCTGTCACGTACCTAATGGTTTTGAGCCCGAATTGCAGAGGGAGGCCTCCCTTACGGCTCCAACTCCCGGTTCCCTGGTAAGATGAAATATTGGATTCCTTTCCTGTCTGCAGGAGATGGCCAATCCAGAATCACAGCGATCTTCTGGGGGTCCATCTTTATACCTTTGCTGGAAATGATCAAGTCCAAGAATGATATACTTTCCTGCTCAAATTGGCACTTGTCGGCTTTCGCATATAGGCCGTGTTGTCGGAGTCGGCCCAACACACTCTTGACATGCCTGCGATGGGATTCAAGGGAAGAAGAAAAGATTAAAATGTCATCTAAATAAACAACAGCAAATAAGTCCAGAAAGTCCCGGAGCACATCGTTAATGAAGTATTGAAAGGTGGCAGGGGCATTACACAACCCGAATCATCACCAAGTACTCAAAGTGCCCAAATTGGGTACGAAAAGCGGTCTTCCACTCGTCTCCGTCCTTGATACGAACCAGATTGTAGGCCCCGCAGAGATCGAGTTTAGTGAAAATGATAGCGGTCCCCAGTCTTTGAAATAATTCCGGAATTAAAGGAAGAGGGTAACAGTTCTTTACTGTAATGTTATTCAATTTGCGGTAGTCCACGCAGGGTCGAAGGGTGTGTTCTTTCTTCTCTCCAAAGAAAATACCCGCGCCCGCTGGGGACGTGGACGGGTGAATAAACCCTTTCTTCAATATATATTCTTTTAGTTTTCCTTGTTCTACCTCTGTCAGGGGGAAAATCCTCTCAAATGGAATTTCGGCTCCGGGGAACAGTTCAATGGGGCAGTCATAGGCTCGGTGGGGTGGAAGCACCTCTGCCCTTTGTTTACTAAATGTGTTGAGGAACTCATGATAAGCTTCAGGGATGGCCTGATGCAATTCGACTTCCAAGTCCAGGCATAGCCAGGTGGATGGCCTCAGAGGGTCGGGAGAGCCACAGAACTTCTGGCAGTAAGGTGAGGAGAAAGTAATTTCCCCTGTGGCCCAGTTGATGGCCGGATTGTGGGCCTGCAGCCATGGCATACCCAGGATTACGGGAAAGAGTGGAGAGGAGATTATGTCCATACAAAGAAATTCTCGGTGAGAACTGGAGATGACAGCAGGCAGTGGGACAGTCTCTTGAACTACAGGGCCAGATTTTATAGCAGACCCGTCGGCCAGATGAACAGAGAGTCCATGGGTCTTAGGCAGGAGGGGAATCTGGTGTTTGGCGGCAAAAGTTGAATCCATAAAACAGCAGCATGCTCCTGAATCAATAATGGCGGGTGTCTGCAAAGTCTTTCCTGGGAGCTGAAAGGAGACAGAAAGGGCAAGGTGAGATGAAATCTTGGTTAGAGGATCCGTGTAACCAGAAGGCATAGGTAAGCACTTACGGAGCTTTATAGGGCAGTTCCTGACGTAATGTCCAGGTTCTCCACAATAGAGACACAGAATATTATTTCAACGTTGTTGACTTCCTTCAGGGGTAAGGGAAGGCCACAGGACCCCAAGTTGCATGGGCTCAGGTGTGTCAGAAGTGGATACTGGTCGGGCGGCTGGTGCTGGATGTAGATGGCTTGGAACTCTTGGAAGCATCCAGGTTGGACGAGGGAGACCCGTAGCCCTCTCGGCCCTCCGTTCTCTCAGGCGTTGATCGATCTGTATAGCTAAATCGATCAGCGCATTTAAAGTCTGGGGAACACCAACTCTAGCGACTCCTTCAGGGACTCAGAGAGTCCGATGCTGAACTGGTGACGAAGGGCAGCGTCATTCCAGTTCGTATTCGCACCCCATCGCCTGAACTCAGCCACGTAGTCCGCTACTGCTCTTCGTCCCTGCTGGAGGGTTTTTGCAGTTGCTGAAAGTTGAGGGTCTTCGTACAATTGGGTCATTGCGTCGAAGAAGGTGGTGAGATTGGTTAAGGCTGCATCCTTCTGTTCTAAGAGGTGGTGGGCCCAAGTCTGGGGGTCCCCGGTAAGTAAGGATACCACGAAGCCCACCTTGGTGGCTTCCAAGGAAAAGGTCTGTGGTTGGAGGGTGAAATACAATTCTCAGGAGTTGCGGAAGGCCCTGAAGCTGCTGCGGACCCCGGAAAATCGCTCAGGTGTAGGAACTCTAGGTTCCGGAGGGAGCATCACAACTGTTGGTGCCGGTGCTGCCCCGGCTGAAGGAGCTGATGGATGAGGGGCTCCCAGGGTACTGGTGGGGTTGGACAAGACTAGCACCCGTTCTTCCAGCTGGGTGTAGCCTTGCTGGAGATTCTTAACTGCCTCGGTGAGTCCTGCCAGGTGTTGACACAGTTCTTCCATAGCGGAGGCTCCCTGCTCGGGCTATGACATGGCTGTCTGCTACTGTCACGTACCTTATGGTTTTGAGCCCAAATTGCAGAGGGAGGCCTCCCTTATGGCTCCCACTCCCGGTTCCCTGGTAAGGTAACAGGAGACACAGGAGTAAGGAGGGGCACGGGTGCCTGGCAAGATCAACAGACCAGATTGGATGAACAGACTGGTTCAGCTCAGCAGACTGGATCAGTGCAGACTGGATCAGCTCAGCAAGTAGTATCAGCTCAGCAAACTGGATCAGCTTAGCAGACTGGAACAGCTTAGCAGGTAGGATCAGCTCAGCAAACCTGATCAGCTCAGCAGACTGGATCAGCTCAGCAAACTGAAACAGCTTGGCAGGTAGGATCAGCTCAGCAAACTGGATCAGCTCAGCAGACTGGATCAGCTCAGAAAACTGGATCATCAAACAGGCCGGGTCAGGTATCAGGCTGGCAGCAAAGGTACAAGGGAGCAGGCAGAAGAGTAGTCACAGACAGGCCAAGGTCAGGTATCAGGCTGGCAGCAAAGGTACAAGGGAGCATGCAGGAAAGTAGTCACAGACAAGCCGGGTCTTATCACAGGTAAGCATTTCAGATCAGGTTCTTTGGCACACAACGCTGTAGAGCAGACAGCGGGGACTGTCTGTGACAGACAGGCTTAAATAGCCCTTCTGGCGCCAACAGGGGCGCGCGCCCGTGTTCCCACGCACACTCCTGCGCACGGGCGTTCACTCGCACGTGCGTTCCCACACCCGCGCATGTGCGATGGCACTAGCGGAAGTGAGCCAGAGAGCCTGGGGCGCAGATTTCTGGCAGGATCTTCATCACACTTCCATTCTGTTTAGGAAGCAAAAGATGACGTAGAGAAAGGCAAGAGCGTTTGTGCGCCCAAATAAATTTTAATAAAGAGTGAATGCACTTGCTTGAAGTAGCGGGAAGGTATTGCTATCGATAAGGTTTGAAACAGATACTTTGGTAAAATGCTCATTTTAAGAAGGTTGCATTGCCGGAACCAGGAATGCGATCCACAATGCCATGACTCCAATAAATCACGAGTTATGTGCAGGAGCGGGGCAAAAATTCTGATCAAAAATATGGGCCAGTTTAGGTGGGATATATGTACCTAGGTATTTCAATAAGGAAAGATTTCAACGGTAGAGTGGCCCAGGGGGAAGATTGTAGCGCTGTGGGGTACAGAGAGGTGCCGGGTTCCAAGCCTGTCACCCCAATGGGATCATACTGTGGACAGGATGGCCCCGTCCTTCCGAACTGGCTAATATAGGAGAACAGGCTTTTCAGGCTGATGAGACCAGTCTTATTTATGCGGAGGTCCAGATTGAGAAGACTGGCAGCTCCACAGTATAACAGGCATTATCGATTCTCAGTGGTGCAGCCATATAATCTCAATAGTTTTAAGATAACCAAAGTAGGTCTTTCGTAGCTAGGGAGACCACGTGCAAACTAGGCATACAGATTAAGGGAGGCCACGGAGCAACTGGTGTTGACGAAGGCTGATCCTTACATTGTTTTACAGTTATCAGACATGTAAGGACATTATTACTGGTATATTTTAGGGGACCAGAGTGGTATGACACCCAGGCCACCCAGACATCTATTTATTGATTTCCAATGTCCTGAACCTTAGCATAAAATAATAACCAAACGAAATAAGAAAAATCTTAGGATTTCCACCAATCAAAGAAGATTAGGGTGGAATCAAGCAAGAAAGAGACAGATGGTCTCAGGGGAGGAAGGAAGGAGGGGAAATAAAGAGAGGCAGAGTAAAGAGAATGGAGGTCACCTAGAGTTATGACATTTGTGAGGCAATGGCGCCAGGGTAAAGGGGAGTATGAGTGTACAGTAAGTTGCCCAGGGTTCCCATATTGATTTGAACTTGTGAACTCTGTCTTGAAGTATGCTTACTATTTTCTCCTGGGCCATAATCCAGGAGATCTTACGTTTTACTGCAGAGAGTGGGACTAAGGGTCTTTTCCAGTATCTTGCAATGGTGATTTTGGCACCTAAGAGCATGTGGAAGACCAATGCTTGGGTATATTTGAATACCTTCTCCAGCTTGTGGTTTAGGAGCTGGGGTTTTGAGGAACAACCACCTCTGTGAATTACAGCCCCTGATGCACATAGGGGAGGAGTAGATTTTTGCAAGAAGAGTGGGAACCCGATACAATGTGTGAAGAATGGCACGTACAGGCAGAATCACGTACCTGTACGTCAATGTGTGACATTCTTCAGGCGGTTGGGGGGTCCGATCGGACCCCCCTCCGCCGGCGGGGACGGTCGGGATCGTGTCAGGAGCGATCCGGGACGAGGGGACGGCCAGTGGTTTCTGGCCACCCCCTCGCGATCGCTCCTGGCCAATGAAAAGCTTCCCCTTCCTGTCTATTGTATAGACAGGAAGGCGGAAGTGATGTCACGCTCGGTGCGCCGGTCTATGTGACCGGAGACGCCGAGCGGTGAACATGTAAAGGTTAGTGCACAACAGTACACTGACACCAGTACAGTTAGGCACATATTCCACCCCCCTGTCACCCCCTGATCACCCCCCAGATCCCCCCTCCCCCCCCAGTCACAGTGTCACTAATTGCAGTGATCATTTATTTACTGATCACTGCATTTAGTGTCAGTGTGACTGTAATAACTGTCAGGGCAGTTAGTTTTAGGTCCAAGGTAGCCCCCTACCCCCCCCTAATAAAGGTTTAACCCCCTGATTGCCCCTAGTTAACCCCTTCACCCCCTTTTGCCAGTGTCACTAAGCGATCGGTTTTCTGATCGCTGCATTAGTGTCGCTAGGTAACCATTTTTTTTTTTTTTTTTAACCGCCATGTTTATATAGGTTCATAAATAGGTTTATAGGTCAGGTACCCCCATATTACAACCTAAATAAAGGTTTTAACCCCCTGATTGCCCCTAGAGTTAACCCTTTCACCAGTGATCACTGTATAAATGTCACTGGTGACGCTGGTTAGCCAGTTAGTTATTTCGTTATTTAGGTTCCCCGTCAGGTTTTTATATAGCGTCAGGTACCCCCATATATTACCTAATAAAGGTTTTAACCCCCTGATTGCCCCTAGTTAACCCTTTCACCCCCTTTTGCCAGTGTCACTAAGCGATCGTTTTTCTGATCGCTGCATTAGTGTCGCTAGGTAACCAGTTTTTTTTTTTTTTTTTTTACCGCCATGTTTATATAGGTTCATAAATAGGTTTATAGGTCAGGTACCCCCATATTACAACCTAAATAAAGGTTTTAACCCCCTGATTGCCCCTAGAGTTAACCCTTTCACCAGTGATCACTGTATAAATGTCACTGGTGACGCTGGTCAGCCAGTTAGTTATTTAGGTTCCCCGTCAGGTTTTTATATAGCGTCAGGTACCCCCATATATTACCTAATAAAGGTTTTAACCCCCTGATTGCCCATAGTTAACCCTTTCACCCCCTTTTGCCAGTGTCACTAAGCGATCGTTTTTCTGATCGCTGCATTAGTGTCGCTAGGTAACCAGTTTTTTTTTGTATTACTGTTACGGGTGACGCTGGTTAGTTAGCTTGTTTTTTATACTGTCAGGGCACCCGCCATTTATTACCCAATAACGGTTTAACCCCCTGATCGCCCGGCGGGTGATATCAATTAGGTTTTAGGGTCTAATAAGGTCTGCGTCGCCCCAGGTTAGTGCCAGTACCGCAAACACCCACGCGCAAAGCATACACCTCCCTTAGTGGCACAGTATCTGAACAGATCAATATCTGATCTGATCAGATCTATACTAGCGTCCCAGCAGTTTAGGGTTCCAAAAAAAACGCATTGTTAGCGGGATCAGCCCAGATACCTGCTAGCACCTGCGTTTTCCCCCTCCGCCCAGCCCAGCCCACCCAAGTGCAGTATCGATCGATCACTGTCACTTACAAAACACTAAGCACACATAACTGCAGCGTTCGCAGAGTCAGGCCTGATCCCTGCGATCGCTAACATTTTTTTTGTGGTAGCGTTTTGATTCAGTCGCTTCAGTCAGGAGCTTTTTTACCTGTGAATCTCCAAAAAATAAAAAAAAATAAAATAGTTGTCGTTTTATTGTTCTCTCTCTCTCTCTCTATTGTTGCTCTTTTTTTACTCCATTCTATTCTGCAATGTTTTATTATGTTTTATCATGCTTGCTTTTCAGGTATGTAATTTTGTTTACTGTGTTTTAGTGTTAAGCATTTTTTTTGTTTTCAGGTGCGCCATTCAGTTGCAACGCGGATTTATTTATCTTGACAGCAACAGCGTTTGCTCCCACGATACATAAAGCCGCGACTCCAACGCTGTAGGAGGTGATTTCACCACCACAGTTAAAAAAAAGAGCATATATGCCGAAGCATGGGGGCAGAAGGGGGGGGGAGGTGCGATTGGCTCCTAATGCCACGTACATACGGTCGAAATTCCGACCGTGTGTACACGGCATAACTTTTGCGGGAGGATGCCCCCATGCATCGGCATATATAAATGGTGCATGTATGCCCATCATTAGAAGTGGGTGGATGAAGGGAGGTATTCTAATGGTGGGCACACCCACCAATCAATCTCTTTTTTTCGTTCAGCCAAGAGGCTGCATGAAAAAAAAAAAGATTACAATATATGTCCAGTATGTTGCTGGACTTTGAATGATTATACCAGAATGATGCCTGCAGGTTTAGGTATCATCTTGGTATCATTCTTTTCAGCCAGTGATCGGCTTTCATGTAAAAGCAATTCTAGCGGGTAATTAGCCTCTAGACTGCTTTTACAAGCAGTGGGAGGGAATGTCCCCCCTCCCGGATATAAACCGCGCCATTGGGAAATTGGGAAAGCATTTTATCACACCAATCTTGGTGTGGTCAGATGCTTTGAGGGCAGAGGAAAGATCTAGGGTCTAATAGACCCCAATTTTTTCAAAAAAAGAGTACCTGTCACTGCCTATTGCTATCATAGGGGATATTTACATTCCCTGAGATAACAATAAAAATCATAACAAAGAAAAAAAATGGAAGGAACAGTTTAAAAATAAAATAAAAAAGCTAAATAAATAAAAAAAAAAACAAAAAAAAAAAAAAAAGCACCCCTGCCCCCACTTCTCTTGCGCAAAGGCGTACACAAGCGTTGGTCTGGCGTCATATGTAAACAGCAATTGCACCATGCATGTGAGGTATCACCGCGAAGGTCAGATCGAGGGCAGTAATTTTAGCAGTAGACCTCCTCCGTGAATCTAATGTGGTATCATGTAAAGGCTTTTAAAGGCTTTTAAAAATGTATGTAGTTTGTCGCCACTGCGTGTTTGTGCGCAATTTTAAAGCATGTCGTGTTTGGTATCCATGTACTTGGCCTAAGATCATATTTTTTATTTCATCAAAAATTTGAGCAATATAGTGTGTTTTAGTGCATTAAAATAAAAAAAAAGTGTATTTTTTCCACAAAAAATGCGTTTGAAAAATCGCTGCGCAAATACTGTGTGGAAAAAAAAAAATGCAACACCCACCATTTTAATCTGTAGGGCCTTTGCTTTAACATTATATATAGTGTTTGGGGGTTCAACGTAATTTTCTTGCAAAAAAAAAATATGTTTTCATGTAAACAAAAAGTGTCAGAAAGGGCTTTATCTTCAAGTGGTTAGAAGAGTGGGTGACGTGTGACATAGGCTTCTAAATGTTGTGCATAAAATGCCAGGACAGTTCAAACCCCCCCCAAATGACCCCATTTTGGAAAGTAGACACCCCAAGCTATTTGATGAGAGCAATGTTGAGCCCATTAAATATTTTTTTTTTTTTGTCCCAAGAGATTGAATAATGAAAAAAAAAAATATATATATTTTTTTTTTACAAAAAGTTGTCACTAAATGATATATTGCTCAAACATGTCATGGGCATATGTGGAAATACACCCCAAAATACATTCTGTTGCTTCTCCTGAGTACGGGGATACCACATGTGTGGGACTTTTTGGGAGCCTAGCTGCGTACGGAACCCCAAAAACCAATCACCGCCTTCAGGCTTTCTAAGGGTGTAATTTTTTTATTTCACTTCTCACTGCCAATCACAGTTTCGGAGGCCATGGAATGCCCAGATGGCATAAAACCCCCCAAAATGACCCCATTTTGGAAAGTAGACACCCCAAGCTATTTGCTGAGAGGTATTGTGAGTATTTTGCAGATCTCGCTTTTTGTCACAAAGTTTTGAAAATTGAAAAAAAGAAAAAAAAAATGTTTTTTTTTCTTTACTTTCTTCATTTTCAAAAACAAATGAGAGCTGTAAAATACTCACCATGCCTCTCAACAAATAGCTTGGGGTGTCTACTTTCCAAAATGGGGTCATTTGGGGGGGTTTTGTGCTATTTTGGCATTTTATGGCCTTCGAAACGGTGATAGGTAGTGAGGAGTGAAATCAAAAATTTGCACCCTTAGAAATCCTGAAGGCGGTGCTTGGGTTTCGGGGCCCCGTACGCGGCTAGGCTCCCAAAAAGTCCCACACATGTGGTATCCCCATACTCAGGAGAAGCAGCAAAATGTATTTTGGGGTGCAATTCCACATATAACTATGGCATGTGTGAGCAATATATCATTTAGTGACAACTTTTTGAAAAAAAAAAAAAAATCTTTTTTATTTTTGTCTTTATTCAATCACTTGGGACTAAAAAAAAAAATATTCAATGGGCTCAACATGCCTCTCAGCAAATAGCTTGGGGTGTCTACTTTCCAAAATGGGGTCATTTGGGGGGGTTTTGTACTTCCCTGCCATTTTAGCACCTCAAGAAATGAAATAGGCAGTCATAAATTAAAAGCGGTGTAAATTCCAGAAAATGTACTCTAGTTTGTAGACGCTATAACTTTTGCGCAAACCAATAAATATACGCTTATTGGCATTTTTTTTACTAAAGACATGTGGCTGAATACATTTTGGCCCAAATGTTTGACTAAAATTGAGTTTATTAGATTTTTTTTTATAAAACAAAAAGTAGAAAATCTCTTTTTTTTTCAAAATTTTCGCTCTTTTTCCGTTTATATCGCAAAAAATAAAAATCACAGAGGCAATCAAATACCATCAAAAGAAAGCTCTATTTGTGGGAAGAAAAGGACGCAAATTTCGTTTGGTTACAAAATTGCATGACCGCGCAATTACCAGTTAAAGTAGTGCAGTGCGAAATTGAAAAAAGACCTCTGGTCCTTTGGCTGCCAAATGGTCCGGGGCTGAAGTGGTTAAATGTGGGCACCCGGCTGTGTCTTCACAGCCGGGCACCCACTGCGCATGCGCGAGCGGCGCCGTGATTGGGCGCTCACTCATCTGGGACACATGACAGGTCCCAGATGACTGTGTGGCGCCTACAGGAAGTGATGTCATTGCCCGGGCAATGAAGGTGGCAGACTACGAGGGACCCCCTAGCAACAGGCATTTAGAGGTGAGTAAAACATTATTATTTTTTTCAATTATTTTTTTTTTCTTTTTTTAATGATTTTTAAGGCAAATTATTTGTTTTGGTGGCAACACCACTTTAAGATCATTATTGACCAAGAAGATTGGGCGATAAGTGCTGACTTTGCTTGCATCCTTCCCCCGCTTCGGGAGTACTGATGGCTCCCCATTGTCTAATGGGGAGCCCAATTTGAGAGGGTTAAAGAACCGGACCAGGTAAGGTGACAAGGTGGGAGCAAACTTCTTGTAGTAACATATTGAAAACCAATCTGGGCCGTCGGCGCAGCCCAGTTTAAGAGACTTAATAACCTCCAAGACCTCTGTATCGGTGATGGGTTTCTCTAGAATGGCAGTAGTCTGCTGATAGTTTTGGGAGAGTAACGCTATTAAGGAAGTCTTCCAACTTCACGTGTGAACATGAGTTATTTTCCTTATCCTTTTGGGAGTAAAACCGCACACCTGACCGTCTGAGGCTTTTTTACGCCTCATTGGTTAGGGCTAAGTTTAGGGACAGTCGAGCTGCTTCTAGTTGATCGAGAGAAAGTTGAGTAGGGTTAAGTTTATGCTGCTTGCTTGCTGCATGAATCTTCCGATTAAGTTTGTCAATCGTAGCTCGGTGGTCCCATTTTAGTTGGGAGGTCATCTGAATGATCTTGCCTCTTATTACTGCTTTGTGGGCTGCCCACAAAGTGGCATGGAAAATTGAGTCAGTGTCATTTGTAAGGAAGTATTCTTTCAGGTCTTGTTCAATGAGGGTGCATTGTATCGGGTCACTGAAGAGAGCCTCATTACTGACAGCACCTAGGCTGGATGGCCTTCCCCGTGACGTGATAAGCCGCATCTTTATCGGATTAAAGAAAACATAATGATGGAGGCTAGAATTAAATGAGATATCTCACTTTTGGGAAATACGGTCCAGATCTTCGTGGATATCTCTAAGGCGACAATCCAGAAAAGACGACTATTGAAACCACTACGAACCCACCTGACCAACCGCCAGATCAAATATCGATGGTCATTTCCATTTCAATTATCCTTTTCTTATAGAGGAAAATCCCACTCCTTTGCCAACTTCCAGTCCGGCGAGGTGTTGCTTCTGGAATTGGGACTTATCTCCAAGGATTCACCTCTCTCCAACGCCCCCAACACTGATGGTCGTCTCCCCTCTATGGTCTCAGCTGGGAACATCCAAATCCAGGAAGTCTTCATCTATCACCTGAGCATCCCCCAAAAAAATTTCACCTGGATATTGCTCCTCATTTTGAGACCAGTCTTCCTACATTAGGACCCAGTCCAACTTTGAAGACTTTAGTACCAACGACGGACAGTTCCTGTTTTGTTATGTTCCGCGAGGGACTCTAGCTTCTAACTGCTTACCAGACGATTACACTTTTCACTCCCCCCTATTCTTGTTTGTTTTTGTCTTTCTCTCAGGAGAACGACTCTGTTCCCGATTGTGGACTTATCTTGCATCTACGACACTAAGTCCAGTCAGATGGTTCCTCCCGTCCCCTCCAGACAGTGCAAGAGATGGGCTGGATCGGAAACGTATGCCAGTGTGGTGAACTTGCCCCTACCTTGAGAGTGGAGGCAATTTCGCAACACGATAAGGGAGCTTATCACCCACACGGTTACACTGAGTTACAGTGTATTGGTTCTGTTTATTTGATAGCACTGTTTACATGTTTTTCTTACAGCTTAACCAAAGACGTACAGTCTTTTATTTCTAAATCTGTTCTTCTCTCTTCTTTCCGAGCCTCTCTTCCCCTTGGTGCACTCCCACTCCAGGAATGGGTCCGATGCGAGAGATCGAGAGGCCCCCAAACGAAATCCTTGAAGCTCCTAAAACGTGAGTACAGTCCACTGAACCACTATGACCAGTAGATCCTCCACAAAATATAACATCTTAACACATAATGTGCAGGGCCTTAACTTCCCCACAAAAAGGGCAAAGGCCTTTCAACAATACCATAAAATGGGGATAGACATACTACTACTACAGGCGACAGACTTTTCACAGACTTCTGCTCCTAAATACCTAAATGCACGATACCCCACAGTCTTTTTATCAAATGGACCGGATAAAAAACTGGGAGTAGCTATATGTATCGCTAAAAAGATCCCTTTCACACCCACCAACATTATAAAGGATAAAAAAGGCTGCTATATCATGGTAACAGGGAACATTAACGAAAACTTAATCTCTCCTATTATGCCCCCAACACAGTTCAACCACAGTTAGTTTGCTCAGTGCATACAGTGATTATGCCCCATGTGACGGGACAATTTTAGGGGGGAAAGCAACACATTCCTTGACCAAATTTTAGATAAATCTAACCCCAGGAAAGCAGTTCTAAAACACACCCCAAAGCAGAGTGGGGGGATAGCACGCCTACTACACAGCTATGATTTGATCGATATATGGAGAGATGCTCATCCCACCATTAGGAACTACACATTTTACTCCCATGTACACAAAACGTATTCCCAAATCGATCACCTATTCACATTATCCCCTCTACTTTCACATGTCTTGTCGGCTAAAATTATCCGTATGGTATGGTCAGACCATTCCTCGATACAAGTCACACTAACGAACCTATGGTCGAAACCACACCCATTGTCTTGGCGACTACACGAGTCCATATTAAATGACCCTATTATTGCCAAAGAAGTTGAAACGGCTCTCCAACACTACCTTCAGGACAATCCCCCCTCGTCCTCCACCTCAACTATAAATTGGGTGGCCCATAAGGCCACCATTCTTGGCAAACTGATACAAATAGCCTCCAGAGTGAAACGAGCACGAGAGCAAACGATCAGTCAACAAAATGAGGAGTTGCGAAGCCTCATGCGCAAACAAAGAGCCAAACAGCATCTGGATATTAGAGACCAGATTGATGCAGCCCGTACAGCCCTGAACTTGAGCCTCAACATAAAATCAGAAAAATAGATTAGATGGTCCAGGCACCGATACTATACCATGGGAGATAAACCCAATAAACTTTTAGCGAGGAAATTAACTCCCAGACCATTTACACCTGCTATACCTAAATTGCGATTGCTGAACGGCCAGACAACCCAGAATTGTCAGCTCAACACTGCAGGAATTCTTTACTTTGTTTTTACTCCAAATTATATGACTCCCCTAACCCACTCCACAAGGATAAGGTGAAGGAGTTCCTCCGAGACATCACGCTCCCTACACTAGACCGAGATTATGTAGAGTTAATGGATCCCCCCAAAGCACCTTGTCCCCATGTTGATGAGGACAAGGGCCTTGTCCCCACAACCCTGGCCATTGGTTGTGGGGGTCTGCGGGCAGAGGGCTTATCATAATCTGGAAGCCCCTTTAACAAGTGGACCCCCAGATCCTGCCCCCCCCTGTGGTAAAAATGACAGGAGACAGTCTTTGACAATTCCTTTATTAAAATCTTCTTTCTTCTGGTCTTCTTCCTTTTTCCTTTCTTCATCTTCTCCTTCCGGCATCTTCTTCCATCTTCTTCTTCCTCCGATCCGCTTCTTCTTGCTCTGGTCTTCTCGTCCGGCATCTTCTTCCATGGCGTCTCTTCTGGGACCAGAGCAAGAAGAAGTGGATCGGAGGAAGAAGAAGATATAAGAAGAAGATGGAAGAAGATGCCGGAAGGAGAAGATGAAGAAACCGAAGGATGAAGAAAGGAAGAAGGAAGAAGACCAGAAGAAAGAAGATTTTAATAAAGGAATTGTCAAAGACCGTCTCCTGTAATTTTTAAAATTTTTGACACTTTTTTAGTGAAATGGTAGGGGTATTTTGTACCCCCTTACCATTTCACACAGGGGGGGGCGGGATCTGGGGGTCCCCTTGTTAAAGGGGGCTTCCAGATTCCAATAAGCCCCCCCGCCCGCAGACCCCCACAACCAATGGCCAGGGTTGTGGGGAAGAGCCCCTTGTCCTCATCAACATGGGGACAAGGTGCTTTGGGGGGGCCCCAAAGCACCCTCCTAATGTTGAGGGCATGTGGCCTGGTACGGTTCAGGTGGGAGGGGGGGGCGCTCTCGTCCCCCTCTTTTCCTGCTGCCTGCCAGGTTGCGTGCTCGGATAAGGGTCTGGTATGGATTTTGAGGGGGACCCCACGCCATTTTTTTTGGCCGGGTTTCCCCTAAAATCCATCCCAGACCTCAAGGGTCTGGTAATTGAATTTGGTGTTACTGCAATTCTGTACTAACAGCAAGCACACACTAATCCCCAGAATCACAGCACAGATAATGTCAGCAGTCAGCAGCACTGCAGAATGGATCACAGCCACATATCACTGACACGCTGGAACACAATATACGAGGCCGCCGGCGCGGCGCCCTTATATAATGTGGGGCGTGTACTAAACCCCCTGAGCTATAATTGGCCCCAGGCATCCTGCCTGTGGCCAATTATGGCTCTCCTCGCCGCTGGCTCTATGATTGGCCAAGCATGCGGGGTCACAGTGCATGCTTGGCCAATCATCAGCCAGCAATGCACTGCGACTGGCGCAGTGCATTGCGGGCCGCTCGCATCACACGAATTTGATGCGCTCGGCCCAAATAGTTCTGGGCTCGCCGAGCGGGCGAACGCCCGATGTTCGACTCGAACATGGGTTCGAATCGAACACTGGGCCCATACCTATCCAGGAGGTGAACAGTTCAATTATTGCAAAATCACAGTTCATCTACTTCTTGAGGCTTATTGAAATTTTACATATCTTCCAGTAAATGTTAAATGTATTATTATTTCTTAATGAATTCACAACATCACTTATGATATGATCTATTAACAAAAGTTTATTTGTTGGATGTGGGTGTGTGTGTGTGGGGGGGGTAACTAAATATGTGCCAGTGGAGGGTATCATCCTTGTTTCAAATATATAGCAAAAAAAAGTAAATGGCAGGACTTTAAATACCCCTCCAGTGATCACGCTGAGAACATTCATATATAGAAAAATACAATATTTTTATTTCTGACAATAAAATGTCTAAAAACTCATATCAAATGTCATATTAATACCGACAAAAATTGTCAACTGCAAATGTGCTTGGCTATTGGACCTCTTGTCTCTCACAAAAGTGCACATGACCAAATAAATATATTTTAAAGACAAAGTAAACATATGTATAAGTTAAAATTCATCAAGAATAATAATTGAGTTTGTTTATAATAATCATTAAGTTAGAAAGGTACATGATATCTATCCCCAAAGAAAAGCATGGAGTGGAGAGGAAACGAGAACAATATATATAAATATTCTACCTTTTTTCCCAGAATGATTTCATACATATATAATATATATTTTTCAGCTGCCGAATTGCATACAAAGATATGATAGTGGGAAACTATATGGTGTTGGTATAGGTCTCGCCGGCCCGTGAGAGAGTAATTGTACTGAGAATGTAAAACATATATATAATAAATAAATAAAGGATATATATTACATATATACATATGATGATAGCTGGCTATAGGTTGAAAGTGGAAAATTGTGTTATAAGGGTGTGAGAGGTTTTGTAAATGAGGATGTATAATGACACAATGTACACAATGTAGCATACTGATGATTTAACAGGTGTGGATAGGTAGGCTTAAGATATAAGTGAAACCTGTGAGTAATGTAAAATGTGAAATGTTGCCCGACAGGTGATAAACTAATAGGTTTGTGAGTGCCTGTTTGTAAAGTTATATGGGAGTGAAAAACAAAAAGAAAAAGAAAAACAAAACTGTGACGTTAACCTTAATAACAGGGATAAATCTATAGACATACTGAAATATTTCGTTTCGGAATTTCCTTTTCGTCCGAAAAATTAATTTATTTAGTTACTCCCGAAATTTGTTTTTATTTATTTAGTTTCGTTAAAAAATCCATGCATCCAAAAATCTGAAATAATTAAGGTCGAATCTGTCATTGAAGGCTTATGGTGTCTGTCGAATGTTCTAAGAAGATTTGTCGGAGCAGCTAAACTGTACGACGCCGCAATCGTACATTTCCGGTCGAATGTTCTGCCCACAAGCTATAGTAGAATTCGAATGTTGTAAGACACTAGTAATAATTATATTTATTAATTATTATTACTAGTCAACCAACATTAGAATTCTTCTATAGACTATGGGCAGAGCATTTGCCCATAAATGTCCGCTCGCGCCGACTGCTCTCTATGTCGAATAATCTTGGACTAAAAGAGTTAGGTTAGGCACATTCAACCTTTTTTGCTATTGTCTCTATAATGTTGAATCTTTTCTCTCTATGTCAAATCTTTCCTCTCTATGTAGAATAATCTCAGACTAATAGAGCTAAGGTTAGGCACATTCGACCACAGGTTCGATGGACTACTGTCAGCGTCATGTCGAATCTCCTATCTATATCGAACTGTTGTCACAACGAAAACGAAAATAAAGCATTTGTTTATGTCGGATTTTTCCATTTTCAGGTTCTGCACGCTCGTTAAAACGATAACAAAAATACCCGAAATTTGGACAAAAATGCATTCAGAAGAAAATGAATGCACATGTATATAAATCAATATGTGAAGGGTGAGCAAGTGTCATAGAAGAAAGGAATAGAATGATGGTGAAACCAGCTAGATGTAATATAATCTAAGAGTGACTCCTTTCCATAAATTATAACCTGATAAATGCTGCAGTGTAAAATGCTTACCTGTGTGTGAAAAAGCACTGGAGCACCGCTCAGTGTGATGGTAAGAGGAGCAAGCCTGGTTTGATTGTCCAAACCTGCCTGTATATATACCCCTCCTGGGGAGGTGATCATCTTCAGGGGGTGCCCATAGCAGTCGGGTTGGGACCAATACAATGGAGTGGGAGGGCTCCCTCCCCACCCCAATTCATTAACCCTTGATGAAAATGGGGTAAGGTGTGCCCTGACTAAAGGGGCTGATGGGGACATGAATCCCTGTGTGTGCTGGGCAGGGGTGAGTGCCGAGGATGATGCGGATGAATCTGCATCATCTCGGCCTGTGCTGGAAGTTACAACTCAAGGAATGTCACTTCCGGTGGGTGAAGCCTTCCAGAGTGGAACGCAAACCGGAAGTGACGATCCAAATCACAACTGCAGCAAATCCAAACGATGGTAGTTGGGAGATGATGGAAAAAATCCCCAGCCCTTCAATGGTGAAGGAACATAGGCCGGCTAGAGAATCCCACCACATGGATGATAGAATAGTAAGTTATAAAATAATAGAAATAAAAAATGAAAATTGTAGTACTGAAAAGACAATAATAATTAATATTACTAGATTTAATATTTTTGTGTATCCACAGGAGGACTGGGAGGCACCCCTGAGAGGACTCTAATGGATCAGTCTGGGATGGGTGCAGAGCCAGTCAGGAGGATTGTGATGGCATGGGCAGTGGAAAGGGACATCAGAGGAGGGCTGGCAGGGCCTGAAGATGTGGTACTGGGCTCAGTAGCAATGTGTATAGCTAGCACTAGGACTAAGCCAGGCCTGGCTGACTACATTTTGCTACATCAATAGGGGCCCACTGTCTCTGCCTGCAAAGGGCATTTTCCAAGGCCTGGCTGAGTCAGGCCTACAAATCAGTGCTAGCTGACTCGGGAAGTACAAGCAAGTGATGTGCTGGAGGTGTTGAGGAGAGATAGTCTGCAAGCAAGTGATGTGCCTGAGAGAAGTTCCTGAACTGTTTAATATTCAACTGGGTATCTCATAATTTCCCTATCTCCATAAAAGTTTATTACCCTCAATAAAAACATAAAAACAAGTGCAAGGACTGTTTCATGCCTTTGGATGCTTGAAAAGTGTGTGCCTGGCTGGGAAGGGTGACAGACCGACTACAACACTAAGCAGCCCTAACAAGGGTACCGCTACGTAAGCTTACAATAAGATTAACCTGTATGTACAATGAATATCTTCTAAAATGTTCACCGCCAATAAAGTCACCAATGCATGTGCAGTGACACTCTGCATTCAGGGCACACAGTGTGCATCTCAGAATGTAAAGTGCACCACCATGATCTTGACTCCTGCACTCAAGCACGGAAGTGACGTAATCATGGCCAGAGTGCACAAAACTGGAAGAAAGACTGGGTGAAGATGCAAGCGCCGGCAGCAGTGACAGCGCACCTCTGGAGGGCTTCGTTTGAAAGATAAGTCTGTCAAAATGTGCTAGTGTGTGGTGCATACAGTGGCGGAACTACCACCATAGCGACACATGCGGTCGCTATGGGGCCCGCAGCCAATCAAGGGCCCGGTGAGCGGCGTTGCTAGGCGGGTGCGGGCCGCGCCGGGTGACACCTGCTAGCGGGGGTGACACCAGTGGGTAGCGGCAGCCACACCACTAACGCCGCTCACCGTGCCTTCTATGCTGCACTGAGCGCAGGAGGAGGAGCCTGCGCTCAAGCCTCGGCTCGAGGGACACACGCTGCTGTTCTAAGGTATGTAAAGAGGGGGGGGCGTCGTCTGCTGTTGGGTCTGCACTACCCGGGGGGGGGGTCTGTAATGGGTGGGGGTGTCTACTGATGGGGGTCTGCACTGAGGTGGGGGGTGTCTGTACTAAGGGGGTCTGCACTGAGGTGGGGGGGTCTGTAATGGGGGATTGTCTGCACTGAGATGGGGGTCTGTACTGAGGGGGGTCTGAACTTGGATGGGGGGTCTGTAATGGGGGTGGGTGTCTGTACTAAGGGGGTCTGCACTGAGGTGGGGGGCGTCTGTACTGATGGGAGGTCTGCACTTGGATGGGGGGTCTGTACTGATGGGGGTCTGCACTAAGGTCGGGGGGTGTCTGTACTGATGGGGGTCTGCACTGAGGTCGGGGGTGTCTGTACTGATGGGGGTCTGCACTGAGGTCGGGGGGTGTCTGTACTGATGGGGGTCTGCACTGAGGTCGGGGGGTTGTCTGTACTGATGGGGGTCTGCACTGAGGTCGGGGTGTCTGTACTGATGGGGGTCTGCACTGAGGTCGGGGGTGTCTGTACTGATGGGGGTCTGCACTGAAGTCGGGGGTGTCTGTACTGAGGTCGGGGGTGTCTGTACTGATGGGGGTCTGCACTGAGGTGGGGGGTGTCTGTACTGATGGGGGGGTCTGCACTTGGATGGGGGGTCTGTAATGGGGGTGGGTGTCTGTACTAAGGGGGTCTGCACTGAGGTGGGGGGGGCTGTAATGGGGGTGTCTGTACTGATGGGGGTCTGCACTGAGGTCGGGGGTGTCTGTACTGATGGGGGTCTGCACTGAGGTCGGGGGTGTCTGTACTGATGGGGGTCTGCACTGAGGTCGGGGGGGTGTCTGTACTGATGGGGGTCTGCACTGAGGTCGGGGTGTCTGTACTGATGGGGGTCTGCACTGAGGTCGGGGTGTCTGTACTGATGGGGGTCTGCACTGAGGTCGGGGGTGTCTGTACTGATGGGGGTCTGCACTGAGGTCGGGGGTGTCTGTACTGATGGGGGTCTGCACTGAAGTCGGGGGTGTCTGTACTGAGGTCGGGGGTGTCTGTACTGATGGGGGTCTGCACTGAGGTGGGGGGTGTCTGTACTGATGGGGGGGTCTGCACTTGGATGGGGGGTCTGTAATGGGGGTGGGTGTCTGTACTAAGGGGGTCTGCACTGAGGTGGGGGGGGGCTGTAATGGGGGGTGTCTGTACTGATGGGGGTCTGCACTGAGGTCGGGGGGTGACTGTACTGATGGGGGTCTGCACTGAGGTCGGGGGGTGTCTGTACTGATGGGGGTCTGCACTGAGGGTGTGTCTGTACTGATGGGGGTCTGCAGAGGTCGGGGGTGTCTGTACTGATGGGGGTCTGCACTGAGGTGGGGGGTGTCTGTACTGATGGGGGTCTGCACTGAGGTCTGGGGGGGGGTGTGTCTGTACTGATGGGGGGGGGGTCTGTACACTGGAGGTGGGGGGGTGTCTGTACTGATGGGGGTCTGCTGCACTGAGGTCGGGGGGTGTCTGTACTGATGGGGGGGTCTGCACTTGGGTGGGGGGGGGTCTGTAATGGGGGTGTCTGTACTGATGGGGGTCTGCACTGAGGTCGGGGGGTGTCTGTACTGATGGGGGTCTGCACTGAGGTCGGGGGGTGTCTGTACTGATGGGGGTGTCTGCACTGAGGTCGGGCTGTCTGTACTGATGGGGATCTGCACTGAGGTGGGGGGTGTCTGTACTGATGGGGGGGTCTGCACTAGGGGGGGTGTCTGTACTAAGGTGGTGTCTGTACTACTGAGGGGGGTCTGCACTGAGGGGGGTGGGTCTGCACTGCTGGGGGGGTCCTGCACTGAGGGGGGGGGGGGGTCTGTAATTTTGGGGAGGTCTGCACTGGGAGGGTGTCTGTACTGAGGGGGTGGTCTGCACTGGGGGGTGTCTGTACTGCTAGGGGGGGTCCTGCACTGAGGGGGGTGTCTGTAATGCTGTGGGGTGTCTGTACTTAGGAGGGTGTCTGTACTGCTGGGGGGTCTTTACTGCTGGGGGTATGCATGTGTGTCCTTCAGGGGCTGCATACAGTATACTGCATACTTTGTTGTTCAAAATTAAGCTGTTGCCTGGGTACTGTGCCTCATGAGTGTGGTAATCTGTTGTTTGATGGCATTAGTTCATTTTTTTTTTTTTTTTGTGGTGGGGGGGCCCATACAACATTTTGCTATGGGGCCCTGTGATTTCTAGTTACGCCCCTGGGTGCATACTAGCACGTTACCACAATAACTTGCAGGGGCCCATATATTTATATATATACTATGCAGTATATATATATTTTTAAAGACTACAGTCTTTAAAGTTACATCAATCGTACCCCTACTTCGGTTCTTACATAGAACCTATATGATTCCAGAGAAGATTCACAAGTTTGACACTTCATTCTCTCCAAGTTGCTTTAGAGACAGCATAGTTCAATTCACATATGGTGGCATATTCCAGCTGCATCATCCCTCTGAACTGAAATCACTCAAATGTTCTTTGTAATTTTTAAAAGAAAATGTCCAAAAGATTCCCTTGGTCCTTCTCCTAGGAAACAAATATCCAAGTTTAAACATTTTTTGTCATAAGCTAATACAATTTACAGTATAGCAATGACTGGTGAAATCCATATAGCAATGATGTGGATATAATCGACTCTTTCTTTAGATGCTGTCAAAAATCAAATTAACTTGATGATAACTGAAAGATAAAATCTATAAAGTCTGACTCTACAGTGTTATTTAAAAAGTTTAAAATCTATAAACTGATTACAGTTTTCTCTGGACTTTTTAGTTTTTTTGGAAATAGGATGGTTTAAATGCTTTCAGTTTCTCTGGCATATTCGACCTATGTTAAAATAAAGTGCTTAACATTATAGCTGGGCTGATACTAGGCTGACGTAGATGTTATTGCACCATGACATTTGTAGGCCTTAAGCCCCAGTGTCTGGATCACCCCATTACCTAAAACCCACCCCTCCAACTCCCTCAAGAACGACTTGAAAGGTTATTGGAGTAAATGGCCTTAACGGCCTAATTTTATTAATAAACTATGAAAATATTTAATAAATGACAAATTATCAATAACCATTAAACTTTAATGTATTTTATTGGTCATGTAAAAAAACACATCCACTGGTCACTGTGAAACAACTTTTTAACTTTATATCTCCAGCCGGCAAACCCCAGACTCGGAGGCGGTACCCAACCATCACAGTCACCTACCTTTTTAATCCTTTCAGGTTAACCCCTCTTAACCTAGGAAGTACCCGAAAAAACTCCCATCCTCATGGATGGGCACAACATGTTCCATACATGTACCCAAACTTCTTCTCCTCCAGTGACCCAACACTGCCACAGCACGGAAGGGGTAACCCCTTACCCTTGCGTGCACCTCCACACGCTTAGTCCGTGCTGGACCCTATCCTCCAGGCCAAGTGCCCACAAGTCAGTGCCCACGTCATTGAGATACACCCCAATCGCTCCTAAGATACCTCCACGTGTCCACTTCCAGCTATCTGTGGCGTATGACCAGCCCCCCATTTTTTATGAAAAACCTACTAACCTTCTTGTTCACTTTTATTCTCGCCCTATCAACCTTTTTTAGCCGACCATGCCCACTGACACGACGTCCTGCCCACCATATCCGACCACACCAAGATAATCCCTGGATAAGCCGCTTGTAGACGTAAAAAATCACATTTCACGTCCCGAATCAGGTCCCTCATAGATCTGGCCCCCATATCGTTGTCCCCTACGTGTAATATCAATACACCCGGAGCCCTGTCTAACCGCGAGAAACGATGTACCTCACCCAACACTCTGTTCCACATTCCTGGCACTCCAATCCACCTGACCTTAGCCTCCTGCCTGGGGACACGTAACTGCCTGCCGTTCGGCCGAGCTTCAGCTCTTCTGGCCCCCCAACACATGTAGGAGTGCCTGAGTATCCAAACCAGCCCCACCTCTCGACCTGTGAAAGAAAAAATTACAACACAACCTCATAAACATCAATAACAAATGCATCATACTCCAACCACCCGCAAATTCTCTGACCCCCATTACAGCATGAGGTGTGGGCGGATGTACAACTTGAATCTATCAGAATCCCACCTCCCAATGCACCTAACTGCTTTCTGACTCAGACCTGCCCTGGATGCCTCAGTTGCTGCCCCTATGCGGAAGGAATGAGAAGAATTTTTTTTTGGGTCATAGCCACTTAATGACACACACCTGCGAAACACTGCAATAAACTGAAACTTTGACAGTGCCGAACCATCCTCATGCACTAAGAAAGAACCCGCAACCACAGGTTGTCTGACCCGAAAGGCTTCCACCGCCCCTATTGGGCAAATGGGCAATTTCCTGATCCGGAAGACTTCAATCTGCATTCCTTTCCGGGTCTGACCGCCTAATCCAATTTCTGATTGAATGCTGTGAGCATTCGACATCTCCCGTCAAAAGCCCACCAAAATCAAAATGGACATCATTGTTAACTAAGAACACCTTAAAAATATGGGACCAACTGAATGAATATGGAGATTATGCCCCACAGATATCACCGCTAACCCCAGTGGAAGGATTCCCATGGTTCTTACCAGGAGAAGAAATGGGATCAATGGGGAAATGGGGGAATGATGGGGATACGACATGTGGTAAATTTGCTCTGACGGGTACATTAATAACACTAACAGAATTAATACAAAAAATGGGAACAATCCCATTGATGGAATGGAAGTACCTCCAACTAAAAAGCTTTTTTAATAAGCTGAAGACCATGATGAGACCCTTGAATTCACTTACTATATTCGAAAAGAAAAATGCAAAGATGACGAAACCCAGACATTTACTGTCCCAAATGTACTCACTAATTTTAGGGACCAGGAAAAACATAACACCATATTATATTAAAGAATGGGAAGGGGAATTAAAATGCAACTTTACTACGACACAAATTAAAGAACTTATTGACTCAACATATTATACCTCTCAAAGCTCACATATTCAGAAAACATCGTATAAACTCCTGAACAGATGGTACCGAACTCCAGCAAAACTGGCACAGATATACCCGACAGAAGATTTCAGATGTTGGAGAGGTTGTGGACAGAGAGGCACCCTATTTCATTTATGGTGGACATGCCCCAAGATAAGAAGGTTTTGGCAAGAAATTGGCCCTTGGATAGAGAGACTATCACAAGATCAGATAGAACTAACACCTTTAAACTTTCTATACCATGGGTCAATGAAGACACGTAAGAAATATACGAATAGCATTTTACCATACTTATTAAACGCAGCTAAATTACTGATACCGAGGTTATGGAAACAGTCTAAATGCCCAACTATTCTTGACTGGAAGAAGGAAGTGGAATTAATAATGGAGGCCTAGAGATGGATACATAGGATCGAAGGTAGAAAAGAGAGGTTTGCGCAAATATGGACAGAATGGGAGCTGTGTAAAGCAGAGATTGAATAATTAGAACAATAACAACTGAACCCGGAATGCCTCGGGGGAGAGAGGGGGAGGGGGGGCGGGGGAGAGAGGAATTTCTTCCTTTTTTTTTTCTCTCCTCTTTTTTTTTTACCCTCTCCCATCCTCCCCCCCCTCCCCATGGAAATGTGAAAGAAAAAACAATAAAATTTGATAATAAAAAAAATAAATGCCCACCATGCACTTTTTGGACGGGCTAACCAGCTAGCTTATCCTTAATGCCCCAAAGAAAGCCATTGCAAAACAGCCCGGAACAAAATGCATTCATAGGCCGAACTACAGACCTCTTCCAATTTAGAATGCAAATCCTGCAACATTCCAAATGACACTGGGCACCTGCCGTCCCTCTTCTTGTGTGCCTTCCTATATCCCTTTACCGTCTGCCGCAGCCAAAAATGCTTAGTGTGATCCTGTTGGCCCTGTAATTTAAAAATAAAGGCCAAACCTGATGCCCCTTTCGAGTCCCAAATTAATAAAATATAGGACTGCATGAGCCATCTCCTGCTCTCCTGTGGCCAACCCAATCCCGTCCAGGCAAGTAAAAGCTGGATCCACTTTGCTGCAGTCCCAAAGCTATGTTCCACATCAAGGTGGGGCAGGCGACCCCCTGACGCTTCGCTTCTGGTGCCAACTCCCGGAACCTGTCCCACTGAAAACGAGACAAAGCGTCAGCCAAAGTGTTGTCAATCCCCGGCAACGGCATAGATGAATGCTTTCAATTGTAAGCAGCGTAAGACCAAATGTCGCAGAAGCCTGACCACCGGCACGGATGCCACTGTCAGCCGATTAACCACCTGCACCACTCCCAAGTTATGGCAGTTAAAGCGAACTTTTAAGTTGCGGAAGGAGTCCCCCCAGATTTCATTGCCACTACGATTGGAAACAATTCCAAGAGGACTAGGTTCTAAAAAGAACCCCGCCTTCTCCCAAGCCAAAGCAGCCGGAAGCTGTCCGGGTTCACTGGCAGTAGCCTGAAGGCTGACTCAATGTCAGACTTAGCCATCAATGACCGCTGCCCGTACCTTCTTACCCATGCCACTGCGGCATTGAACGAGGTGTAGGTTACCGCACACTCCTCTGGTGCAATGGAATCATTGACTGACCCACCCTTGGGAAAGGAAAGGTGGTGGATAAGTCTGAACTTGTTGGGCTCCTTTTTGGGGACCACTCTCAATGGAGAGATCACCAAATCTGGAAGGGGCGCTTCCCTAGATGGGCCGGCAATGCGCCCCAAAGTGACTTCCTTCCCCAATTTTTCGGAAACCACCGCTAGGTGCAGCAGTGCTGACCGTAAGTTCTTTGCCTCCGGCGGAACTGTCGCCTAGGAGCAAGGTATACGAAAACCACTAGTGAAACCTGATTCCAATAAGTTCGCCTCTGCCCGGTCGGGGTATCTACTGAGGAAAGGAAGCATCCTTCCCACCCGCACCAGCGTCATCCCTCTTACCCGCAGACTCTCCGGCACGTCCTTTTCCTCTCTTAAAGTACTTGGACAGCGCATTGGATCCCCCACAACTTGAACATGAGTGCTTAAAATGGCAGTTGGTTCCGAATTTGCATGTGCCTACGTTGAATTGCCAACAGTAGCCCCATCTCTTGTCGGTCGGTTGCCCCGAGGCTTCCGTACCTCAGCCTCAGGACACGGCAGCCTCAGGACGGTCTCACGGCCACCCGTTGTCGAAACTGTTCATCGTACCGAAGCCAGGCCACCCCTCCGTACGTCCTGTGCGCCTCACTAATGGCCTCCAAATAAACGAACAGCACCGAACAGTGTTCAGGGGCCTTTTCCCCTACCACACTAGCCAATATGGCGAAGGCCTGTAGCCAATTGGCGAAGGTACGCAGAATCAACCGGTATCGCCGCTTCTCCTCATCTTCCTTCTTACTTTCTTCTGGGTTTAACCTGTCTAGGTAAATTTTTCTAGCGGCAATAGCGTGAAAATCTCCACGTATTCCCCTTTTCAAATTTTTTCCTTAACTTCTGTCTTCAAATGCGCACCCAATGGGCCCTCAAAACAGATGTACACTTCACTTTTTGCTGAGTCTGCCAACCTGACCGACTCTGCTTTTTTCTCCCCCGCTTTTCCCTGGCCCTCTGAAGTCGCCACGCTGGCCTGAAAGCCAGGAGGCTCAGTGGCCACTGACGTCGTTCCCGTGGTTACCGCGGGCGTTACGCCTGTTGCCCCGGTGGTGCCCGCTGCTTGCGGTGTGGCCTGCCCAGGTGCCCAGGCCTGTGCCGCGCTGTCCCCCGTACCTGTCCCAAAGCACTGCACCAGCTCCTTGAGCCCCACCAATAAGTCCCACAGCCCCACATTCCCAGTCTGGGGTCCTACGTCCTTCGGTGGAGTTGTGGCATTCTTGTCCCCCACTACCCCCGCCGAGGCCCTCGGCCCCACCTGCCCCGACTGCTTACCCTGACCCAACAGACTATGTAATAAAGAAGAAAACGATAGTGATGCATGAGACTCACTGGGCTGCCCAGGACTGGGCCCATCAGCCACCACTCCTGGAACCACCGCTGCTGGATGTCCTTGGTCCTCTCCCACGTCCGACCAGGACAGCTCACCCTCTGACCTTTCGCTGGCGACTTCATCCCGACCAACCACCTGCTGCACCCCAAATGGGCCCGCTCTAGCTGGCGTGGGTCTGCAGAGCCATTTGCACCCCTCTCTCCGATCCTTCCTGCCAGACCCGCTCTCCGCCCCCCCCCCCGTGACGGATTTCTGCGTTTCCGACCTTCCTGGGCATGTGTCAGCTTACCGCAACCTTCACTCGTCCCTGCGTTCCTCAACGGCCCTGTCCTGGACCGGGCTGGGCTGCTGGCCGACCCCGCTGCTGAGACGGCCGTGCTCTGTGCTGATTCCCGACTTTGTGTCCCCTGAGCACGCCGTTCCTCCCCCAAAGCCCCGTCTACTTGTTCGGTACATCTGCGACGGGCGGGGGGGGCGATCCATGGGCAGTGCTAGCCTCCCCATCTGCCGCGGCCTTGCCTCTCAGCCGGGGGCAACCCACCTCTCCGTACATTGACCTCTGGCTCGCACTTCCTCCTGGGGCCTGGGGGTCCACACCTTCCTTCTGTAGCCGCCTCCGCTGGGACCCTCCTGGGCCTGTCTCCGGGCTGAACCTCTCTGGCTGCCGTGACCGCCACGCACGGGGTGTTGCAGGCCCCCCAGCTCGCCGTGGCTCCTCCGTCCGCCGCAATGCTTGCCAGTTGTGCCTGTAGCCAGTCAGCCCCCCGGTCAGCGACCGCTGCTCTCAGCTGCTCGAAAAAGGCCTCCATCCCCTCCATTGCCGTTAATGCAGGGGAGAGGGAGAAGCAGAGCGGTGAGGGTGCTGTAATCTCTTCCTCTGCCGCTCTGCAACTGACGTCACTTCCCCCTCTCCTCACATTCTCCTCCACGTGCTGCCCGATCTTGGGTCCTCCCCCTTTTTACTTAAAAGGGGAACTACCTTTTAAAGGGGCCATGCTGTGCTGACCTGCACATGTCAAGCCGCCCCTGCGCCTATTTCTTTCCTTTTTTTGCTCCGGGGCTTTCTATATATTCTTGGATTTTATGTTTGCATATCTCTACTAGATGAATGTTTGCATCACCCTTTAGGCTTCAATCACACCTGTATGATTTGTTGCTTGTTTGGTAAAGTGCAACACTGCACAACAAGCCATTTCTCATTCTGTTCACACCTATGCACCTTCCTGCAGTGTGATTTTGGAACAGCCGCAGTCACTTCCTTTGGTGCAGGATGGCAACATTTTATGTTAATAAAACTTTAATGGAAACACATCAAAAACAGATGTATGTAGCTCTCCCCCTCAGAGAATATACCCAGGTCTCCCTTGCTAGTACAGAGGCTTCCAGTCACAATAACAGAGTTCCGTGCACACCCACAATACAGGCTGAGTGCAAGGGATATAATTTTAGAATTTATTGTTGAGTAACTTTAAGCAGTAGAGGAGTTCAGAGGTTCAAGATACTCCAAAACTAGCAATATGAGATCAAACTTCTAGCACAAATTCTTATAGCTGCAGACACACATGAAAATCTCACAGTAGGTCTTACTAACAATGTTAACAGGAGCTGACTGCCACCCAGCTTCCACAGGTAGTTCCTCAGTGGGGGAGACAAAAGATCCTTCTCCAAACCAGGACTTTAGGACAGTGCCCTCCAACAAATCCTTTTCTAGTAATCTTCTCCAGGTGCTCAGCCTAGCACCTACTGAGGCCCAATTGCAATTCTTCACCATGCTCTAGCTGACTGGAGCCCCAGGAGAACCCTCCTAGCAGAAGAACCCTCTGGAAAGGTCTCCCCAAACATTTATCAGCTTCCCAGACACCTTCTAGATGCCCCTTTTTAGGGATTGGCTGAGGCATCATAAATATTCCTCACTGGATATCTTACTCTCCCTACCATATATTCTGAAGGCTTCACCCAGTAGGAGAAGTCAAATACCCAGCTAGGAAGCCCTGACCAAACCGAAACAATAAATCACTGCTCCTCTGACTACAGTTAGGCCAAAAACGAAATTGAGTCTAAAAACCTAATAAGAGGATGGTGCTACATGTATATGCATTTTTGATGTGTTTGTGACATGTTTTGTAGCTTGACAACAAGATACCTCGTTCTACAGCCTGCACATAACAAGGAATTAAAGGAACAGAGCATGGTTGACACAGAAGAGCAAATCGGGCTGGTGAGGGCAAAACCTTTCCTCTATGACCCATTTGACAGCATCTACAAAGATCACACCAAGCCTGAGAGGGCATGGCAGGACATTGCCTGTGAGGTGTATGAAGATTAGGATAGTTACCTGACCACACAAAAAGAAAACATAAGCAAACAAAAGCAAACATAAGATTCTTCTGGACATAACTTTAATGCATATGCTAATGCATACTTATGAAAACGACACCTTGGCATACAAACTTTCTTGTTATATTGTCACTAACTATGCAAAAAAAAAAAAACTTGAAGCATGAAAACTCATGAAAAGTGCATTGCAATGCAACAAAAACTTGCTGCAAGATGCACAAAAAAAAACACATGAAAAAGCAGACGTGCAGGTTTGAACCTAGCCTTACTAAAGGACATTGAAACATGTCTATAATTGCACAGTTTTAAGTTTCTTTAGCAAAAACTTGTGTGTTTGTATAACCTGATAAAGTGTTGAACACAATTTAATGTTCATTATATTGCTTCTTCAGAGGTCTACATTCAATTGACATTGATAAGGAACTACAGGTGAACATACCCAAAACTCCAATATAAAGGATATTACACTACAGTCAGGTCCATAAATATTGGGACATTGACACAATTCTAATCTTTTTGGCTCTATACACCACCACAATGGATTTGAAATGAAACGAACAAGATGTGCTTTAACTGCAGATTTTCAGCTTTAATTTGAGGGTATTTACATCCAAATCAGGTGTAGGAATTAAAACAGTTTGTATATGTGCCTCCCACTTTTTAAGGCTGCCAATGGAACTGGTTCTCTTGTATTTATTGATGATGTGACTGCTGACAAAAGCAGCAGGATGAATTCTGAAGTGTTTCGGGCAATATTATCTGCTCATATTCAGCAAAATGCTTCAGAACTCATTGGACAGCCCTTCACAGTGCAGATATACAATGACCCGAAGAATACTGCAAAAGCAACCAAAGAATTTTTTAAGGGAAAGAAGTGGAATGTTATGCAATGGCCAAGTCAATCACCTGACCTGAATCCGATTGAGCATGCATTTCACTTGCTGAAGACAAAACTGAAGGGAAAATCCCCCAAGAACAAGCAGGAACTGAAGACAGTTGCAGTAGAGGCCTGACAGAGCATCACCAGGGATAAAACCCAGCGTCTGGTGATGTCTATGCGTTCCAGACTTCAGGCTGTAATTGACTGCAAAGGATTTGCAACCAAGTATTAAAAAGTGAAAGTTTGATGGATGATTGTTGATCTGTCCCATTACTTTTGGTCACTTAATAAGTGGGAGGCACATATACAAACTGTTGTTATTCCTACACCGTTCACCTGATTTGGATGTAAATACCCTCAAATTAAAGCTGAAAGTCTGCAGTTAAAGCACATCTTGTTTGTTTCATTTCAAATCCATTGTGGTGGTGTATAGAGCAAAAAAAAATTAGAATTGTGTCAATGTCCCAATATTTATGGACCTGACTGTATGATGTGTATAAAAAGAATGAGACACTCATAGCAAGAAGAGTGCCAAAAAAAGTAAATAAAAAGTATTTATTCTTTTTATTTCTATCTGCAAGACATCAAAGTATGTGCTGGTGTGTACTGACATATGGATATAAGATGACCGTCCTTCATTAACCTCATCTGTCTCACTTACAAACAACTGCTTTTCATATTGTCTTTGCCCCTGCTGTCTCTTGTACAAAGCCCGCTGCTATTTTTTTCTATCCTATTTAATTATCCACTGTGATTTAAAGCATAATCCCCATTAAAGCAGCTGTGTGACCTTGAGAGGGCACTGTTTTAATAATGCATCAAGTTGAAGGAAAAAAAAAACGGGGAGCCAGTAAAACAACAGAAGTGGCAACTGTCTATGTACTTTACATATTTTTGTGCTGGGCTAGCAAAAATGTTGCTATGAAATATGGACTGACAGCAAACATTTTATGCCGGGATAAAATAGGCTAGAACATGAAGACATGCTGAACAATATATTAGTGGCAAGCAGAGATGAGTGTGCTCACACCAATTTCAACACAAAAACCTGCTGATTGGTAGCAATGGCCTTTTGTTCCTTATATGTTTACCATTAAAATAATGTTAAAAAAGCAGAGCAGACACCTAGATTGGATGATTTTCTCGGAAAATTCAAAACAGACTGATCAAAATTGACTTGTCCAGACTCAGTTCTATAGCAAGTAGTGCTCATAATGTCCTGAGGCTGTTCAGTTTAAATCTTTCCAAAGAAGTTGGAGGTGTGGACATTTTTTCTGACACGTTTTCACCTTAAAAAGTTTAATATAACAAAGAATGATGTGATCAAAGTTGAGAGAGACTGCTACCTCAGGCACTATGAAGGGGAAAACTCAGTGACTGTATTTTCTAAACTATATGTTGGTCTTTCCATTGGAAGTGCAGACATGTAAGCACGACCCATCTTAACTTGGGGCGGCACACTTTGATATCTGTGCAGGCATATCAGAGAACCTTGTCCTGGGACTTATCACATCTTTCAACTACCACAGATTTTTATTGGTTAAGTAATTATTGTGCTAATTTGAACATTTTGAATTGCTAATTTTTTTTTTTTTCTTAAACATATTTTTACTGATTTCACAATACACTTATCAAAACAGTTGACAGGTATGATATACAAAAATCCAACTTAACAAACATACAACGGTATTGAATAAGCCTTAGTAAAAATATAAGTGCGGGGAAGGCTAGGAGAGGTAGGAAAATGAAAAAAAATTAAAAAGGAAGGGGGGGGGGGGGGGGGTGTTTACCTGCTTGTAACCGAAGTAAATCAATGTAAGTTTACATAAAGACAGTGGCTGTTTCGAGTAAAGTATAACATGAAACCCTCAGGAGTGGAAGCTTTTGTGATCGAACCTGTATTAGGCAAAGAAACATTAAGCAAAAGAGAGAGGATAAAAGACAGTCGTAAGAACCCCATCTCAAGGGTCTAAGTAGGTGGAGGACGTCCGTCTGAATGAATTGCTAATTGATGACACCTACCCTCTGGAAGAAAACCTTGTATAATCAAAATGCAGTAGGATGGTCTGCCTTTCACCTTATGGTTTTTATGCTATATAAGACTAAGCTAAAATATTCAGTCTAACTATAAATAGTAATTCAGTTTTGGGAAAAGTCTAGTGTGTTAAATCATCCATCATCTGTTATGTAGGCCACAGGCAAAGCCTGTGCACCACAATGCAGAAATCATTCTCAATGTTGCAGCTATTAGAACGGAATCTCAATCTGTCGAATGTCTCACTATTTTAAGTGATGTAGTAAGACCTATAAAGTACAGTATAACTAAAAGCAAAACTTTTTTTAGTTTTGGATAGAGTGGTAAAGGGAATATAACACTTGTACAAGCAAGTGGCAACTACCCCCACCTATAACTGGTCTATTGCAGCAAGGAGCACTGGGGAGAAGCATGTCAAACAAATACAAGGAGATTTCCAAGCTCAAACTTACTAACCAGCCAGCTACCAAATGAATTGACCTGTCTAACAATATGCGTTAAGAACAGGGGTTTAGTCGGCACATATTTGGAAATACATGTGTAAGCTACAGGCCCCGTCAAAGGACCCTGTTTTCTGTAGTCCCTAACCCTGATTTCTGGGTCTCCCCAATGGGAGCACATGCATTTTTATGGACATGAGTGAGGGCATAAAATTGGGTTGTCCCCAGAACACGAATAGAGGGGAAATCTTCCAATGGGGACACTAGATTTGGTAACCCAGTTGTCCATTAAGGATTTCCTCATTTTGAAGGAATTTCCTCCCACTTCCTGTTTTGGGTTTTTGGCAGAAAGTGAAGGTAAATCCCACCAATGGAACACAGATGGCTAAAAACATACCTGACAGGGGTTATAATCCACCATTACTCTATCCAAAATGAAAAATGTTTTGCCTTTAGTTCTACTTTAATGTTTCAACATGGTGGATAAATCTTCAGTGCTGGGTCGGGGTCAAGAGAATATTGGAATAAACCTCTTCAACACTCAGCTAAAGTCCGTCCTGTACATCTTAATAGTTGAGGTTACACAATCTCTGATACATACTTAGCTCAAAATTGAAGCCATTACTTGCAGTACAGAAGAGTTCTTAAAGCATAATGAAATTGTCTTCTTTTTAATTCAAAAACAGTGGAATAGCAAGTTAAAAATAATGACTTTGCTCCAATCTGAAAAACCTAGTAGGTATAACAGCTGGACATGCTATATAACTCTTAGCTTGATCTCTTCTATCTAAATAGCGCTGGGTCATAGTCTTTCCCCACCTCCCACTTAGTATGTTAATATGCTTCTGCATTTCAACAAAGGGTAGAGAAAATAAATGCACAGAACAATATGGCTCCTCTCATGTCCTCCCTGCGCTCTACCATCTCATTTGATTGACAGCTGCATTTAGTAAACCAAGCAACAGGTGGCTGTTAAAAGAACAGAATAGAAAGACAATTTGGGTATGACTGAACCTGTTCTATTACACGCTCTGTTCCTAGCAAAGAATGAAGTAACTCAGCAGAAGGCAGAGAAACAGCAGTACACTAATATTCTAGTGAAAGGTTGTGCAGAAGGGTGTGTCAGCAGAAGTTTGACCAAGTAGTATACAAAGAAACTGACAACACTGAGATGGATGTGCTTCCATGCTCTGGCGTGGTCAGTTTCAAATAGGAAAGCAGAAGGACTGGCAGGAACACCTGGTATTTAAAAAAAAAAAGGAAGCTATGCAAAGTAAACAGGATACTTTTTAATATAAGTACCGGTATATGGTACAACAGACACATATCAGGAATATGAAATGTTGGGGAAACATAAAACTTTAACAGGCAGAAAATAATAGGTTATGTACACTAGCACTTTTTTTTTCTTACCAAGTATTTTTCTTGTGCCCTTTTTAAAAAGAACCTTAAAGATTACATTAAAAGAATCAAGGAAGAAAGAAAGAGAGACAGAAAGATTTGGTTCCAAAAGAACAATCTCTCCAAATGAGGTACAGTTGGGAATTCTATAACTGCTGGGTACCTGTACTAACATTATGACGCAACTTTACATTAGATAAAGGGAGCAGAGTCACTTTGCAAAAACATTTTTTACACAAATATTTTATTTTTCAGCTTTCAGAATAAGATGAAACCCATCATCAGCTGACAGTTGTCCTAAAAATGGGAAATATGATTAGAAATTAAATATTTTATTTGATGTTCTGATCTACTAAGATTAGAATATAAGCAGATAAGATATGAATCGCTTGTTAGTGAACTGGTTAAACTCCAGTAGGTAATGGCTCTTACTTTTCTCTGTGCCCAGCGCAGTGTCCCTATATTTCATTTTTCTTCATAACTGTATTGTAAAAGTTGACATTTATGGCTGGTGTGAAATGAATATTAATAATGGGTGCTGATCTGGTCCTCCCTCTTTCCTTACACAAATACCATTATGCTGACTACAGCATTTCCTCTGCTCTCCCCCATCCACAAGGATTACTCATTTTTGCAGAAAATAATCTATGCTTCTTATATGCAGTGTCACTTTCCCTTGTTGAATGCAGCACAGAAATGTTGACTGTTTAATCCTGAAAATAAGATATTAAAATGCCAAGCCTGCAACAGAGAACATCTTGATAATTGCTTTCTGTTTGTGTGTGTGATGCCAAGATACCAGCATGCACTGGGCATCATTTCACATAGGTTCCAGCTCATAGACTGAGACATTATAATGTTGGTAATCTGAAATTAAAAATTCATAAAAACATGTGCCATGCCATCAAAAAATCTGTTCATTTTGCTGCTTATACTCTATTTTAAAATCAAATGTGATTTTTTAGGAAGACACACACTGCTTTGGGAAAAGTAGTTCCCACCGCTAAAGTTCAGATATGTTTGGCACAAAGTGTGTATGTCACCACAGAGATCATGGCCAGGAAAATGGATAGGCCTTCCTAATAGGGATGAAGCTCAGGTTTGTGGCAGATCCAGGAGTTTAAGAATTCTCCAAACATAGTGTGGAAATTTTCTGGACCAAGTTCTTTCAGCCATAATGCACCCAACTTTTAACTGTGGTCAGCAGTGTTGCAATGGCCAATACTGGAGGCTTTATTCTGTGCCAGCCCCCATAGTATAAAAGGATAGGTTCCCAGGAGCCATTTGTCAGTTTGTGTTACAGTAGTTTAGATTGTATAGGGGAGAGTTATGCCCCGTACACACGGTCCGACGGAAAAAGTCCAATAGGATTATGTTGTCGGAAAATCCGATCGTGTGTGGGCTCTACCGGACTTTTTCCGTCGAAATTTCCGACGTTTATTACACATAGGGTTGGATTGGGTGCTTCAAGCATCTATGCACACTATATTTTATAAATGGAAATGGCTCATCCCCTTAATCTGCTGGCACTCCTCCACAGCTAACTTCAGTTACTCTCCAGAAACCTCCAACACAATCTCCTGGTCCTCGATATGGTAATCGCCTGGAGAGAGAAACTGTACCCGTCCCCCTACATCTCTCAATACTTGCCAATAAATGGAAATCCAATGTTTCTGCAAGCTACTCAAAATAAAGCCTTTAATCTTTGGAGAGATAAGGGCTGTTTGTACCAGTTTGTACCAGTCCAAAGTTTCTGGAGGTACATGGTTACACACCACAAGATCTTATGTCTGTGGTGTTAGCACCTCTCGTTTCTGTCAGAAACAAACGAAGAAATCCGGAGTGCTCCACAGGTAAAGAGGTCACAATGAGTGATTACATTAATTGTGATACTAATAATGTGGTCTATTCAGTAGAGTGCACTTCCTGCAATCTTCAATATGTAGGGTGCACCACAAGACCATTGAGAACACGGATAGGAGAACATTTCTATGGAGCATCTTATCCTTCAGACAAGGGACTCTCCAATGTATCAAAACATTTCAAACATCTCAATGCAGGCAATATGTCTGCTTTTAATTTATTTATTTTTTTTAAATTGTATGTTTATTTAGAATAAAAAAACATGTACAACAATAAAAACAAAGGGATAATAATAACATGGATAAGAATAGGAGTGGTCGTAAGATAATGTACATTACATTCAATCATGCATGTATCACGTTGCAAACGTCAAAGTAATCTAGGTATGTTTGCAGTGTTACCAGCAAACATCTTCAAATTGTAAAGTGCAAACGAGTTGGGTTGAATAATAATAAGGGGAATAGGAAAGAAGAAGGGAAAGTAAGTAAAAAAAAAAAAAAAAGGGGGGGGGGTGGACCCAGTGGGGCTGTACAATCAATAAACTTAGGTCATATGCAAATAAAAATGTAATTCACTGGGTGTAGTAGAGGCAAGTTTTCCAGGGTGCCCATAACTGAGGGGGGCACTCTGTGGTAATACCATTAAAGTGCATGGAAAGGGGTAGAGGAGTTTTGGGGGATACCATGAAGACCTTGGGTAGGTTAGCCATCAATTCTAAGCTGACAGCTTAAAGGTACATATGAGATAGGGGAAAATTGTATATTTAAGGGATCAAGGGTGTGGCATTTGGATTGTAGTCTGAGTGATCCCATAGGTCCCAGATTTTTGAAAATTGAGGGAGCGTGTCATTAACTACTGCGGTGAGGCGTTCCATTCTATGGATTTGTTCCAGTATTTGTAGTGTCTGTGGGAGATTTGGTGGCGTGGTGGATAACCATTTGGAGGGTATAGCCCTCTTTGCTGCAAGGAGTAAGAAGGAAGCTAATTTCTGGGAATGTTTGGAGATGCCGGGAAGTGGCAGGCCTAGGAGAAAATGTATCCGGTCTAGGGGGAGGGACACTCCGAACAGATCCTGCAAGAGAGTCTGAATAGATAGCCAGTATGGTTGAATCAGGGAGCAATCCCAGAAGATGTGGTATTGGGAGCCAATGTCTGCCCAGTACCTCCAGCATATACGAGGGGACTTAGGGTCATATCTGTGGATGCGTTCCGGGGTTCTGTACCAAAAGAACATTATTTTATAGGCTGTTTCTCTGTGTTCCACACATCTGGATGATTTGGAGACAGCTTCCCAGATTCTCTGCCACAGATGTATAGAGATGGGTCGGTCACAGATCCGGGACCATTTCACCATGTAAGAGTGGGATGTGTCTGTGAGTGGGGTGGCGCTGTGTAGTAATTTATATATATCTGAAATTAGGTGAGTCTGATATGGACCTTGAGCACAAAGAAGTTCAAATGAGTTAGGCTTATCTAGAGTCAGGGTCGGAGATTTAGAGGCAAAGTAATGTTTAAATTGGAGATAAGAATAGTATGATTGTTTTGGGATCTGGTGTTTCTCTTGTAGTTCATCAAAAGGCATAAGTGTATGAGTGCATGGGTGTACCAAGTTTCAGAATTGAAAAATTCCGGCTTGGGACCAAGAGAGCATTTGAACGTGGGATAGGCTGTCTGGGATGTCTGGGTTGAACAGCACATTTAATAAAGGCGGGCAAGGGGAGGTTAATGAGTATCGGCTGAAACACTGCCTCCAGATGGAAAGGGTGAATAGCATAGGATGTAAGCATAGACTCTTTAATTGGCTTATAGAGGATTCTAATTTCGGCCAGATCATAGAGCGGTAATGTTCATCTCAATTTCAGACCAGATACTAGAGGGTTGTTTAGAGGACCAAGCAATGACCGGTTTGAGATGGGTGGCAAGATAATACTTGGTGAGGTCAGGTGCTCCCAAACCTCCCCTATCTCTAGGGGATAACATTACCGTGTTAGCTATCTGATGTGCTTTGTTATGCCAGATAAAATTAAGGAATGCTCTTTGGGTGGCTTTAAGTTGAGACATTGGGATGGGAATCGGTAGGGTTTCAAATAAGTATAAGAGTCTTGGGAGGATGGACATCTTCAGGACATTGATACGACCCAGGAGAGAGCTGGGATAAGTGTCCCATTGTCTCAAAAGTCGGTCAATGTCACGGAAGAGTGGGGGGTAGTTGGCTTGGTAGAGTGTAGAGTAAGTGGAGGTTAGGTTTATCCCCAAATATTTGAGAGCGTTTGGACACCAATGATAAGGGTAGTTCTGTTTAAGGGCAGAAAGTTTTGACGGTGGGATTAGTATTGCGAGGGCTTCTGTTTTACTGGTATTCATTTTATAACCTGAAATTCTTTCAATAATACTATAAGGTTCGGGAGTGATATGTGGGGTCTAGTTAAAGTTAGCAAGACATCATCTGCGAACAGAGATTGTTTGTTTGTATTCTCTCTGGCGTAGGGAAACCCCACGTATGTCAGGGTGGTTGCGTATGGCTGTGGCTAGAGGTTCTAAGCATAGGATGAATAAAAGGGGGGATATCGGGCACCCCTGTCTAGTGCCGTTACTTAAAGAGAAGGGGGAGATAAATAAGAGGACAATTGAACTTGAGAGGATGGGTGGGAGTATAAGGCCTGTAATGCTGATATGAAGGGGCCTTTAAATCCAAATTTGGAGAGCGTGGCAAACATAAAGGGCCAGCTGAGCCGGTCGAAGGCCTTCTGTGCATGGAGACTTAATAGGAGGGCTGGACGAGAAGTTCTGTTTAATAAATCTATGAGGTCAATGGTACGTCTCGTGTTGTCGCCGGCATGTCTAGCGATCACAAATCTGGATCTTTAATTTACATACCAGAGTGCCCTCAGGTATGAATCTCCGCTATGATGTTGACCTTTTTTCAAATAGGATTAGCTTTAGCATTTTTATTTTTTTTTTGCGATACACATTTAGCGATAATTTTTTTCTATTTTTAGAATTTTTTAAAAAAAATGTTGTATTTTTGTATTTCTTTTGATCTTTTTAAACTATGTGGTTTCCTATACTGATCTGTGTTTTCTTTTTCAGTGATTCATGTTATGATATGTCTTGCTTTTTATCACTTCCTGAGAAACAGGCAAATGCAGTGTGAGCGGAGCAGGTGTGTCGGTCTTCTATTATTTCACTAGAAGCTTCACAGTCAGAGCGGTGCTTCTCTTGCATGCAGACGTTGGACAATTTTTCCTGCACAACGCTCTGTCAACAAAAAGAAGCAAAAATTAAAGACTCACCTTCTGTACTATATACACATGCTTTACTAGCCTCTGACCATGAATTTTGTGTAAAATACACATTCACTGAGTTTGTAACATGGATCGTCGTAAAAAGATATCGCAGGTTTATACCAAAGATCCAATCCCTATATCGAAGGAATCTAATTGCATTTCCCTCTTTAATCAACTGAAAGCAGACTTAATCAAAGAAAATAAGGTATGGTGGGATGCGGAGGGCCTTAAACAGTATGTTTTGGAATCAATGATTCCCAGGGGGCTTCTAATTAAAAATCTCCCTTCAACACCATATTCGGATGAATTCATGACTGAATGAAATGGCATTCTATCTAAGTGTTCCCTAGATTTGATGTGGTTAATTATTACACAGGAAGAGAGAGTACTGGTTTCCATCAACGAGGAGATTGACTCCATTCAGGAGTCTCTGAAGCCACATCAAGCCATGGAAGCATATGTTAAACTTGATATAGACCTTGCATTGATTCTCTCAATAAGTTTGAACAGGACTTAATGAACAGTAAAAGGCTTAAATATTTGAGGGATGTCAAGGATTATCAAGATGGTTTGGTTTATACACAATCTTGTTTGGATAGACCGCAATAAATTTTGAAGGGTAACAGGCGATACAAATGTAAACCAAAAATACATGTGAACTTCAGCTCTCCGGAACAATCAGACTCTCAGTCAGAGATTTCTAATACTATGGATGGAGCATCATCTGTCACCTGTAGGATTTCCACATTGTCAGTCTTTTCCAAAGACATGGATGGTAAAAATTCTTAAAAAAACTGCCCAACGGTTTTAAAGGACAAGTAAAGAAAAAGAAAGGAAAACGAGACGAAGATGACAGGGACAACAAAAGGCAAAATTATCCCCGACAAGCAGGGAACAGGAAACTATAATGCAGGTGACAGCTGTTTTGGACAATAATAGTATCTCTAAAGTGGTCAATTTATCAGATTTTCAGCTTTCCAATTCAGAGATGTCTCTTCTCTCTAAAGGCCTTTCTTTCGCTCTCAAAATGCATTTTGATGTCTTTAAAACTATACTTGACGTTAACCGAATTGTCCATAATGTGGTGTTAAGAAAGAATTTTAAGTCTGAGCTTGAGCCCACTGCTGACCTGCCTGAAATTCCCCAAAGGGATAAATCTCTCATTATGTCCCCAGATACATTCAATTTCCAGGATCTGGTGATGCAATCTGCTCTGAAGAATCTGCAGTCTGAATCGGCAGGGGGTGCTTATGGTATTCAAGATGATAACATTCAAAGTGGGGATAAATATTTGTATCCAGTACAGAAGCGTAGCACAGCGGTAGAAATGTTCCAGACACTAGTTGAACAGGATTTGGTCACACAGGGAAAGAAAATAGAGAGAACACCTTTTTTCTCTAAGGATAATCTAACACGGGCTGAGAGCTCTGCCCTTAAAGCCTTGAGATCCCAGCGAGAATTGGTGATCAGACAAGCCGATAAGGGGGAGTCAGTTGTTATTATGAATGCTGTAGATTATGGAACAGAAGCATTACGCCAATTGGGTGATGCTTCAACATATCGCGTTTTAACTAATAATCGTACACTCATTTTCCAACAACAACTGTCTCATCTCCTGGAATTAGGATTTGATTTGGGAGTTTTGTTCTCTGGGTAGGTGGAATATCTTTCTGTAGACAACCCAGTGAACCCGGTCTTCCATCATCTGCCTAAGTTACACAAACATACTGTACCTTTACAAGGTCGCCCCATAATTGCAGTCATTGGGTCACTTTTTGAGAGACTGGGCCACTGGGTGGATCAATACCTACAGCCTCTGGTTATTAGGCTTCCAGGCTATAGTAAAGATAGCTTGGTCGTCCTAGCCATTATACAGGACATCAAATGGAGCGCTGCCTCTCATTGGCTCACTTTAGATGTTAAAGCGGGACTGTACCTGAAAACATTTTTTTAAAAGCCAGCAGCTACAAATACTGCAGCTGCTGACTTTTCAAAAAATGGACACTTACCTGTCTCCCAGTTCCAGCGATGTCGGCAGCAGAGGCCGATCGATCGCTCGGCTCTCTGCTGTTGCCGGCGCCATTCTTGGTGAGGGAATCAGGAAGTAAAGCCTGTGGCTTCACTTCCCGGTTCCCTGCTGCGCATGCGCAGTTTGGATTACTTATCTGAATAAGGACAATAAAGCTTCCCTTCTAGAGTGGATGGAAAGGGGTAATATTAATCTTGTATGGGTTAATAGTCAGAGCCAATACAGTGGCCCTCCTGCAGAGTGGGTTAGGGAGGCTCCTTCAAATGGGACAGAAATATTTATCAACAATATCCCTTTAAAAACTATGAAGATAAATTATTTCCACCTTTTTAGACTGATGGAATATTGTAGGAGTTTGTTATGTGTTTATTGTTAAGTAGGTCTTTCCCATTGTTCTATTGTTTCTGTCTATCTGAGCATTTCTTGGAGATGAGATTGACCTTGTGACCATTTTAACTTGTTACCAAATTATTGTGAGATGTTATGTGTTTATACTTGTGATAATATGTAATGTACAGTACTTTGTATTCAGGGTTGTAGGTGCCGAATGGTCTGGTTACCTAGGCTGGTTTAAGTGTCTAGTTTATTAGCTCATGTTAATTATATCACTGTCAGCTATTAGTTGGTAGAGGTGGATTAGCATAGTTTATGTTGGCTGTCCCTTAGTTATGTTAATTATATTCCTGTATATAGTTCCCTTTGCATATAATAATGTGATCAAGCTTTTATCTGATTTTGTGTGGTATATAAATTCTCTGTTTTCAATAAACAGTTTTATGTTTTTCACCACCCTACACTGTGACCCGACTAGTGACTGGGTGGGCTACGGGATCTGGTATTGTGCTGTTACCAGGCAAGGCAATCTTATACAATGGAAATACTAGACATGTGCACACTGGAATATTTCGTTTCGGAATTTCGTTTTCGTCCGAAAAATAAATTTATTTAGTTACCCCGAAATTCGTTTTTATTTATTTCGTTTTTCGTTAATTGCATTCGTCCGAAAATCCAAATTAACTAAGGTCGAATTTGTCATTGAAGGCTTATGGTCTGTCGAATGTTTAAAGAAGATTCGACGGAGAATCTAAACTCAATATGATGCTACAATCGTACATTCCCGGTCGAATATTTCGACTACAAGGTATAGTAGGATTCTAATGTTGTATGACTAGTAATAATTAATTATATTTATTAATTATCTTTACTAGTCAATCAACATTCAAATTTTTCTATAGCCTATAAGCGGAGCATTTGACCCCGGAAATGTACGATTACAGCGCCGTACAATTTCGATGCTCTGCCGAATCTTATAACTACAGACACCATAAGCCGGTTTTTTCCGCTGCTTCGTCGAATCTACGTCGTTCACGTTGAACGTTGTCATTCTGTCAGCAGTCAGTCAGCAGACTTCAGAGATAGTGAAACTAACAACGAATATGGCGGCAACCCATTTCGACATGGAGGACGTTCCTGGGCCATCTAGTATGGAGGCAGCAGCAGCAAATTCCCCATCCCCACCATCATCCAGAAAGCAGCGCAAAAGGGGGACACAAGCTGCACCCAGCAGGAAGCGTAACCTTATGTGGACTCATGTTGAGTCCCAGGTCCTTGTAAGGGAAACGCTTCCTTGCTGGATGCAGCTGTGTGGCCCCCGCTCCAGGGATACCACTCAGGAGTGGAAACGTAAGAAGTGGGAGGAGATTTCCCAAAAAGTTGAGGAGATGTACCATCATGGGCGTGACCCGACTGCCTGCCGCAAAAAATTCAGCGACATAAAACGGTAAGTAACGTTTTTTTTTACATTTTAACCACTTCAACCCCGGAGGATTTGGCTGCCAAATGACCAGGCCACTTTTTGCGATTCGGCACTGCGGCACTGACAATTGCGCGGTCGTGCGACGTGGCTCCCAAACAAAATTGAAGTCTTTTTTTCCCCACAAATAGAGCTTTCTTTTGGTGGTATTTGATCAAACATAAACAAAGTACATGGCCGAACGTACATTTGCAATAAGCGTATTGATTGGGTTTGCGCAAAAGTTATAGCAAACAAAACCTCCCTTTTGTGAAAAACTAATTTGCAAGGTGTGCCTAGCCTACATGGCATAGTTTGCGCATAAATATTATCGCCATTCAAGAGGAATTTAGTATTTGTTCTTAGTTGCTAGTGCACACCAGCTACAGTATAGCTTTAACTGACCAGTCAAGCTTTTATTGGTGGCATTAGTAACCCGGTGGTGGCTGGAGTTGCGAACTGTGGTTAATGCTTTGCATCTCACAATTCAACAGTGAAAGGTGGAGACATTATATTTACTCGGCACAATCCCAATTTATGACCTTAAATATACTAAAAAAAATGTGCCTATGGGTTCATTCTACAATTGTTTAAATTGTTGATGTAATTTTCAGATCACAATTGTAGTATTCTTCTCTTTTTGTTTTGCAGTTCCATAGCGCGTAAACGACGCAGGCAGGCGGGTTGCAGAGGGAAGAAGGTGGCTCTCCTCCCCCATGAGGCGGAGCTGTTAGCAGCTGTAGGATGAGATCACCCAGCTCCTGTCTCATCAAGGTTGGTGTCAGCATTGCATTGTGCAGAACATTTTTTTTTGTCAAGCATCCGACATTTACCATGTTGTGTTTGATTTTATTTAAAGATCGTATCCAGGCCCAGCGCCGCCAGAAGCGGAGGGCGGAGGAGCAGGAGTCCTCCACGTCCTCCACGTGCAGTAAGTACAATAGTAGTGACACTAATACAGTGGGTCCTTTTCCATTTGTCCAGCCTTCCATTGTCGATTCCAGTGTCATTGCTTCTCGCTCAAGCAGTGACAGGTAGAGCCTCTGCGACGTTCTGTTAGGTAACGCAATCGCTTGCGTAACTTACATAATCTGACAGAACGTCGCCTCTCTGAACTGAGGCTCCTGATCAGTGGTGGTGCACCTAGTACTCGCCGCTGGAACCAGGACAGGTAAGTGCCTTGTTTTTTTTTGTTTTTTTTAATGATTTTTTATTTTATTTTTGTATTGCCATGCTAATGGATAATTATTAATAATTTTATCTATATATCTATATACAGTATTTATTTATAGTAATTTCTTTGAAGCTTGAACATTGTAACGTTCATAATTTCTCCTTTATATTAAATAGGTGTCATCCAGTCAGAGGGGGAGACTGAGGAGGAAGAGGCTGAGGCGGCAACGCCCACATGTAAGTTAGTATAATCTTGCTGGTATCTGCTGCTGAGTGATCATACATGTTTCAATGTTTTTGTACTAATATGTGTGAGATTGTTGTACACTGCAGATTCTAATGTTCTTTTCTATATTAATCATAATCAACAGCTGCTGAGGCTGAGCAGGAGGTGGAGGAGACCTGTCCTGTAGAGGCTGCTGGTGATGCACCGGAAGAAGGTGAACAGCCAGACGTGGCAGATCCAGGGAGTAAGTACAACTTTTTTTGTATTTTCCAGACAAATATAGTATTTTAAATATGAAATGCTGATGGCATACCTTGTCTAGAAATGGTTGTGATTTATTCTGCAAGGCTTCAGTTTAGCTGGAATTATTAATTATATTAGTGTTAGCGTGACCTGTGCTTGTTACTTCCTCAGTGTCACTTCCCTGATCACGCCACCTTCTTGCTGCAGTTCAGATTCCCAGTCTGAGCCAATCACTATTAATCATAATCAATCATCGTGAATAACACAGCAGGCTGGAGGGGGTGTGTCAGACAAGAATCTCCAGCTATTGGCTTTCAGTCCCTGGACATGTTCAATCTCTGGCATGCCCCTAATGCATGCATTAACACTTTCCTCATGATGTCTGGTGCCTCCTCTTTGGCATCATCTAAAGCAAAAAAATTGTAAATGACCTCGTAGATCTTTGTGCAGGCAAATATCTATAAAAATGTAGTCTTTAGGCTATAGTTCAGACTCCAGAGTGTATTGTGTTGCACATTGGCAAGGCTGTTTGTTTTGTTTACTGATATATTTTACATGTACCCTGGAGTTTTTCTTTAACTGCTCATTTTTGTCTAGTGGTTTTTGTTTTAAAAGTTTTAGACAAACTGATTCTTGGATCCCCAGTGGTCGGACACATGTCCATGCACCCCTCAGTTATTATGACCTGCATAGGTCTTGATGGCTCAGGGAGAGACCAGACCACTGCAGTAGCAGAGGGGAGCAGATAAAGCACCGGCTGTCGGGATATCGAAGGTTCAGTAATTGTAAATTCTCTATTATACCTCCTAGCCTAGACCAGGAGTGAGTAATCTACCTAGCCTAGAACAGAAGTGGGGCTTATTCAATCAGTGGCCACACAAAATTATCAAATTTAAAAAGTAGCCTGCTATATTTTATTCAACAACTTTTTATTAGGTCATCCCTAATGCAATGGCTTGAATGGCTTCTCTTTGGTGAGTGTAATGTAACTTAATATTAATAGCTGGTATAGCTGATATGTTTTTCTGCAAGTGCAACTGATCTTCCATATTTGCGACAGTCAGTCTGGATGAGGTAGATTAGTTAGTGGTAGTGACTGGTCAGCACTTAGGCCTCCATTACACTTTAATATTTTCTCCAGCCGGCCGTGTGACCAAGCGGTTAAATATTTTTGGGAGATTCCCCTTTACAGTTACACTGCTCGGTGTGTAGAGTGGAATCCCTTTGTACTCTGGCCGGGGAGGACACTCTGCTCCGCCCCGATCAGAGTACAGTAAAGTACTACACCTTCCTGTACAGCTCTGCAAATTTGGGATGACGCAGCGAATTGACACAGGCACTACTATCTTCTACACACAAAATGATTAGGTGCATCTCACTGAAATGAATATCAAAAATGGAAAACTGGTATGTAGACGTGAAAAGATCTCAAGATGTTACATGATTGTCTACAAGGGCTGGAAGATAATTGCCTTTATATAAGGTTAGGGTGAAGAAGCCATGTATTGTATTATCTATCTAATGTATTTTATTTTCTTCACAGGTGAAGTCTTTGTCCTTCATCTCCACCCAGTGGTGAGCAGATGGCTGGGATAAATATGTCCCTACAGCATCTGCTCACCAGGTTGGGGGGAGAACATTATTTAATTTTTTTTTATTTGATTTTTTTCAGTTAAAGTTAATGTTCAGTTAAAACTAAAATTATTTAATTTTTTTTTATGTTCAGAACTAATTGTAAAAATAAAAAAAATATGTTCAGAACTAATTGTATTCTTGAGTTTTGCTTTCCTTGGTAGATTCGTTGTGTGATGTTTATCTAAATGAACTAGTCCATTTATTGTTACTAACTTACTAGAGGCCTTATAATTGTAGTTTTTCTACATTTAACCATCAGGCTGAACTTCGAAAATTTAAGAGATTTCTCTCTACACTATTTCATTGTGCAAAGGATAATCCCATGTATATTGTATCCAGTCATGCCTTTTAGCTTTCCCCCCACCAGAATACACAGCAGATAGTTACAGCAGGGATTAACCATACAGCCCTCAACAGTTCACAGGGCATAGGTTGCAGGCTTGAGTAACATGGCAGCAGGGTAGATTACTCACACTGGTGACTTCAGACAATTGCAGATGGTCATGAAACAGGCGGAGGATCAGAGAGGGCCCTGGTGTCCACCGGGGTCAGAGATAGCAAATGGGAGGGGTCATGGGCATCTGGGTGCAGCTCAGCAGTGACCAATCTATCTTGCATAGAATCACGTTTCCAGCTGTATGCTTCTTTGTTCTATGTTGTGTTGGTAACATATTCTGATCCTTGAGTTGACAGTCTCTCCATCAAGAGAAACTGTCTTGCTGTTTAGGTCATCTTTAATCACTGTGTCTTATTTCCAGACCATCATACAAAAATGGTTAAATTAGCACACGTTGCTATTTGTATTTACAAAGACAGCAACACGTGAGCAGTAGCGCCACGTCAAGGCTTTAACCCTTGCTACTGTCCATTCACACAACATTCATTCATGCAATCACGCACACTCTAGTCACTCTACACATACACAACACTCATTACAAAAAAGGGTGATGGAAGGAATAAAAGGGAAAAATTTGGATTGCTTGAAAATATCTAATTCTATTTAAATCTTGGGGTCACACCAAAGACAACTGCTATTGTCAATGTCTAATGGTAAGAAAAAAAAAAATTATTTTCGTCAACATTTGGATGGTTCCTCTGAGTCCCATCTATCTTCACATGGTGACAATGATTCAGGTCTCACAAGTTAAGGGTAGGGTAACCCAGCTTGGGGAGGTTAAATTTGAGGAAAGTTAGTTGTTCCATCAAATGGGGTGTTAGTTGTGCACGGTGTGGATTAAGGATGTTCCCAGTAATAGAGAAAACTCTCTCACTTTGCACACTGGTTGGAGGACAGGATAGTAGTTTCTGGGCAACCAGGCAAAGACCAGGCCATACACTTTTCTTACCATCCCAATAGGTCAAAGGGTCTTCTGTAGGAAGCAAAGGTGCTACCCAACATGCACATGCTCCACTCAGTTGTTTTTGAGTGATGGTGCCAGGCCTTGGAATAGCAGACATGGCAGGCGAATCTTCCAAATCGGCCTCATTCGGCATACATCTCTCTTGCTGCAAATTATGGACCCTTTCAATAAGTTTTTCTTTCCAGTAGGAGAGGCTGTTGTCTCTGAGAGCCAGTTTACCTTTGATCCTGGGATCACACAGGGTAGCCAACATGAGTTCAGGGCTTTTGCGGACACGGTCATTTAGCCTATCTTTTAAGTTATCTTGTAGCTTCCTGATGAAAGACGCTACATCGGCATGAAGTGGGCTGCCACAAACAGGCTCACTGTTTTCTAGGAACGATCTCATCTTATCTATGAGATAGGTAAACAAGGGTATGACCTGTCCTAGGCTGGCATTGCTCTGACTCAAGTTTTCCGTCACATTACGAAAGGGTTTTAAGACAGAAACAAGCTGCCCAATTATACACCAGTCATCACGTCCCAGTGTGGAATCAATCCCAATATTGTGGTGGGATGATAGATTGTGGATGGCTGTCTTTTGCTCCAAAATGCGTTCCAGCATTTCCAGGGTATAGTTCCACCGGGTGCTGACATCTTGTTTCAGGCGATGTATGGGGAGCCCCGATTGTTCTTGCTCCTCCCTCAACAGTTGACTAGCAACTACACTGCGGTGGAAATGCCCTGCAATCTTCCTGCAAAGGTCCAAGATTTGAGCAATCTTGTTGTTCTTCTCCACTGGGATTGCACCCTTGACCACTAAATGCAGTATGTGTGCAGAACAGCGCACACCGACAAAAGATCCATCTTGGAGCGCTTTAATCATGTTTGAACCTCCGTCTGTCACTATGAACCCAACAGAAACATTGGTGACTGCCCGCTCTCCAAACCAATTGGCCAACATCGATCTAATTGCCCGCAATATGTTGGCAGAGCTATGCTTATCATCACGGACTTCTGTGTGGAGCAGGAAAGCTTGATAACCCTGCTGGTCTTGAGCTGCAGACCTGCTTCCTGATGAAGTTTGAACACTTACACTAGTGCCACCACCAACAGGCACAGTGGCCTGCCACCAGTGTGCAGTCAAAGACAGGAAAGCATGTTGACCGTTGGGAGCTGTCCATAAATCAGTGGTCAAATGAATTGTCTGACCCTCAGCTTTGGCCATTTTTTCTTTCAATAATGCAACGCACGAATGGTATAGTCCTGGAATAATCTTTCTGCTGAAAGTTGTTCGTGCAGGAACAACGTATCGTGGAGCAAGGGCGTGCATGAGCTGTTTAAACGGCTCCCCTTCAATCATGCGAAAAGAGGCTCCTCCAATAGCAATGAATTGGCCAATGAGGCGGGTGATCTTGTTGGCCTGCTGTTTTGACAGGCCCTTGGAACTAAAGCCAACAAAACTATCTAGGGTAGGCTGATAATGTCCTTGGGAAGATGAGGAGCCTGATTGGGTCTGCAGTGGAACTACTGCACGTGGACGGTTTTTCTTAATTGAACCCTCTCTATGGGCTGTGCTCTGAGTAAGTGGTGTGGTTGAGGAGGTACCACCAGTACAGTCAGAGTCCGTTATGCTGCTTCCTGCGCTACCATCTTTTTCTGCCTCTGCCCGCAGTAAACTAGAGTGGTGGTAATTTTTAAGGTGAAGGTTCATACCAGCATTGGTTAAATGTCCCAACTTTTTACCCCTACTGACTTGCTTCCCACACAACTTGCACTTTGCAAAGAACCCGCCTTCCAATGTTTCGAAATATTTCCACACGTTGCTGCGGCGGGATGCAGCTCCTTGACCCTGTTGATCTCTAGTACTATTACTATTACTAGTACTATTTAGGGCTGATATAACTGCAGCAGGTAGCACACCAGTGGTGGGAGCTGTTGCCACTACAGTTACACTTGGTGAACTAGTGCTAATGGCAGGGGTGCTGGGGAGGTCGGTGTTATCATCATCACAGGATTCTTCCTCCATAACAACAGAGGGAGAAGGGGAGTTAGCAGCAGATGAAAAAAGTGAACTGCTACCTGTCCTACTCCTCACAGAATATCCCTCTTGCACTTTCTCTACGTCACGCTGTAACTCTTGTGGGGTAAGAGTGTATAAAACGTCTGCAGTGGTTGGGGAAAGAGGAGCATCACATTCAAAATTATTCTCTTGGGCCAATGAACAAAAAGTCTCATACTCTGTCTCTGCTGCTGTCGCACTAAATTGCTTCTTTGGGGAGCTGGGCAGTGGCACTGGCAGTGTGATTGGTGGTTGTGAGTCTATAGGCAACTCCACTTGTTTTATACTAGGTTTCTTGCCTATCCCATAAAAATAAGAAGCCATGACACCTGTAGAAGTAGACGCTGCACTGGCAGTGGAAGCAGCAGCAGATGCTGGTGGTAGTGGTGGTGACACCCACTGTTGTGGACAGCATGTTTGTGGCCGCAGAAGTGTCAGAGACATTAGTAGCAGAGACCTTGCCACTTTTTTTTGCAAGATGTCCACCGCGACCACGACCACGACCACTACCTCTACCTGCCTTCACTTTTCCATTAGAACGGTACATTGCTATTGCTGTGTATATATATATATATATATACTAGTTCAAACAGAAACTGGTGGACTGGTGATAGCGATCACTGATCAGACAGGTAACAATATTCTATAATAATAAATCCCCCCACAACACAGGCAGCCTCTGAGGCTATCACAACAACACTAGCAGCAACACTAGTATCACTGTAAGGTTCACACACTAACACAATAGCAGATTATTAGGAAAAAGCTAAGTTGAACTGTAGCTTGCTTCACTATTGTTCTGCTGCTGTGCTTATGCTTAATAATTGCTTAATAATTCAGGTTCTCTGATAAGTGACAATTCAAACGGAGCAGCTAAGATTGACTGTGTCTCTCTCTGCTAGCAATCGTAAGTGAAAGTAAGTTGGCTGTACACGTGTACTTAGTTCTAGCTATTTTACTGCTCCTCCTCTTTGGTTACAATCAGCCAATAACATTCATCATCATTTTTATTTTACTTCCCCCACCCAATTCCAGCATCTTTTGTCGAATATTTTCTCTCTATGTGGAACTATTCTCTCCGTCGAATCTTTTCTCTCTATGTCGAAATATTTCCTCTCTGGGTTCAATACACAGATTGTTATTGTCAGCGTCATGTCGAATCTCCTATTCTATATCGAACTGTTGTCACAACGAAAACGTAAATAAAGCATTTATTTATGTCGGATCTTTCGTTTTTCGGACTAATAGAGTAAGGTTGGGCAATACACATTGTTATTGTCGTCAGCGTCATGTCGAATCTCCTATCTCTAGAGTCTATATCGAACTGTTGTCACAACGAAAACGAAAATAGAGTAAGGACTAATGTCGGATCTTTCGTTTTTCGGACTCTGCGCTTTCGTTATCGTTTGTCAAAACGATAACGAAAATACCTGAAATTCGGACGAAAATGCATTCGGACGAAAACGAATGCACATGTCTAGGAAATACTCCTCTTGAGTATCGAGGGCCATCACACACTCATTCTAGTTAAACCTTATAGGACCCTGTAATTGAATACTAGGATTAGTTTGCTGGATTTTTAGAAGCATATGAGGGTGCTGGTGCTGGTGGCATGTTTTGGGACACATTTAAGGCTTTTGTTTGTGCAGGGCACTAAAGATCACCATGTCCTTTATTAAAAAATCTTCGAGACAGGCTGATAAAGTACTGGCCAATACATAATTAACAGAATCCAAATACTGTACATAGCAAACCCCACAGACTCTATCCATCTGATTTCAGAAGGCATATGTGAAATATGAAAAGTCCAAACAAACTCTTTTTCACTAAACAAAACATTTTTCAAATATGGCAATTCATTTAGTAGATTGCTAGCACATACAGTATAGCCAGTCAACAGTAACCCAGTACTGCCATCTCTAAAGTGAGAGACATTCTTTTATGACCTTTATACTAACATGTGTGCATCCATATTCACCAGACTGGCTGCAGATATAGACTTGTACCTGTCCGATCTGACATTTCCTCAGCTGACAGATCTTCAGGTGGCTATGCTGGACAAGGTGATTACTGTCAAGGTAGCCATGACAGCACTAACTGCTGGTAAGGACTCAGGGTCTGACGGTCTACCCTTAGATATATGCAGTTGTTCAGCAGGCCCCTGGATATAGTGGCCCCTGTGCTGATACATGTGAATACAGAAGCATAGACAATTGCTTGATTTGATGTATGACACCACCAGATAAAGATCCAAATGCCCTGTTCAAAGGAAGGAATACTGATAGATGGTTTCTTGATGATCTTCAGCTTGTTCCTGAGCCCTGCTTCTGTGTATCCTGATCTTGCGGTTATCCTTTGTGACGGACCTCGTACTCAATATGTCCGCCGTAAATGCTTCCTCCGTCCAGTACCATACAATCCAAGACCCCTTAGCTCACCCAGTCACCAGACAACACCAGTGTAGGGTACATCAGGAATCAATCTTTATTTGACATGTCACACTTATATACAGCTAGATGACTAAAGCTTAACCTAATTAGCATGAGCTAATTATCTTAATCAACACTGGACTCCTTCATTCAATTGCAGGGTTAATTAGCACACACAACAATAGGTGAAACACTTCTACAAGCCAGACTATACTCAATTACATAACACAGGTGGCTGGAGTTCATGAGTCATGACATTAGCGTCTCTTGCTAATATGCCAAATACACATACAGATTCTATGTGTATTGGGGGGCCAGCATGGACCTGAATCCAAGTATCACCAGCTCAGGGGTCCCAGGCTTGCAGCTCAAAGAGCACTGTTCCCCCAAATGTCAGGGCCCATAATCGCAAGGCAACAGGCTCGCACTCAGTCCCCTCCAACAGCCCGTGTCCCGGCTAGGTCCGTCACATCCTTATTTCCTGGTACCAACTTAGCCTGCCTTTGGAATATCTCTGAATCCTGGTTGTGACTCAAGCTCATTTAAGGACTTTGTATATACTTAATAACCATCTATGGCCTCGATTTTTGCTCCTGACCACTCCGTTATCTCCATTCTTACTGACCACCCATGCAGGGCCGTAGATAGATTTTTTTCCTAGGGGGGTTCAGGTCTTTCAAACTTAAAGGCATATTTTACACTTTTATGTTGGGGGAGGTAAAGTGAAAACATGTGACAGCAGAGTGGGGCCATGAGACTTTGCAATGCAGCACAGAAAAAATTATCCCCATTCAACTGAATAGAATGCAATGCACGCAGTTGTGGTGTGGTAGTGTACTCATTAGTACAGGGCTCCTCCTAAACTCCCTAGTTTTTTTTTCTTTCAGCCCGCTGGGTTGAACTAAAAAAAACTTGTTGTGTGAACCAGGCTTAGATCTCATTCATATGTTCTAAATGGCCATGGAATGGAAAATATACCATGAATACCTACAGCCAGGATTCCAGATGTTCCAATTTTTGTCAGCTCCTCAGCCTGTTCACCTGAGTGATGGGCTGAAAAGAGCCACTGCTGTTAACATGTATCTGCACATCCAGTGGTCCCCATGTTTAAGCTCCAGGGGACAAAGCAAAACACATTGTGGAGTGGCCTGGCGGGAACCCAGGCTGAGGTCTCTCTCATCACTACTACATTACCATAGGACTCTGTGGATGTGTGGCATCAGGGATTTTTTTTCTCTCTCTTCCCTTCAGTGACTACAGGAGCTGGGGTGAGCTCCATCCTCACCGGCACTCCTGCAGCATATTCGGTATCATCTACATTACTTCCCACATCGATTAAGCCTGAGCGACACACTAACAAACCGTGGGTTACAGTGGTTACCTGATGTTAGGGACACATTTCTCACCCTGGATGCAGAGAGATTTTATCCAAGTGCAAAAATGTATCCCTACCTGCAGGTAACCACTGGATGTGCAGATACATGTGGATACATGTTTACAGCAGCAGACAGCCTTGGCTCTTTTCAGACCATCACTCAGGTGTACAGGATGAGCAGATATTAGAACATCTGATCCCGGGTACAGGTATTTGCAGTATACTTGCTGCACCATGGTCATGTAGGATATATGAGATATGATATGAGACCCAAGACTCGATTTTAGCTAACCTTACTGTGCAAGCTGAGCACGTGCAAGGGGCAACATTTTGCGGTGGACAGTAAATTCAGTGATTTATTTAACCGCTTGCCGACCACCCGCCGTCATTTTACTGCAGCAGTTAGGCACAATCCCGATAAATTCTCATAAGATCGGGATGGCAGGCGTGCGCTGCACTGCGGGGGTGCCAATGCTTGTGGCGGACGTTCACGATGACCGCTGGCCACGATGACCGCCGGCCATGAGCGATCGCGAGCACGAGAGGCAGAACACAGAAATGTGTGTGTAAACACATAAATCCCTGTTCTGCTCTGTGAATTGAAAAGGGAGTTGGGACTTTGGATGAAGCAATTGAACAGTGGAGGTCAATTATAGTAAAAAGTATTTATTTAATAACATCGATCTCAAAACATTGAAACATTTATTAATTTCATATATATACAAGGACCCTGCCCCGAAGCTGAACATGCTAAGTAAAAAAGTACATGCATAAACACACATGATCAAAATAATAATTGTATACATAAAAAATTGCGTGCACATGCCAAAAACAGCATGCCTGACACTGGCACGTGCACACACATGGTATATATGTATCTACCAAATGGTGTATAAACATCATAGAGTATAATAGTAGTGGGTGAATCTCAATCCGTATGGGGTGTAGCTGCGGCATCAAATAAATCTCTACGCGTTTCGTGGGTATTCCCACTCGTCAGGAGCGGATGCAACAGACATTCCTATGGAATATATATATAAAGATATTAAAAAAGAAATACTCAAGAATATTTTTAGTATATATGGATGGTTTACCAGTGTAGCCTTAGTCAGGGTTAGTCAGTTAGTCTGGGTGGTACATGTACAGTATGTAAAACATGTTGTTGTTAAAATGTCAAACATTTATTGTGTTTTCCTTCCTTCCCTTTCTCAACACCCATTTAAAACTCAGGCACCACACAGGGTTTTTTTTTCCTTTTTGTAAAATATGTTAGGTTTTTGTCTCTTGTTGTTGCCTAGACGATGAGGACATCGTCTAAATAACCAGGGGGAGTGTGTAGCGGTGACACTTTTACAAGGTGTCCGCTATATGTGAAAATTTTGTTTTTTCTCAGAACAGTAGTGTGGTCCCGGGCCCAGGAGCGTTTACCATCCCACAACATGGTCAGTTTGACTAGCCCCACAGACCCGCATGGTCTGGGGCAAGGATCCTTCTGTTCCCGAGTCTCGGAACCGGCTGGTCTGAGGCGCAGTAACTGAGGGAGGATTCAAGGCGTCCGGGTGTGCTCTCAAATCTTGGAGGGGCACCGCAGCTTGTGTAAGCGACTGGGGGAGGACTCTTTGGAGGGGGCCCAACAAGCTGGCATCTCAAGAAGAGCCTGGTTGCTGGGTTGTTATGGACACTAACGAATCCACAGCTTTGCAGTACTGAGAAAAGGTTCCTATTCACTTTCGGTTGAAAGTTTATTCAGTTTCAGAGACTTTACTAGTTTCTGGACCAAAGTGTTGACTGCCATAATCTCTGGCTAGAGATTTGTTCAGCATTGAAGTGCCCAGCTGCGAGTGGCTACTCTCTGGGTTTCTGTGACATTTCAATTGTCAGCAGTTCAAGGTGCCTGAGTTTCTTCATCCTTGCCCTCTGTTCCTATTCAAGACTGTGTTTGTTGGATGTTACCCCTGCAAATAAAAACCTTCTAAAAGGACTATTATGGTGTCAGCATCCAAAGTTGTTGGGTACTAACCCTGGGAACCCCTGGACACGGATTAACAAGCCAAGCGGAGGTAACTGGTAAGCCCAAAAGTCAAGGCCGCCCCATTGAGGGTTATGGCCGCTACACCAGCAACACTCAACCAACCCATACAGTGACTGCAGCATGGAAGAGCCGGCACAGGGTTGGCCGAGAACATAACCCCACCACGGGAGCTGAGGCGGCATAATATATGAATGCAGCATTGGACGGTGTAAGAGCGTAGAGGAAATAAGTGAGAGCTCCATGTAACAAATAAGTGTTATATACTTCGTGAAGCAGGGGTATCTAAAAGCAAAATATTACATATGTGTATGATTATAATAGTAACATGTTAAATAGTGATAATAATGCTTATAAATGAACCCAATATAGCTCCACAGGAAATAGGGACAATGGTGTGAATAGTGCCAAAAAGTAGTAAAGAGTATGAGTCTGCAAGTGATGAACAATTACATAGGTCTATGAAGGTGTAAAAAACTAAAAAAATACCAAGTGAAAAAAAGCATGTTGTTCAAACTTGAAAAATGAACCACCAAAGAAGGGGGAAGAGCAGAAAGATATATCTATATATGTGTGTATGAGAGTTAGAACAAAAAGGGAAGGCTTACCCTAATGCTGCATCACGGCACCACCAGCAGATCAAAGTAACTGGTGTGCAGTAACCCCAGAGGGAGACTGGTCAATTGAACAGCTCATCTCGATGGGGGATATAAATATATGCAGCCAACGCCACACCAGTGGACCAATGGGGGAGAAAAGACCAAACCTGAACCGAGTAAACACTCAGTAAAAGGCCCGGACACTCCCCCATATGGTGAAACGAGATGTTATGGCTCAGCGGCGGCACACTGATGTCATAACTGACGTCATACTTACGTAATAATAATAATAATAAAAATACTATAAATCTATCCCCTATTTTGTAGACGCTATAACTTTTGCGCAAACCAATCAATATATGCTTATTGCGATTTTTAGCAAGAATATGTAGAAGAATACATATTGGCCTAAACGGAGAAAACATTTCCTTTTTTTTAAAAAAAAATGGGGATATTTATTATAGCAAAAAGTACAAAACATTGTGTTTTTTTTTTTTTTTTTTTAAATTGTTGCTCTTTTTTTGTTAAAAGCACAAAAAATAAAAATTGCAGAGGCAATCAAATATCACGAAAAGAAAGCTCTATTTGTGGGTAAAAATGGACGTCAATTTTGTTTGGGTGCGGCATCGCACGACCGCGCAATTGTCAGTTAAAAACGACGCAATGCTAAATCGCAAAAAATGGCCCGGTCATTCAGCAGCCAAATGTTCAAGGGCTGAAGTGGTTAAACCTTAAAAAAAATTGGTGTTTAGGAGATATTCACATGGAAAGCAGCCGGTGATGTCACCGGTGCATGCGCTCTGAAGGGACGGCATACCACTTGGTTGTACTTCTCCTGGGGAGGAGCGCAGTTTGTTCTGCACTTTTGTGACCCATTTTTAGCCAACAGCCAGCTATAGCCCGCTGTCAGCTGACATCGCTCAGCAGGTCCAGGCTGTGGAAAGATCCTAACTTTAAAGTCAGTATTCACCCAGATGCCTGGACCAGCATCTCGTTACGCCTCTCAGTGAGCCGCAGAGACCCTGAAACAGCCGCTTCTGCCCCCTGCTTCGGCAGCACTACCCATTCATTGCAATGGGCAGGGCATTTTGGGAGCGGTGTATACACTGCTCCTGCACCGCCCCAAAGATACTGCATGCAGGACTTTTTTTCCCCATCCTGCAAGTGCACCGCCCCAGTGTGAAAGCACTAAAATGCCTGAAAAGCACCCCAGTGCAAAAGGGGGTCCTAACTTTTAGTATCACCTGTTGTGCTTGATTAGCTTCTTCCCCAGCCACAGCAGCCAGGGAATCACATCTCAGGTGTCCAGGAGGAACAACAGAGCCCATAATACATGGCAAGTGGTCAAACAGGGGGAAGGGAAGGTAATGGCATGTTACAGCATAGAAGTGAATGGCTGTAGGCAGCAAAATTCAGGTATAAAGAGAGATGCTTTCAGGTTTCAGCCTAACAATGTGTATGCACTTATGATGTATCTCTCCAAATGCAGAATTCCCTCATTTAAGGAATTTATCATGTTTGTGTTTAAGCCAATGCATGAAAGAGTGTGGTCAGGTAAAGCTATTAATATCTATGGATGGCTTTGGACACCACCTGGTCACAGAAAAATGTTGGGATACATTTAAGCCTTTAAAACACCTGTGTTTACCAGGCCGCAGCCCCCCCCCCCCCCCAATGGCAATGGCGATACCCAGCTCCCCATGCCTTTTTTATTTGATAATCCCTTGCCTATTAGCCCTAAAAATTGATTGCAGGTTTTTTTTTCTCATATACAGTTACTGCTGAATAAAAATTAAATCAAAAAAGTATAGTGATGAAAAATATCCACTTGCCCTCAGGAAGATTTACCCCCCTTTGTGACCAGGCCTTTTTTTGCTTTTTGGCACTGCGTTACTTTAACTGACAATTGCGCGGTCATGCAATGCTGTACATAAATTAGATTTATGTCACTTTTTTTCCACAAATAGAGCTTTCTTTTGGTGGTATTTAATCACTTCTGCAGGTTTTTTTTTTTTTTTTTTTTGCGCTATAAACAAAAAAAAACAAAATTTTTTACATACTGCTATAAAACAAATTCAATATTTTTTTTTTTTTTTAAATCTAATTTCTTCATCAATTTAAGCCAATATGTATTCTGCTACATATTATTTGTAAAAAAATCCCAATAAGCATAAATTGATTAGAGTGTGCAAAACTTATAGAGTCTACAAACTACGGATATTTATATTTCTTTTATTTTTATACTAGTAATGGTGGCGATTAGCGACTAGCGACTTATAGTCAAACTGTGATATTGCAGTAGACAATCAGACACTTTTGACCGGTGACACTAATACAGTGCTCAGTGCTAAAAAATATGCTCTGTCCCTGTACTAATGACAATGGCTGGAAAAGGGTTAACATCAGAGGCGATCAAACAGGTAACTGTGTGCCTAGCTAGATATTTTGTGTACTGTGGGAGGTGCTTTTACTAGGGGGGGCATGAATTCCGTGTCCCTCCTTTGCAGGAACACAGGATCCATGCCTTCCCTACGGCAGATTTTTTACGTTGGTGGTATTTGAAAAAAATACTGACAATTAAAAAAAAAAAATATATATATATATATATATATATATATATATATATATATATATATATATATATATATATATATATATATATATATATATAAAACATAGCCAATAAATTTAAAAAAATTAATCGAATTTCTTCATAAATTCAGGCCAATATGTATTCTGCTACATGTTTTTTGAAAAAAAAATCCCAAGAAGCATATATTGATTGGTTTGCACAAAAGTTATAGCGTCTACAAACTATGGTATATAGACTGAAATTTTTACTCCTTTTTTTTATACTAGTAATGGCAGCACTCAGTGACTGCGATATTGTGGTGAACTATCTGACATTAATGCCTCGTTTCCACTGAGCGGATCGGTTCGGTACGGTTCGGTACGGTTCGGTACGCTATTTTCAGTGTTTCCATTATGAAACCGGCCCACACAACCGAACCATACCGCACCATTCAGGGTCCTGCTTCAGATGTGGGGCCATAGAAAATGCAACGGTTCAGTTAGGGCGGAGCTACAATACATTCCACTGATTGGCGGACAGAAAAACGTCTGCCAATCAGCGTGAGGCCATGCTAGGCATTTTTTCGAAACCTGTATGGACCCTGGTGCTCCGACTTGAAACGCTCACCTGAATAGGCTGGACCATTCTAACCCTTCCAAACTGTACCGACCCAAACCGTTCCGCTCAGTGGAAATGAGGCATAATGGTCACTTTGTGGGAACCAGTGACACTAATACAGTGGTGTGAAAAAGTGTTTGCCCCCTTCCTCATTTCCTGTTCCTTTGCATGTTTGTCACACTTAAGTGTTTCGGAACATCAAACCAATTTAAACAATAGTCAAGGACAACACAAGTAAACACAAAATGCAATTTGTAAATGAAGGTGTTTATTATTAAAGGTGAAAAAAAATCCAAACCATCATGGCCCTGTGTGAAAAAGTGATTGCCCCCTAAACCTAATAACTGGTTGGGCCACCCTTAGCAGCAACAACTGCAACCAAGCGTTTGCGATAACGTGCAATGAGGCTTTTACAGCGTCCTGGAGGAATTTTGGCCCACTCATCTTTGCAGAATTGTCCTAATTCAGTTACATTAGAGGGTTTTCGAGCATGAACGGCCTTTTTTAAGGTCATACCACAACATCTCAATAGGATTCAGGTCAGGACTTTGGCTAGGCCACTCCAAAGTCTTCATTTTGTTTTTCTTCAGCCATTCGGTGGTGGACTTGCTGGTGTGTTTAGGATCATTGTCCTGCTGCAGAACCCAAGTTCGTTTCAGCTTGAGTACACGAACAGATGGTCGGACATTCTCCTTCAGGATCTCTTGGTAGACAGCAGAATTCATAGTTCCTTTTATCACGGCAAGTCTTCCAGGTCCTGAAGCAGCAAAACAGCCCCAGACCATCACACTACCACCACCATATTTTACTGTTGGTATAATGTTCTTTTTCTGAAATGCAGTGTTCCTTCTACGCCAGATATACTTGGACACACACCTTCCAAAGAGTTCCACTTTTGTCTCATCGGTCCACAGAATGTTGTCCCAAAAGTCTTGGGGATCATCAAGATGTGTTGTGGAGAAATTGAGACGAGCTTTGATGTTCTTTTTGCTCAGCAGTGGTTTTCTCCTTGGAACTCTGCCATGCAGGCCATTTTTGCCCAGTCTTTTCCTGATGGTGGAGGCATGAACGCTGACCTTAACTGAGGCAAGTGAGGCCTGCAGTTCCTTGGACGTTGTTGTGGGGTCTTTTGTGACCTCTTGGATGAGTCGTCGCCTGGGAAGGTTCACCACTGTTCCATGTCTTCGCCATTTGTAGATAATGGCTCACTGTGGTTCGCTGGATTAACAAAGCTTTGGAAATGGCTTTATAACCCTTTCCAGACTGATAGATCTCAATTACTTTTTTTCTCAATTGTTCCTGAATTTCTTTGGGTCTCGGCATGATGTGTAGCTTTTAAGGATCTTCTGGTGGACCTTACTGTGTCAAGCAGCTCCTATTTAAGTGATGCCTTGATTGTGAACAGGTGTGGCAATAATCAGGCCTGGGTGTGGCTAGAGAAATTGAACTCAGGTGTGGACAACCACAGTTATAGTATGTTTTAACAAGGGGGGCAATCACTTTTTCACACAGGGCCATGATGGTTTGGATTTTTTTTCACCTTTAATAATAAACACCTTCATTTACAAATTGCATTTTGTGTTTACTTGTGTTGTCCTTGACTATTGTTTAAATTGGTTTGATGTTCCGAAACACTTAAGTGTGACAAACATGCAAAGGAACAGGAAATGAGGAAGGGGGCAAACACTTTTTCACACCACTGTACAGTTATCAGTGCTAAAAATATGCACTGTCATTTTACTAATGACACTGTCTAGGAATGGGTTAAAGATCTAGGGCGATAAAAGAGTTAAGTGGGTGCCGAACCAGTGTTTTTGTGTTTACTATGTGCTGTTTTTACTAAAGGATGTGGGGGATTTTATTACCTGCTATGCAGGGAAACAAAATTCACCACATGCCTGCTGATAGAACCTTGTTTACATAGGCAGAGCTCTGTTCTGTGTCTCTCCTCGCCGATCAGCGGGTGCCAGCGGACATCCATTAGCTTGTGCTGTGTCTAATCACAGCACAGCCACGGCGCCAGCAGCGCTCATGAGCGCCCCTTACCCAGACGTGCTAGATCACGTACTAGGTACAGTACATGATCCTGCACAGGAGAGCCGCTCTGCCACCGTACTCCTACGTGTAAACACCAAAGTGACAGTCCAAGTAACAAGTCCTAAGATCACCATAAAAGTTTTAAAAGTGTCAATCCGTGATGCACAAGACCATTTAGTGATCCACCACCGTATGAAAACCATGCATGCTTTCCAGAGTTAATGGACTCTCATACCATAAGTATAGAGTCAAACTAGCTTGTGTGATTGTAAACCAGCTATCAAAGGGATGGGCTCATCTTCAATGAGTTTTCACTGATCTTAGCTTACAGGATCAGACATCAGACACTCCAATACAGGTTTCATATAGACACTCATGGCTGGTCACCAGTCAGCATCCCAGTCTGGTAATAAGGGTGTAAAAAGGCATCTGAACATTCAGATAAAGGGAGTCCCGGAGTCAAAAGAATAAAAGGAATGGGCGGAGGGATGGCATGACATGGCTGGACATAGGACAGGCAGGGGGTTGTCCCCTTTAAGGAAAGGGGGCTGGTCTAGAGCCGGGAAGCATTCTGAGGGAATAGGTGGGGGAAAAGGAGGAAGTGACGTCAGTCGAGAGCGGAGGGGAAGATTCCCACCCACCCTCCTGATGTTTGTTCTGTATTTCAGGGAGGCTGTCAGGACAGCCTGGCAGTGGTGGGTCTTTGGAGGAAGAGAAGATGGCTGGTATATATATATATATATATATATATATATATATATATATATATATGTATGTATATATAACATGGTTGTGAACCATCTGTAGTATGGGGTTCTCAGGTACCTTCTGGTTAATGAGGGGTTAACCAGGAAGGGGTAAAAGGTAGGTCACTGAAAAGGTTGAGTACCGTCTCTGAGTCGGTGGCTTGCGACTGGAGGCCTAAAAGTTTAAAAGAAGTTGGTCGCAGTGACCAAGTTGTGTGTCATTGGCCTCGAAGACCCCCAAAGTGTATAGAGAAGTTTGGTTGATGGTTATTTGAAAAATGTTATTTATTTAAATTATGTTAATTGTTAATAAAATGCTGTAAGGCTATTTTACTCCAAAACCTTGTCACGTAATTTTTGGGTAAGTGGAGGGGTTTAAAGATTATGTTATAACAGGTTGGAAAAGAGAACTGGAGGTTGTGTCCTTCATATGTCAAGGCATCTGCTCATTGATTTAATTTTCAAAATATCTGCAGTATTTGCTAGGTGTCCTGTGTCCAATAGGCCTGGATGACCAATATTCCCAGAAAGCACAAGATAATCGGCTACTTCTCCACTTAGTCATACAAAAGATCCATTTGGCCAAGAAATCCTTAAAAAGCAAGACTGTAGAGAAAGCCTGGCAGTGGAGGGATGATAAGGAGAGGCTGGTTTGTAACCTGTGCTCTCAGCGGTTCTTTCTATGGATTACTAAGGCTCTGCTGCTGCAGGATCCACTCTTCTTCTTGCTTTCAAATCACCACATATTTATTTCCCATATTGCCATAAATGCCATTCAATTTAGGCAATCCAGGCCTAATTTAGGTCAGATAAGCTTAAAGTGGTTGTAAGTAAGCCACTATGTTAAACCATCTCCATTGTTGGATAAGAACATGTATCCTAGTGTCTGTGCTTTATAAAAAAAAAGCCAATTTCTACCTGATCTCACAGTGCCTCCAGGCTCTCATGTGACTCCTCGGCTCTCTCCTCTCCCCATCTGACAGCGTTAGCGGACGGGGCAGAGAAATTACGCTGATGTCAGCCAGGGAGGAGAGAGCCAAAGAGTCACATGAGCACTGGGAGGCACTGTGAGATCAGGTAGAAATCAACTTTGTTTTATAAAGCACAGACACTAGGACACATGTTTCTTATCTAACAATGGGGATGGTATAAACATAACATTGTTTTGTAGCAGCAGGGAGAGGAGCAGAGCAGCACTAGTGAGAGCCGATAGGCAGGGAGGGGAGGGGGGAGGAGGATAGAGCAAGACACAGGAGAGCTGAAGATAGCAGTGGATGACAGAGGCACATAAACTGACCACGGTGTCAGGGCTCACCAGCCATGATAAACTGTGGTCAGTTTACAGGGGGAGAGCAGAACTAGGCAGGATCAGCCAGGTATTTCAGGTGATAGAGAGGGCAAAATTACACAGTACAAGCACTGTGCTGTATAACCTGCTTTAAAGGAACAGGATCTATATTTTTTCTTAGGTTAACAAACACTTTAACAAGAGAGCAGAGGTACTGCACATGGAGGTTATAGGGGTGAGCAGGCTCTACAGGACAAAGCAATGGTCTGGTCACACCGGCTACAGGTATCTCAAAGTGGTCATGCTATATGGCCACAGAACATGCAAGAGGTAGTAAAGTGGCTTAAAGAGCAGCTAGCTGTCTGCAACTGCTGCTAATGGTCCCCTTTCTTCCCATTCTCTTCAATTATTTGATCACTTGATCAATTACTTGCTGCAGTGGGACGTCATGCAAAAGCACTCTGCTTTTCAAATTTTTAGAATAAGGAAGATAGTGTTATGACCACAGAGGTAGGAGACAGAAGCGAGCAGCAACAGGCAGTGATGTACCAGCAGATGGAGCTTACTGCAGGTTCCAGTGATGAGGAGGGAGTGGTTGGTGAGATGACAGATCGTCTGTGGGTGCTAATGAATGAAGAAAAGGAAAGTTCTAAAAGACAGGAATAATAGCAACAAGAGTGGTTTTGTGCAAGGACAAGGACAGCTTGCAAAGGACTGCAGGTAACAACTGTCCTAATTCATCTGATGTAGGGTTGGTAGTCATGCAGGATTGACTCAATCGGTGGTAAGTGTTTATGTGGTGGTGGGGATGGATTGGAGGGTTCTCCTCTGATGTATTCTGCCCAGCTACACCAGGTGGCTTGGGCTGCTGCCTCTGGGTACGGCCTTGAAGACGTTCCTGCATGTACTAGTGGTAGAAAGACAGGGAGCGCCCGATATCCAATAAAATGCTGAGTTTAGAGAGTTGAGACGTGATTTGGTAGTTGTTAATGTTGTTTATTGAACATAGCAACACTCCAATACGTTTTGACAGCCCCCACCCACAGACAACATTCTCTCCAGATGCATAACCACAGATTTCAGAGTGAAATCCAAAGCCTACCCTGTACAATATAAGGGAAACTGAATTTCCACCTTCCAATCTCTGGTAACGTCCGACTTCAACAACCTACCCACCAACAGCAAGCAAATCACCAACAACCTCAATAAATCCAAGTGCAAAGCACTAAAGAGCTTGAAGGAGAATAGTGAGATTTTCATAAAAAAACGCAGACAAAGGTAGAGGAATAATAATTCAAAATCGGGAAAACTATATCGCAGAAGCCAAAAAAATTCTGTGAGACAAGGAATATTATATAACCCTCACAGAAGATCCCGCAAAAGAGTTTCTGAGAAAAATAAGAGTTTTTCACCATTCAAAATCCAAATATCCCCTTTTTCTACCACCTTCCAAAGATCCACAAGTCGCAAGACAATTCCCCAGGCAGACCAATTATATCTGGCATCAATTCCCTCACATCCAATCTCTCCCAGTTCATTGACCACCACTTCCAAAATTTGTGAAGAGATTACCGTCATATCTCAGGGACACAACAGACCTCTTAATCTGAAGGAATACACCTGGTCCACAGACCTCCACTGGCTCACTTTGGATGTAGCCTTGCTATACTCCTATATCCCCCACTCCAGAGGAATCTTTGCCACCAAACAATATTTATTTTCTGACCCACTCATGCCTAGACAGCAAGCTACTTTCCTTCTAGAAGCCATTGATTTCATCCTTACCCATAACTACTTTACCCATCTAGACGACCTCTATTTGCAAACCAAAGGAACAGCCATGGGAACCAGGTTCGCCTCAAGCTATGCAAATCTATATATGGACCAATTTAAACAAGAACACATCCTGTCCAAAAACCCTTACCACCAACACATCCACTTTTACAAACGTTATATAGATGATTTAATCCTAATCTGGTGGGGCGATCCAGAGAAGGTACCAGGATTCGTCAACCATTTGAACCATAACGACTGGGGTCTTGCTTTTACCTATCACACACACTCAATCACCATACATTACCTAGACATTACTATCAATGGAAACACAGACGGCACCATTACTACCACCAACTTCTTCAGAAAAGTAGACAGCAAAAGCTATTTAGATTTTAAGAGTTGCCACCACAAACCATGGCTCAATAACATACCCTTCGGTTAATTCAAAAGACTTAGAAGGAATTTCACAATCAATAAAGATTTCCTTGCGCAATCACAGACATTCACATCCAGGTTTAGGGCCAAAGGATACCCCAACCAACTAATTGAGGAAGCATTAAAAGAGCTCTAAATACCTCACATGAAGATTGCTTAAAACCTTCCACCTATAATGGTCCAACAAATCTCCCCATGCAATGTCATTTTATTACTGAGTACAACTCCTACCACACCCTCATCTGGGACATTCTTTCTAAACATTGACACATTATGCAATCAGATCCACATCTACAAACCACCCTGCCCCCTCCTAAACCTAAACTCATCTTCAAAAGAGCCACAACCATCAAAAACCACTTAGCCCCCAGCCGACTACCCCCCATCCAACAGCACCACAAGTCCTCTCCTGCACCATACACACTAATTGGAACAAAACCTTCCAGTCAACCAGCTGTTCTAAAACCTGGCCCATCACCTCTCACCTACACTGCTCCTCTAAGTTTATCATTTATTTGCTAACTTGCCCATGCAACTTGCAATACGTCGGAAAGAATAATTCAGACAATTCGCCAGAGATTTAACAAACACAGATTCAACATCAAGAATGCAGTCCGGGAACACAGTATCTTCCTCCACTTCTTCACACATGACAGAAACCCAGACCTAATAATTGCTTCTATTATAGAACAGATCCTAAAATCCATTAACTACAACCGGTACACCAGACTATGCCAAAGAGAATCGTACTGGATTTACCAGCTCAACACCCATACTCCACATAAACGCAACAAGATGATAGAATCTTACTAAAAACAAATGCTTCCAGGTCCATCCACCACCCCCCTTTTCTTTTTTTTCTCCTCATCCAATAGGTCTTTTTTTTTCTCCTATATATATATATCCAATATTTCATTGTTTCTCACTGCATGGAACATGCAGGAACGTGTATACAGGCATGTGAATGTATAGAATGGGTGAGCATGTATGTTTACACATATGTATGGACACCCAGGGAGGTCTGTCCACAGACTTTTTTCGATCCATGTGAATATACGTTTAAAATGTTTACTTTCTTGTTGCTATGTGAGCTTCAGATCTCCTCCATCAAGGTAGACACTCTTCCCCCACACATGGTTCCATTCCATACACTCCCACCTGTAACCCAGCCAGCCTCCTTCACATCTGTTAATACCAACCACGCCCACCTGTCAGGTTTAAACCTCAATGGCGCAAACTGCCTCTCTCTATGCTGCTACTGCAAACACAGTGAACGCAGATCCTACCAGTTAGTAGCTCTAAATCTCCCCCACACCAACTTCTCTATTCAATCATCTCTTTCCTCTCCCTTTCCTCTCCTCTTCCTCTCCCCAGCACCGCTAGCCCATTCTTCGTTCCCATCCTCACATCAATCCCCACCTTCCTAGCTGATTGAGATGCCAAAGCACCCACCCCCATCTGTCACCTCTGAACATTGCCAATCGCTTCCATGCCATCTGTCATCATCGACCATTGTCCCTTTCTTCCATCCACCATCCGGCACAGCAGATCACTTCTTCAGCCACCACCACAACCCATCGGACCATTTCCCCATACATTTCCCACCAGCTCTCCTCTCCCTCCTGCTCTCCCCTCCTCTCACACTTCCAAACAGCCAGCAGTCTCATTTGACAGTTCGCTCCCCATCCAGCTGTCAGCACCCCCCCCCATGTCCTCCGCAGCTGTTCTTCCCCCCTGCAGGCTCATCCCACTCTCGCCAACCTCACCCCCCCTTTCCCACTCTGTAACCAGTCCATGCCATGGACCTTCTTCCCATTCATCTTCCACCGCCCCCCCCCCCCCGCTTTCCCCTCCTCTCTTACACTTTCATAAAGCCAACAGGCTCTTTTGGCAGCTCGTTCCCCAGCCAAGCTGTCAACAATGCCTGGTACCTCCCACATCTGCTTCTTCATCCCCGTAGTTCCCTCCACTCTATGCAACCCCCCCTCCCCCTCCGTAACCAGTCCATGCCCCGTCAGCCAGTCTCCACCACCGCCTACTCCTCCTTGCCACCACTCCCAGGCTATTCAAACCTCACATCAGTCTGCCATGGCTCCCAGTTCACTCCTCTTCCATTCCTCCCCCTCCTATGACATTCAATTGTTTGCACTAACATCAAATTGGACTTTTTCTTTATAGATCCTGGTGTCACAGACACCCCCATTTTGGATCCTTCTCGATTTAACTGCAACACCCAGCAGCAGGTTGGTCACTGGACTTTTTTTTAACACATTTTTTTAAATAAACTCCTTTTATCATCTGTATCATTGCTAGGGATGAGCCGAACACCCCCGGGTTCGGTTCGCACCAGAACCTGCGAACAGACCGAAAGTTCGATCAAACGTTAGAACCCTATTAGTTACAATGGATGCGAACGTTCGAAATCTAAAGTGCTAATTATAACGGCCAATATACATGTTATTGTTATAAAAAAGGTTTGGGGACCCGGGTCCTGCCCCGGGGGACATGTATCAATACAAAAAGAAGTTTTAAAAACGGACGTTTTTTCTGGAGCAGTGATTTTAATGATGCATAAAGTGATAATATTCCTTTAAATATGGTACCTGGGGGGTGTCTAAAGCATGCCTGTGAAGTGGCATGTGTTTCCCGTGTTTAGAACTTCCCTGCACAAAATGACATTTGTAAAGGAAAAAAAGAAGCCATTTAAAACTGCTTGCGACTTTATTGTCATGTCTTGTCCAGGCAATATGGATGAAAATCTTTGAGAAAAATGGCATGGCTACCCCTTCCCCCCCTACCCCAGCCTATTACCAGCCCCTTTGGGTCTTGTATGGATATTAAGGGGAACCCTGCACCCAAAATAAAACTCTATACCTAAAACCCAATATACTCTGAACCGCAGTATACAGGCGGTGCAAACAAGACAGGGACTGTAGGTATATACTGTATGTATGTATGTATGTATGGACTGTTGGTGTATACTGTGCTGTGCTGGAGGCACACAAAACACACTAACTCCTGCAGATGGCTGTCTTAGGTGACAACAGGGCAGATACAGTGTAAGGTGGTTTAGTGTGCTACTGCTGTGCTATACTCACACAGCACACACACACACTAACTCCTGCAGATGGCTGGATTGGTAGAGAACAGCACTGAGAAGAACACACTATCCCTGCCTATTTTTCCTCTATCCCTACACTTTCCCCACAAGCAAAGGCTGAGTAGAATACACTATCCCTGCCTATTTTTCCTCTTTCCCTAGAATTTCCCCACAAAGTAATGATTCAAATACACTGTGTACATGTACAGTACACTATCACTGTTCCTAACGCCGGAACACACTACACGAGGCCACCGGCGCGGCGGCCTTATATAGTGTGGGGCGTGTACTAAACTGTGGCCAATTATTGCTCTCCTCGCCGCGGGCTCTATGATTGGCCAAGCATGCGGGGTTACAGTGCATGCTTGGCCAATCATCAGCCAGCAATGCACTGCGACTGGCGCAGTGCATTGTGGACCGTTCGCATCACACAAATTTAATGCGAGCGGCCCTCAGAGTTCTGCCCTCGACGAGCGGACGAACGGCCGATGTTCGATTCGAACATAGGTTCGAATCGAACACCGGGCCCATCCCTAATCATTGCTCTTATTCTCAGCCTTGTTTTTTATTAGCCTTTTGAGTATTATTAAAAAAATAGATATATGCATGTTTTTATATAACTTTGTATTTAGATACAGCTTTTTTGTATATTTTCATATATAGCTTTTACGCTATTTACCTTTTTATAAGATGTTTCGGTATATAATCATATATATAACCACTTGCCACCCAGGCCAATTCTGACATGCCTGCTGGCTTAAAGCAGGTTGATGCAGCTTAGAAGCAGATCAAATGCAGGTCATAATGAAGTCAATTGCATGTCACATGCATTTATTATTGAACTCTAATTGATCTCAGAAGTTTCTCAAACTGTTTTCAAATTGACATGAAAGCATGTTGCATTCTTAGTATGTAGCATTCTTAAGCCCCATACACACGGTCGGACTTTTTCATCAATTTGGTCCGATCGGACAAGGTTGTTGAAAAATCAGACCGTGTGTATGCACCATCGGACAGTGTTCGTCGGTTTGTCCGTCGGACAAAGTCTTATCTCCTGCTGGAAAGATTTGCCGTCAACCCGGTCCGATCACACCAAATCCGATCATGTGTACGGTTGTCCGACCGGACAAAGTGCTACGCATGCTCAGATCACATTACAAGACCAAAGCTATTGGCTACTAGCCTCTACGTAGTCCCGTCGTAGGCAACAAACGTCACCACGTTCAGAATGATCGGATTTTCCGACAACTTTGTCCGACCGTGTGTACGCAAAACCAACATCGGACAAAGTATGACGGACATGGTCCGACGGACCTGGTCCGCGGATTGTCCGACCGTGTGTATGGGGCTTTAGTATGCATGTTGCATACTCTCTTAGAAAATTGGCTTAACAAGGTCATTTTTTTGAACATTTTTTTTTTTTTTAAATAGGCCCTTATTAATCCCTTTACTACTGCTCTCTTTTCTTTTACACATCAGTGTTTACAGCTATTTGTGAGAGCCGTCAGTTCTGTGCAAGACTGGGCCTTCTGTTATTTTCATCACACACTGCAAATACATATGCAGAAAGTCTAGTTCTATGGTAAAATCATCTATTAGTGCCTAGCAGTGCACTAACACAGGTCTGTCTTATTTGTAATGTGATTGCTGTGAATGATATGCTTAAAGATGTGTGCCCATTAAAACATTTTTTTAAAAAGTCAGCAGGTTCAAATAGTGCAGCTGCTGACTTTCAAGAATCGGACACTTACCTGTCCCAGGGTCCATCGATGCGGGGGAACGAAGCCCCCCTCGTTCCCCGCTCCGCTCACGGCGCCGGCATCCTTACTGTGGGCACCCAGATGTGGCTTCACATCCGGGCACCCACTGTGCATGCGCGAGTGGCGCCGCACGCTGTGATACGCAGTCATCTGGGACTAGGGATGAGCCGAACACCCCCGGGTTCGGTTCGAACCAGAACCTTCGAACGGACCGAAAGTTCGCGCGAATTTTCGAACCCTATACGTTATAATGGACGCGAACGTTCGAAATCAAAAGTGCTAATTACAACGGCCAATATGCATGTTAATGTCATAAAAACAGGTTTGGGGACCCGGGTCCTGCCCCAGGGGACATATATCAATGCAAAAAGAACTTTTAAAAACTAACGTTTTTTCGGGAGCAGTCATTTTAATGATGCATAAAGTGAAAAAAAAAAAGTGACATTTTCCTTTAAATATGGTACCTGGGGGGTGTCCAAAGTATGCCTGTGAAGTGGCATGTGTTTCCCGTGTTTAGAACTGTCCTTGCACAAAATGACATTTGTAAAGGAAAAAAAGAAGCCATTTAAAACCACTTGCGGCTTTAGGTTTGATCTTAAGTAGAATCTGAACAGGTACATTATGAAGTGTAGCTCCATCCCAAAAAAATCTATTTTTAAGCTTTTTGGAGAACATAGGGAGGGGTTATCACCCCTGTAACATTTGCTGTCTTTGCACATCTGTTCAGAACATGTCACCTCACTTTCCGTCCCAATGACAAATGTTTTTGGAAAAGTGGGGTTTTAATTGAAACAAGGATTGGTGATAAAGCATCAGTAAAGAGGAGATACTTTTTTCCCAAAATAAATCTAACAGGATAGAATTTCCCTTCCTAGGGGTAGATTTCCTCTCACTTCCTGTTTTCTCTTTCCGTTTGCAAGTAGGAGTCGTTTGTAAGTTGGATGTTTGAAAGTAGGGGCCTGCCGTATATACTCTGCAGAAATTTGCCCTATTAGATGTTGGTGTAGCCACGAGACTGGTGGTCACAGGAATGGGCCCTGCTGTGAGTTATTGGATCAAGATTTATAATTGCATGCACCTGTTGAACAGGGCAGAAAAATTGGGCCTTTGGTGGTGGTGGTGGTGGTGGTGGTGGACGGTTTTGCCACAAGACTGTAAGCTCTCACAGTTACTCTTGGTGGGCGCAGGAATGGGCCCTGCTGTGAGTTATTAGATCAAGATTTGTAATTGCAAGCACCTGATGAACAGGGCAGAAAAAATTGGGCCTTTGGCGGTGGTGGTGGACGGTGTTGCCACAAGACTGTAGGCCCTCATAGTTACTCTTGGTGGGCGCAGGAATGGGCCCTGCTGTGAACTATTAGATCAAGATTTGTAATTACCCGCCCCTGTTAAACAGGGGCTGAAAAATTGTGCCTTAGGCACTGGTGCTGGTGCCACAACACTGCAACCCCTCACAGAGACTGTACTTGGAGCACAGCAGTCACACGTGTTGCGAAGCATTTTTTTAAAAAATTGTAAGTACACGCCCCTGTTAAACAGGGGCTGAAAAATTGTGCCTTAGGCACTGGTGCTGGTGCCACAACACTGCAACACGGCCCTCACAGAGACTGTACTTGGAGCACAGCAGTCACACGTGTTGCGAAGCATTTTTTTTAAAAATTGTAAGTACACGCCCCTGTTAAACAGGGGCTGAAAAATTGTGCCTTAGGCACTGGTGCTGGTGCCACAACACTGCAACACGGCCCTCACAGAGACTGTACTTGGAGCACAGCAGTCACACGTGTTGCGAAGCATTTTTTTAAAAAATTGTAAGTACACGCCCCTGTTAAACAGGGGCTGAAAAATTGTGCCTTAGGCACTGGTGCTGGTGCCACAACACTGCAACACGGCCCTCACAGAGACTGTACTTGGAGCACAGCAGTCACACGTGTTGCGAAGCATTTTTTTTAAAAAATTGTAAGTACACGCCCCTGTTAAACAGGGGCTGAAAAATTGTGCCTTAGGCACTGGTGCTGGTGCCACAACACTGCAACACGGCCCTCACAGAGACTGTACTTGGAGCACAGCAGTCACACGTGTTGCGAAGCATTTTTTTAAAAAATTGTAAGTACACGCCCCTGTTAAACAGGGGCTGAAAAATTGTGCCTTAGGCACTGGTGCTGGTGCCACAACACTGCAACACGGCCCTCACAGAGACTGTACTTGGAGCACAGCAGTCACACGTGTTGCGAAGCATTTTTTTAAAAAATTGTAAGTACACGCCCCTGTTAAACAGGGGCTGAAAAATTGTGCCTTAGGCACTGGTGCTGTGGCATGGATCATTGAGGAGGAGGAAGAGGATAGTCAGTGAACATAAGAGGACAGTCACTCAGCATCAGCATAGGCAGTCTTGAAGGGATGTGACATTAAAAATTATTCGGTTATATCCGCCTCAGGTGCCTGGTAGCTGGTGGTGATCCAAGACTGATTCATTTTGATGAATGTCAGTCGATCAACCGAGGCGGTGGACAGGCGCACCCTATGATCAGTCACAAATCCTCCAGCAGCACTGAATGTGCGTTCGGAAAGAACGCTGGAGGCAGGACAGGCCAGTAGCTCAATTGCATACTGTGCAAGCTCTGGCCAGTGATCCATCCTCAGGACCCAGTAAGCCAGAGGATTTTCGGTGGGAAAGGTGTCCAAGTCTGACCTTGCCCCAAGGTATTCCTGCACCATGTATATCAGACGCTGGCGATGGTTGCTGGAACCGATCATACCTTGGGGCTGCGGACTAAAAAATTGTCTGAACGCATCGGTCAGACGTCCACCTTCCCCACCGCTCCTTCTGCCACTGACCGAAGCCTCAGCAACTCGTCGCCCAGGACCAGGAGTTTGTAGCCTCCCAGTTTCTGGGAACGCGTTGCACAGACCTTTCTGCAAGGCCTCCCTGAGATGTCTCATCCTCTGCTCCCTCTGCGACGGCAAGATAAGGTCCGCAACCTTACCCTTGTACCGCGGATCAAGGAGAGTGGCCAGCCAGTAATGGTCCCTCTCCTTGATCCGAAGAACACGAGGATCCTTCCGCAGGCTTTGCAGGATCAGGGAGGCCATGCAGCGTAGGTTAGCTGAGGCATTCGGTCCGGAGTCTTCTGGGTCACTGAGGATGACATGATCGCCAGCCACCTCCTCCCAGCCACGTACAAGTCCACTGGCTTGTTGGGACTGTACATCATCCCTAAAAGACTGCTGCTGCTGATGCTGAGTGCCAGGCTCCACCTCCATGCTCACACAATCCTCCTCCTCCTCCTCCTCCTCCTCCTCCTCATCCTCTTCCTGTGTGATGGGTGGGACAGAAGGAACACTGTCCGGATAAAGGGGGCCTTGAGAGGCAAGGAAGTCCTCCTCTTCCTGCCTCTGTTCTGCCTCAAGTGCCCTGTCCATTATCCCACGCAGCGTATGCTCCAACAGGTGGACAAGAGGGACAGTGTCACTGATGCATGCACTGTCACTGCTCACCATCCTCGTGGCCTCCTCAAATGGTGAGAGGACAGTGCATGCATCCCTGATCATGCTCCACTGACGTGGGGAAAAAAACCCAAGCTCCCCTGACCCTGTCCTGGTGCCGTAGTCGCAAAGGTACTCATTGATGGCCCTCTGCTGCGTGTGCAGTCGCTGCAGCATGGCCAACGTTGAGTTCCACCTGGTGGGCATGTCAGATATTAGGCGGTTCTTGGGCAGGTTCAGCTCCTTTTGCAGCTCAGTCAGCCGAGCACTGGCATTATAAGATCGGCGGAAATGCACACAGACTTTCCTGGCCTGCCTCAGGACATCCTGTAAGCCTGGGAACCTGCCCAAGAACCGCTGCACCACCAGGTTGAGGACGTGAGCCATGCAGGGCACATGGGTGAGCTGCCCCTGTCGCAGGGCGGAGAGGAGGTTGGTGCCATTGTCAGAAACGACCATTCCTGGCTTAAGCTGACGTGGCGTCAACCACCTCTCGGCCTGCCCCTGCAGAGCTGCCAGAACCTCTGGCCCAGTGTGGCTCCTGTCCCCCAAACACACCAGCGCAAGCACGGCATGGCATCTTTTTGCCTGCGTACTTGCGTAGCCCCTTGTACGCCTACGGAGCACCGCTGGTTCCAAGGACAGAGCACTGGAGGAAGAAGAAGAGGAGGGGGTGGAGGAGAGAGGTGTGTCACAACCAGTAGCAGTAGTCGCGTTTTGGAGGCGTGGTGGCGGAACAACCTCCAACACTACTGCACCTTGTCCTGCATCCCTCCCAGCTGCCAATAGAGTGACCCAATGGGCCGTGAAAGAAAGGTACCGTCCCTGTCCATGCCTGCTGGACCATGAGTCAGCGGTAATATGCACCTTACCGCTGACCGCCCTGTCCAGCGAGGCATGGACATTGCCCTCCACATGCCGGTAGAGAGACGGAATCGCCTTCCGCGAGAAAAAGTGGCGTTTGGGAACCTGCCACTGAGGAACCGCACATTGAACAAAACTCACGGAAGGGGGCCGAGTCTACCAACTGAAAAGGCAGCAGTTGAAGTGCTAGCAATTTAGCAAGGCTAGCATTCAACCGCTGGGCATGTGGATGGCTGGGAGTGTACTTCTTTCTACGGTCCAGCAGCTGGGGCAGGGAAATTTGCCTGCTGCATTCGGACGTCGGTGTACTGCAAGTACTTGGTTGTGACACACCGAATTCTACACCTTCAGTCCTCTCAGAGCAGCTTTCAGAGAGGACTGAAGGTGTAGTGGGGATGGAGATCCCAGCTGAGGAGGAGCAAGGAGAGGTCCGCTTAGTTCTTTGGTGTGGGTCTTTTATGTGTGCCTGCCAACGAGCTGCATGGCAGGTCGCCATATGTCTGGTCATGCTTGTCGTGCCCAAGCGGCTGATGTTTTGGCCACGCGAGATACGCTTGAGACAAATATTGCAAATAGCAGTGGTGCGATCTGCTGCACTCGTCTCAAAAAAGGCCCACACCAAAGAACTTTTCTGATAACGTGCAGAGGCAGCGCCCTGCACAGGCGGAGCTCTGCGGTGTTGTACAGTTGCTGTGCTGGCCTCTACCTGGCCTCCAGGGGGCATCCTGCCTCGTTGGACATGTGACGCCGCATCCTCCTCCTCCTCGTCCTCCTCCTCATCCTCTCTCCCTTGAGGCACCCACGTGGAGTCAGTGACCTCATCATCCCCTCCCTCTTCACCACTAGAGCAAACCTGGCAGTAAGCTGCAGCTGGTGGAACTGTACTGCCAGATTCCTCAAGCTGGGTATCGTCATCCGAGCCTTCGAATCGTTGGGCATCCTCCTGGAGCATGTACCCAACACTGTGCTCAAAGAGTTCGGGGGACTCCTCAGGAGGACATGGTGGGTCTAGGGAAGGGGTGGCTGATGATGCTCTGTCAGTACCCTGAGCCTGGGTGAGAGAGGATGAGGAGGATGAGGAGGGCTTGGTCATCCATTCTACCAAGCCTTCAGCATGATGCGGCTCCACATGTCCAGCTGCCGAAAACAAAGACGCGCGTGTCCCATGGCCACGTGCTGATGACGATGCACGACCACGTCCACGTCCACGGCCACGTCCACTAGAAACAGAGACTGTCTGCCCTGTGTTCTTGGCTCTGCACGCTCTGCCTCCCCTTGGCGGTCTTCCAGCCATTGTAGTCGGTAGTCCTGTGGGTGCTGCTGAGAAGAAAATATAGGAGCTCTGTGTGATGCCACTAACACACTAGAAGTCCTATAGGTGCTTCTGCAAAGAAAATATAGGAGCTCTGTGTGATGCCACTAACACACTAGAAGTCCTGTGGGTGCTGCTGAGAAGAAAATATAGGAGCTCTGTGTGATGCCACTAACACACTAGAAGTCCTATGGGTGCTTCTGCAAAGAAAATATAGGAGCTCTGTGTGATGCCACTAACACACTAGAAGTCCTATGGGTGCTGCTGAGAAGAATATATAGGAGCTCTGTGTGATGCCACTAACACACTAGAAGTCCTATGGGTGCTTCTGCAAAGAAAATAGAGGAGCTCTGTGTGATGCCACTAACACACTAGAAGTCCTGTGGGTGCTTCTGCAAAGAAAATAGAGGAGCTCTGTGTGATGCCACTAACACACTAGAAGTCCTGTGGGTGCTGCTGAGAAGAATATATAGGAGCTCTGTGTGATGCCACTAACACACTAGAAGTCCTATGGGTGCTTCTGCAAAGAAAATAGAGGAGCTCTGTGTGATGCCACTAACACACTAGAAGTCCTGTGGGTGCTTCTGCAAAGAAAATAGAGGAGCTCTGTGTGATGCCACTAACACACTAGAAGTCCTGTGGGTGCTGCTGAGAAGAATATATAGGAGCTCTGTGTGATGCCACTAACACACTAGAAGTCCTATGGGTGCTTCTGCAAAGAAAATAGAGGAGCTCTGTGTGATGCCACTAACACACTAGAAGTCCTGTGGGTGCTTCTGCAAAGAAAATAGAGGAGCTCTGTGTGATGCCACTAACACACTAGAAGTCCTGTGGGTGCTGCTGAGAAGAATATATAGGAGCTCTGTGTGATGCCACTAACACACTAGAAGTCCTGTGGGTGCTTATGCAAAGAAAATAGAGGAGCTCTGTGTGATGGGACTAACACACTTCAAGTCCTATAGGTGCTTCTGGGAAGAAAATATAGCTCTGTGTGTGTGATGGGACTAACACACTTCAAGTCCTATAGGTGCTTCTGGGAAGAAAATATAGCTCTGTGTGTGTAATGGGACTAACACACTTCAAGTCCTATAGGTGCTTCTGGGAAGAAAATATAGCTCTGTGTGTGTGATGGGACTAACACACTTCAAGTCCTATAGGTGCTTCTGGGAAGAAAATATAGCTCTGTGTGTGTAATGGGACTAACACACTTCAAGTCCTATAGGTGCTTCTGGGAAGAAAATATAGCTCTGTGTGTGTAATGGGACTAACACACTTCAAGTCCTATAGGTGCTTCTGGGAAGAAAATATAGCTCTGTGTGTGTAATGGGACTAACACACTTCAAGTCCTATAGGTGCTTCTGGGAAGAAAATATAGCTCTGTGTGTGTGATGGGACTAACACACTTCAAGTCCTATAGGTGCTTCTGGGAAGAAAATATAGCTCTGTGTGTGTAATGGGACTAACACACTTCAAGTCCTATAGGTGCTTCTGGGAAGAAAATATAGCTCTGTGTGTGTAATGGGACTAACACACTTCAAGTCCTATAGGTGCTTCTGGGAAGAAAATATAGCTCTGTGTGTGTAATGGGACTAACACACTTCAAGTCCTATAGGTGCTTCTGGGAAGAAAATATAGCTCTGTGTGTGTAATGGGACTAACACACTTCAAGTCCTATAGGTGCTTCTGGGAAGAAAATATAGCTCTGTGTGTGTGATGGGACTAACACACTTCAAGTCCTATAGGTGCTTCTGGGAAGAAAATATAGCTCTGTGTGTGTAATGGGACTAACACACTTCAAGTCCTATAGGTGCTTCTGGGAACAAAGTATAGCTCTTTGTGTGTAATGGGACTAACACACTTCAAGTCCTATAGGTGCTTCTGGGAAGAAAATATAGCTCTGTGTGTGTGATGGGACTAACACACTTCAAGTCCTATAGGTGCTTCTGGGAAGAAAATATAGCTCTGTGTGTGTAATGGGACTAACACACTTCAAGTCCTATAGGTGCTTCTGGGAAGAAAATATAGCTCTGTGTGTGTGATGGGACTAACACACTTCAAGTCCTATAGGTGCTTCTGGGAACAAAATATAGGAGCTCTGCCTGCCTGCCACGAACACACTACAAGTCCTATAGGTGCTTCTGGTAACAAAATATAGGAGCTCTGCCTGCCTGCCACTAACACACTACAAGTCCTATAGGTGCTTCTGGTAACAAAATATAGGAGCTCTGCCTGCCTGTCACTAACACACTACAAGTCCTATAGGTGCTTCTGGTAACAAAATATAGGAGCTCTGCCTGCCTGCCACTAACACACTACAAGTCCTATAGGTGCTTCTGGTAACAAAATATAGGAGCTCTGCCTGCCTGTCACTAACACACTACAAGTCCTATAGGTGCTTCTGGTAACAAAATATAGGAGCTCTGCCTGCCTGCCACTAACACACTACAAGTCCTATAGGTGCTTCTGGTAACAAAATATAGGAGCTCTGCCTGCCTGTCACTAACACACTACAAGTCCTATAGGTGCTTCTGGTAACAAAATATAGGAGCTCTGCCTGCCTGTCACTAACACACTACAAGTCCTATAGGTGCTTCTGGTAACAAAATATAGGAGCTCTGCCTGCCTGCCACTAACACACTACAAGTCCTATAGGTGCTTCTGGTAACAAAATATAGGAGCTCTGCCTGCCTGTCACTAACACACTACAAGTCCTATAGGTGCTTCTGGTAACAAAATATAGGAGCTCTGCCTGCCTGCCACTAACACACTACAAGTCCTATAGGTGCTTCTGGTAACAAAATATAGGAGCTCTGCCTGCCTGCCACGAACACACTACAAGTCCTATAGGTGCTTCTGGTAACAAAATATAGGAGCTCTGCCTGCCTGCCACGAGCACACTACAAGCCCCTCTTTGTCAATCAATCTTTGTAACTGAATCTATCTAACTCAATCTCTGCAAGTGAATCTCTCTCTCTATCTATCTAAATGCAGCAGAGTGTCACAGGAACAGCCTGCTCAATCTGCGCCGGAACAGCATGTGACCGGCGCAGACGGCGTGGCGGCGTTTTATAGGGGGGGGCGTGTACTACAGCCCCTGAGCTGTAATTGGCTACAGGCGTCCTGCCTGTAGCCAATTATGGCTCTTCGAGTTTCCGGGGCTGTGATTGGCCAAGCATGCGGGGTCACAGTGCATGCTTGGCCAATCATCAGCCAGCAATGCACTGCGTCGGCCGCGCCGGCCGCAATGCATTGCGGGGCCGCTCGCATCACACGAACGTGATGCGAGCGGCCAAAATAGTTCTGGGCTCGCCGAGCGAGCGAACGCCCGGTGCTCGATGCGAACGTGGGTTCGCATCGAGCACCGGGCCCATCCTTATCTGGGACCTGTCACATGTCCCAGATGACTGACTGCCGAGGGGAAGTGACGTTTCTAGCCCGGGCTAAGGAAGAGCCAGATTTTGTGGGACCACCTAGCAACAGGGAGAAATAGGTAAGTGAATTTTTTTTTTTTTATCCAATAATTTTTTATTAGCAGATTTAATGCAAAAATAACTAATGTTGTCATTTTGGGGGAAACACCACTTTAAAGGGGAGGGCCAGCCAGGAAAAAAAAAAAAATTAAAAGTCAGCAGCTACAAACACTGTAGCTGCTGACTTTTAATAAGCAGACTTACCTGTCCTGGGTGCCCGCGATGTCGGCCGACAGAGACCGACCATCCCTCGGCTCTCGGTTCCCGGCGCCGCCATTCCAACTACGGGAAACAGGCAGCGGAGCCTTGCAGCTTCACTGCCCGCTTCCTACTGCGCATGCAGAGTCGCGCAGCGCTTTGTGAATGGGGCGCGCTGTGTTGTGGGACACACACAGTTCCCATAACACACCGCGCCCCATTCACTAGAAGATGATGCGAGGAGCAGAAGACTGGAGGACACCGCGGAATAGGAAGAGCCTAGCAACAGCCATTTCTGGTAAGTAAAAAAAAAAAATGTTTTTATTTTTTTTCCTTTTAAGCTACATTTGTATGATTTTTTTTTTTTTTTCAGGGTGGCCCTCCACTTTAATAATGGTAGCATTGCCCAATACTTATAATCAGGTGACCAGATTTTTAAAATGAAATCTGGGGACATGTTTTTTTTATTTATTTATTGGCAAATAGTAAACTATTTTATAAGCCTATTTTCCTCAATTGATATATGCAGTGTATGTGGTATGTGTTTGTGTAATGATTGTATGATATATACTTTATTTCTGTAAATCAGTTCATACCAGCCCCATAGCACTATTATACCAGCCCTACCGCATAACGCCATTATTTTCTTGTTCATAAAAGGGAAAACCATGCATTTTAAAACACATTTGAAGAGTGGATTATACTCACCAGTGCTCATCAGCGCAGCCTCGTCAGTGCCCATCAGTGTAGTCTCACCAGTGCCAACCAATGCAGCCTCACCAGTGCCAATCAATGCAGCCTCACCAGTGCCAATCAATGCAGCCTGATCAGTGCCCATCAATGCAAACTCAACAGTGCCCATCAATGCAGCCTCATCAGTGCCCATCAGCGCAGCCTCACCAGTGCCAATCAGCTCAGCTTCACCAGCCCCCATCAATTTAGCCTCATCAATGCCCATCAGCTCAGCCTCATGAGTGCCCATCAACTCAACCTTATCAGTGCCCATCAGTGTCACCTATCAGTGCCACTGCATGAGTTCCCATGAGTGCCACCTATCAGTGCCATTGCATGAGTGCCCATGAGTGCAGTCTATCAGTGCCACTGCCTCTCAGTGCCTCCCGTCAGTGCCTATCAATGCCACTGCCTGTCAGTGCCCATCAGTGCTGCCTATCAGTGCCACTGCCTGTCAGTGCCCATCAGTGCCACCGCATAAGTGCCCATCAGTGCTGCCTATCAGTGCCCACCAGTGAAGGAGAAAAATTACGTATTATGTTATAATACACACAAACGCACCCGCTTATGATGCCACCTATCAGTATCCCGGCATAAGTGCCCATGAGTGTCAGCTATCAGTGCCACTGCATGAGGGCCCATGAATGCGGCCTATCAGTGCCACTGCATGAGTGCCCATGAGTGCCCATGAGCGCCGTCTATCAGTGCCACTGCCTCTCAGTGCTGCCCGTCAGTGCCTATCAGTGCCACTGCCTGTCAGTGCCCATCAGTGCTGCCTATCAGTGCCACTGCCTATCAGTGCCCACCAGTGAAGGATAAAAATTACTTATTATGTTATAATATACACAAACGCACCCGCTTATAATGCTTGTGGCCATTACTGCTCCCTCCTCCAATCACTCTCCCAGCAGCATAGGGGAGAGAACAGAGCACAGCGTTCCTCCCCCTCCCTCTTGTACTACAGGGAACTATGGGTATTGTAGTCCAGAGGGGCAGAATTGCATGGAGCTACAGTGTGCCCATGATCATTATACTCTGTAGCTTCAGGCAATCCAGCCCCTCTGGACTACAATACCCATAGTTCCTTGCAGTACAGGAGAGAGGGGGAGAAACACTGTGCTTTTTTCTCTCCCCTATGCTGCCGGAAGAGTGAATGGAGAAGGGAGAAGAGGTAGGAGGAAAGGGGCGGGATGATGGGAGAGGGGGCGGTCATGTGTCCCCGGGATCGCGGCAGATCTTCAGCTGACAAATGGGGAGGAGGAGTGGCGGCTACAATAGCACACAGTCAGGCTGGAGCCCCTCCAGCTTCTCCTCTCCAGCTCTGATAGTACTACCGCAACCACGGATCTGGCTCCTCTCACAGCCAACGCAGCCCCCTTCCACCGGGAGACTGCCTGCCCAAGTGCAAAAATGTGAACAGGGTCCGGGGACCGTACCCTCAGTCCGGGGACTGTCCCCGGGAACCAGGGACGTCTGGTCACCTTAACTTAGAAATAAACTCAAGTTGAAAAAGGACAAGGACAAGGCCACAGCTTCATTGAAGTGGTGTGTCAGTTTAACATCATACAAATAATAATTACAAACAAGCAAACTGTTGCCAGTCACAAGTATATTGAGATCACTTGAACAACTCTGTTGAGGGCAGGCAGAACCTACTGGAGAGCATAAACAGTAAACAGCAGCACATAAGCTGCCAATGCAGAATTTGCCAATAAAGCTGCGACAACCAATTAACCTCTGGCAGAAAGGGCTGGCGGGGAACTGATTCTTCAAGGTCAATGTGTGTAATCCTAGCACCACAATAGAGATACCAAAAGTACTTAAATTATATGTAACCCTGGTCATGAAACCTCATAACATTTGGGATGAGTCCTCCATTTCTTATTTGGGGATCCAACTTACCTATCCAACAGCTAAATTATATGAAGTAAATTTCCCTAAACTACTAGAAAATATAAAAAAGGATCTCCAATCTTTCCATAAAACACAACTCTCCTGGGTAGGGAAAATAGTGGCTTTAAAAAAATGCAGACCCTCCCTAAAATGCTGTATTATTTCCGCTAGCTCCCCATCCAGGTGAACAATACATTTTTCAACCAGGTGAATCTAAAGCTTAAAAAATGTATTTGGAATGGTAAAAAACCTAGAGTAGCCTTCTCAATTCTTAACACTACTAAGAATAAAGGAGGAATGGGTCTCCCAGATATTTAACAGTATTACTATGCATCACTCCTTGATCAAATTAAATTTTGGTTTTCTGATTCAGACGAGAAACTTTGGGTAAATATTGAAAAAGAAGTCACCAAGGGCAATGACGTGTGCATTAGCTATAGCGTATGCTTTGTTTCCTAAAGTCGTAATACCAAAACTCATCACGATCAAATCCACGTTGATAACTTGGAAACACATATTATCTAAATCAAAGGAACTAGGTGAACTAATTAAAATTCCTGGGCCCTTAAGAGCTTAAGAGTACTGGACTACTGTAGAGCCTGTATCTCAGTGAATAATTGGATTTCACAGGGATTTAACTACTATGTCAACCTACCCCTAGCCTATAAATAGTGGGTACTAAAAAAATTTAGACATTTTGAAAGATTAATAGAATTTGACCCGGAATCAAGCATGAATATCCCATCAATAATATGGAGGTACCTATTGAACAAATACGCTTGTGATAAGAAAGGAATATCCTTATTTTATAAACGTTTCTCAGAATTGCCTAAATCTGTTAAAACCAATAATATGTTGAAATGGGAAAAGGATCTTTCCCTTTCTATTTCTTGGGAACAATGGAATAAGGCCAAAATTCTGAGCACAAAGGCATCATCCTGCACTGATAATGCCGAAAAGATATTAAACAGATGGTACCTTACATCATATAAACTTTCCAAAATATACCCATCACTCTCCCTAACTTGCTGGAGATGCAATGAACAAACTGGTTCCCTTTATCATATTTTATGGAGTTGCAAAAATCTTAGTAGTTTCTGGAAATCAGTTTCAACATTTATTGCTAACCTCACTGGTAATTTACTTCCCCTTACTCCCGCAATGGCCCTTCTAGGAATAAATCTGTATCTTTACTCTTTAGAGTATAGAACAGTAGTAGCAAACGTATTAATAGCAGCAAGGTTGACTATAACAAAACTATGAAAATCCAACGAAGTACCAAACTTATCTGATGTTGTTATACGGTTGAATATACAAGCTCAATATGAGTTGATGTTAGCGTATAAAAATGACCACATGGTCAAGTTTGAGAAACTAAGACAAATGTGGACTAGCGGCTCTGGGGTCTTCCGGAGGTGACGGGTCCAGAGGACTTAACAGCGTCCGCCTTGGAAATCTTCCATAGGATGTCGGATGACCCCCTCACTGATAACTTGGAGCTGAACCGGATCCACAGGGCCCTGGGCCCCCATCCCGCGGATCCTAATCGTCCGTGGGCTGTGGTATGCAGGGTCCACCATTTCACCAACAAGTAAAACATCAGCCACAAAGTGTGGGAGGCTGGAGATGTCAAATTCCATGGGGTGATTGATGAGAATCCTGACGGATCTCTCTCGGGCCACCCTCCACAGGCGATCCCTACTCCTCCCGGTTCTGGAATTAGCCCGCCGGCAGGGCGCCACATACCGCTGGGGCTACCCCTTCTCGGTTACCTTCTGTAGGAACCAACACTCTTTTGCCCTCCGAGCACCTGGCGACCTCCCTACATGAGTCCAAGGCAGCAAGGTCTACTTTCCTGACAAGTACTTCCCATTGCACTAATACTGCCTTTACCCCCATGTTTAATAACTTACCCACCGCCCTACTAGGTGCAGAGACACTGTTACAATGACTGCATCTCTGCCCCCCAGGATGTACACTCCTCTGGGATTATATGTAGCTCACCCCTATTGCCTTACCGATGGTTTCTTCTGTCACACTGAAGATATACTCTACTTCCCCCAGCTCTTGCCTGGAGAACTCCTTTAGGATCCCTGGAACCACCACCCAGTTCTCACTGACTCACCACTTATAGCCATTGCACAAGTCACTGGGAGGTCTTAGTGCCTTAATGTTTTGGGCTGCAATGATTTCAAGCTTGCTGCAGCTAAATTTTCAATGATGAGAACTAACATTTTTTTATTCTTTACTCAGGTTTATTCCTAGGTATAACCCGGGGTCCTGTGATATGTTAATAAGAAAGGTGTATATGCAAATAGGCTATTAATCCTGTAAAATTATGGAGGGGGTAAACCAATAACATACCTGATGGTTTGACGGGTGGGGATATGGTCGGGATATGGTTCTACCTGGCTGGTGCGGGGAGAGGCCCTGCCACCTGTGTAATATCTTTAAGGGGCAGGCTTGCCTTCCCGACCATGTACCAACCATGACCGGGAGTAACCCATCATATTAAGGCTCCTACCCTCTAAGACCTGAGGCTGCCCATAGAACAAACATATTACAGCGCACACATGCAAAACTGACATTTACCTCCAGCAAGGCTATTTAAAAGCACCTAGACAGACATTTTCAAAAAAACATTATCAAAAAATATGGGGATTTGGTCACACCATATTGCTATATGGTGCTTAAGCCCACTTACTGCGACAAAGTACCCCATGATTAGTGGGTCCTACACTATCCATAGATCGGGAGATCCTGCTTCTCTGAACCAAGGGAGCTATACTCCTCTATATGGGAGAATATGAGGTTGCCCATGTCACCTGCTATAAATGGGATGACGGGGAAAATTGTGTTCCACCAGGTTGTTTCACCTTTAGAAGCCCTCCACGCAGGGCTTTTCTGTGCTACCTAATTCACTGCACAAGAATTGTTTTTAGTGCTTTTTTTAGTAGCCTGTTCCCACCGCTCCCCCACATAGGCATTCACACACTTCACCGGATACAGCCGAGGTGTGTGTTTTAGCAAATTTGTATATGCCAATCCTAATTTTTTAAGGCGTAGTGAGTGGCGGACTGTGTTTCTCACCCTCTACTCCTTTCCATCTGAGTCTGCTCTCTCCCCCCTTTACTCCCACTCCTCTTTTCTGTTTCCCCCATAGTTGGTGATGGATAACCTAAAGATTATCTCCCTAGACGCAAAGGGCCTTAATATACTAGAGAAGAATGCTGTTAAATGATCTGAAACGCTGCCATGCTGATATAGCATTCATACAAGAAACTCATTTCAGAGACACCAGATTACCCATACTCAGAAACAGATTTTTGCCTATCACTGTACTAAAAAGTCTGCTAGGTCTAGGGGTGTCTCTATCCTGGTATCTGGTACACTTCCATGGACCTACCGTGCTTCCTCATTAGACACAGAGGGACGATTTGCCTTTTTTAAGGGCCTCATTGGTGGAGTTCCGATGACACTGACAATGGTTTACACGCCTAACAATCACCAGGATATCTTTGTCCGTCATACTTTAAGCAAACTTGGATTTTCAGGAAGGTCAGTTACTACTGGGAGGTCACTTCAATATCACCCTGATCCCCTCTGTAGATGCATCCTCAGGCTCTTCCTCTGTCCCTGCTGGCTCCCACAAGCGACTTACACGATCCATTCATAGGGCCCGACTGATTGATATATGGCGACTACAATTTTCGGGGGATAGAGATTACTCATTCTATTCCGCCCCCCACAAGGTGTACACGAGAATTGATTATTTCCTGATCCCCCATGATCAACTACATGCTGTTCGCAAAACCTTCATTGGACCCATAGCATGGTCTGACCATGCCCCCATTTCTCTGACCTATGCGTTTTCAGGTGTCTCTTCCCCTTATCCCATTTTTGGAGACTGAATGAAACCCTCATACAGGTCCCGGAGGTGTTGGATGAGGTGAAAGAGAGTTGACCTTCTACTTTCAGACTAACAATACTCCGGAATGTCACCCGGGGATAATATGGGAATCCCATAAGTCTGTTATCCGGGGACTACTCATTAAACATGGTTTCCGGATCAAGAAAGAAAGGAACAAATTGTTGGCGGTGCTATGTACTTGTCAGGGAGGCTCTGTCGGAAGACAGAATAATTGCCACAGAAGAATCCCTGTTCCCTGAATGCCTAGAAGAAAAGGAGTGTTAGCGCGTGCTAACATGCAAACGCATATGCGCATGCACGGAAATGTGAACATGCATGCGCAAATGTGCGTGGCACATTCTACGACAGATAAGGGCAGAAAATGGGCTGTTTAAGATGGATCAGCACCCAGGATCAGTGCTGTCTTGTGTACAGCATTCTGTGAGTATCCTGTTTCCTGGTTACTTGCATCTGCTCTTGAAGTATTGAACCAGCTGGTTTCTGACTATTTCTGTTTTCCACCTGCATCAACCCTGGCTTGTCCTTTGACCATTCTCCTGCCTTTGCATCTGTACTTGATCTGATCGTTTTGTGTATGACCCATCTTGTCTGACTCTGCTTAAGTTCCAGCCCCTCCAGAGCTACCAAGTTGCTAGCACCTGTCCAGCTACCTTTGGGACCTGCTCTTCGGATAAGTAACAGCCTGCCCATGGAGACCTGCTGCCATCTGGCAAACTACTGGATCAGCAGCCCAACAGCAAGCACGTTTAACCTGGCACTCATGCGACTCTGCACTCTTGCACTACCTGTATACACTACCAGGGTCCCCGAGTCAGAGGTGCAAGAGAGGCCTCTGCCCACCAGGTACATGACAGAACTAAACTCCATTCTGTCGAAGCCCAACACAAACATGCCCTATCCCTGAACTTAGATACTGAACTTACGTCTCTCAGCAACCAGATTAACGATCTACTGCACTATAGGGCTAACACAGCACTGCAAATATGTCACAAAATAACTTATAAGTCCGGAGACAAATGTGGGAAGACTCTGGCTAGATCCATCAGAGAACACAAACTACACTTATATATACCTCACATATTCTCCACCGGAGCTCAAAAAGTTATTATGCACGCACAGATCTCCCAAGTTTTCCGAGATTTCTACGCTTTCCTCTACAACTTACCCGAAATCATATAGATGAATATATTATTTCCTCCCAGCTCCCTTCTCTTGCCGGAGATCCCGGAAGAACTGAACGAGCCAATAACTTTAGAAGAGCTGGAACACGCCATTAGCTTGACTAAACCAGGTAAAGCCCCAGGCCCAGATGGATTTACCCTTCAAAACTACTGGACTCTTGACGGGGTACCCCCCAATAGCATGCATAGAGGGGAGTAAGCTAGACCCTGTTCAGTAGTGGAAAATACCCCCCCCCCCTGGTCCCCGCAGAAGAGGTGAGAAGAGGTGAATAACACTCGATTGTCCCTATAAGAGGCACAAACAATGTTACTTTTTCACGAGGATTAAAACACTTGCCTGTAACTATCCCTGTGCCTTACACCGTGGGGTGTTGCTTGCCGTACCTGAAGCCTTTTTGCTGCAGTAAATAATAAAAAATAAAAAAAATTTACTCAGGCCCATTTATGCATTTGCGACGGGGGGAGGGGGAGACCCAGCATCAGACTGCCAGATGCGGAGCTCCACCTTGGAGGCGCAGTGGACAGGGGGTATCTCAAAGGGATGCCTCGCTGCTCACACAGGGTCGGAATGCAACCCGGGAGGGGGGAAAGGAGCTGGGAGGGGGGGTGGGTTTCCGTCTCTGCCTTGCAAACACAAGTATTTAAATATTGGTTAATACGGTCTGACAACCGCACAACGCCTCTGATTGAAACATGGAAGAATGTAAAATTGAAGTTTTTGTCGTATCATGTCAAAGGTTTAAATTCCCAGATGAACCTGTTTAACTCCATTGGAGGTTAGTCTCCCACGAATACCCATTGTGGTTCCCGGGGGATACTCCAACAAGAGGGGGTGGCTATAGGCTTTGCTAATAATGTTAAGTTTGACATCATTGAACTGTGAGCACACACACTCTGTGAGCACACATCTCCATTATTCCTAAGGAAGGGAAAGATCCAACCTCATGTAGCAGCTACAGGCCCATCTCCCTCCTAAACTCAGACCTTAAATTGTTTACTAAGATTCTTGCGACTTGTCTAGATAACCACTTACAGGACTTAGCCCACCTAGACAAGGTGGGTTTTGTCCCTACTAGGGATGAGCTTCGGGTTCGAGTCAAACTCATGTTGCCTGTTCGCTTGTTCACCGAACTGCGAACAATTTGGGGTGCTAAAGTGCTCATTTTAAAAGCCTATATGCAAGTTATTGTCATAAAAAGTGTTTGGGGACCTGGGTCCTGCCCCAGGGGGACATGTATCAATGCAAAAAATGTTTTAAAAACTGAAGTTTTTTCAGGAGCAGTGATTTTAATAATGCTTAAAGTGAAACAATAAAAATGTAATATTCCTTTAAATTTCGTCCCTGGGGGGTGTGTATAGTATGCATGTAAAGTGGCGCATGTTTCCTGTGCTTAGAACTGTCCCTACACAAAGTGTAATTTTTGCAGGAAAAAAAGCTATTTAAAATCACTCGCGGCTATAATGAATTGTCGGCTCCAGTAATACAGAGAACAGTCATTGAAAGTCATTGATAAAAAAAAAAAAAAAAAAGCGTGGGGTTCCCCCCAAATTCAATTACCAGGCCCTTCAGGTCTGGTATGGATATTAAGGGGAACCCTGGGTCAAATTTAAAAAAAAATGGCGAGGGGGTCCCCCTCAAAATCCATACCAGACCCTTATCCGAGCACGCAACCTGGCAGGCCGCAGGAAAAGAGAGGGGCGAGAGAGCGCCACCCCTCCTGAACTGTACCAGGCCACATGCCCTCAACATTGGGAGGATGCTTTGGGGGTCTGTGACCTCTCAAAGCACCATGTCCCCATGTTGATGAGGAGAAGGGTCTCTTCCCCACAACCCTGGCCGGTGGTTGTGGGGGTCTGCAGGCGAGGGGCTTATCAGAATCTGGAAGCCCCCTTTTAACAAGGGGACCCCCAGATCCCACCCCACCTGTTTGAAATGGTTAGGGGGTACAAAAGTACCCCTACCATTTCATAAAGAAAGTGTAAAAAAATTGTTAAAAAACACACAAACATCGTTGGGAAAAGTCCTTTAATAAAAATAAAAAAAAGATTCCAGCGGTGGTAATCCACTCTTGCTATCCAGCGATGGGTGGTCTCTTCTCCAGGGTCCAGCGATGGATGATCTCTTCTCCGACGTCCAGCGCAGCGCATCCTGTCTCCACGGAGACACTGAGGGCATCCTCTTAGCAGAGGAGGACCGGGCCACTCCATCACCTGACCCCGCCCCCCTCTGATGTAACAGAAACCTGCATTACATCAGAGGGGGGGGGTCACCCGTACGTCACTGGGGAAAACCAGGCTTCCCCAGTGATGTACGGGTGACCACGCCCCCCTCTGATGTAACGCAGGTTTCCGTTACATCAGAGGGGGCGGGGTCACCCGTACAACACTGGGGAAGCCCAGCTTTTCCCTTGCGTTGCGTCAGAGGGGGGCGGGGTAAGGTGACGAGTGGCCCTGTCCTCCTCAGCTAAGACCTGGGATTCCCTCAGTGTCTCCATGGAGACAGGATGCGCTGCGCTGGATGTCGGAAGAGATCAGCCATCGCTGGACCCCGGAGCAGAGACCACCCATCGCTGGATAGCAAGAGTGGATTACCACCGCTGGAATCTTTTTTTAAAATTTTTTTATCTTTAATAAAGGACTTTTCCCAACGGTGTCTGTGTGTTTTTTTAACTATTTTTTACACTTTCTTTGTGAAATGGTAGGGGTACTTTTGTACCCCCTTACCATTTCAAACAGGGGGGGGGGCGGGATCTGGGGGTCCCCTTGTCAAAGGGGGCTTCCAGATTCTGATAAGCCCCCCGCCCACAGACCCCCACAACCACCGGCCAGGGTTGTGGGGAAGAGACCCTTCTCCTCATCAACATGGGGACACAGACCCCCAAAGCATCCTCCCAATGTTGAGGGCATGTGGCCTGGTATGGTTCAGGAGGGGGGGTGCTCTCTCGTCCCCCCCTCTTTGTCCTCCCCCTGTGGCCTGCCAGGTTGCGTGCTCGGATAAGGGTCTGGTATGGATTTTGAGGGGGACCCCCATGCCATTTTTTTTTTTAATTTGACCCGGGATTCCCCTTAATATCCATACCAGACCAGAAGGGCCTGGTAATTAAATTTCGGGGGAACCCCACGCTTTTTTTTTTTTTATCAATGACTTTCAATGACAAATGTTCTCTGTATTACGGGAGCCAACAATTCATTATAGCCGCGAGTGATTTTAAATAGCTTTTTTCCTGCAAAAATGACACTTTGTGCAGGGACAGTTCTAAGCACGGGAAACATGCACCACTTTACATGCATACTATACACACCCCCCAGGTACGAAATTTAAAGGAATATTACACTTTTATTGTTTCACTTTAAGCATTATTAAAATCACTGCGCCTGAAAAAACTGCCGTTTTTAAAACTTTTTTTGCATTGATACATGTCCCCTGGGGCAGGACCCAGGTCCCCAAACACTTTTTATGACAATAACTTGCATATTAGCCTTTAAAATTAGCACTTTTGATTTTGAACGTTCGAGTCCCATAGACTTTAATAGGGTTCTAAAGTTCACACAAGCTTTAGGTCTGTTTGCAGGTTCTGGTGCGAACCGAACAGGGGGGTGTTCGGCTCACTCCTAGTCCCTACCAAGGAAGCGAGAGATAACATGATCAAGGTCCTCAATCTGCTACACATAGCCACATCAAATCATACTCCTTGTGTCTTTCTTAGTACTGACGTGGAAAAGGTGTTCAACCGCGTAAATTGGCAATATATGTTCTCGGTCCTTCGCCATCTCGGCTTGAGAGTTCGACATATATGGCTCTCTCTCCAATTTGAAGATAAACTTTAATAAATAGGAAGCCATAGGACTGGAGATACCCGCCGCCCTCCTATCAGCCTTGCAATCTAGGTTTAACTTTAAATGGACGGCCTCAGCTTTGAAATATCTGGGTACCTACATACCGGTGGACATATCTCGTACCTTTGAACTTAACTTTCCCCTGCTGCTGACTAAAACTCGACTCCTGTTAGACACTTCTCACAAGGGCCTTCACTCTTGGTTCGGCAGATGTAATCTCCTAAAAATGTGTACCCTGACAACATTTCTCTATCTGCTTCAAGCCTTGCCAATTAAGATTCCCCTTACCTACTTTAGGCAGGTCCATTACCTTTTATTTTATTTGGGCTAACAAAAAAACCTTGTCTCCCTCGCCATTTATTATCTTTACCCAAGCATTATGGTGGCCTAGCCCTTTCATGACATTCGGAAATACTACCAGGCGAATTACCTTGGTAGAATTATAGACTGGTGTCGTTATTGCCTTGAATGGTGGACACAACTAGAACAACCCCAAACTGAGGTTCCGCTAGCGAGAGCGTTGTGGTGCTATGCCCAACTACCGCCCTCTTTAAAGTCACACCCACTAGTGGGCACGACGCTCCGCATATGTTCCCAGGTCAAAATACAGGGTTACCTTTCGTCTTCCAATTCCCCATTGTTCCCATTAATGGGAAACCCGCGGTTTACCCCTGGTATGGAGGCCCACGCGTTTTGGACTCTCCGTCTAATAGGACGGTTTCAGGCTTCCCACTTTCTTACGGGTGTACGCTGGCCCTCCATAGAATAGCTAATGAGCAACGCAGGCCCTTTAAACCTTTCGTTTTGGACAGCACTCCAACTACGCCACTTTCTCACTGCTCTACCTAACCCTCAGAGATTTAACTGTCTCCTGACTACCTATGGACACTACTGCTCTGACGAGGGCATCCTGCCACAAGTTATGTCTAAAGCATATGTCCTCCTGAACTGCCCAGACGAACAACCGCCCCTATGGTTCTTGAACAAATCCGAGAAAGAGTTGAACTGTACATTTACCCTGGCTCAGGTACAACGTATTCTTGATTTACACGAAAATCCAAGACACCAACTATAAATTGTTAACAAGGTGGTACCTTACCCCCCACCTCTTACACAAATACTATCCTGGCACTTCTGATGACTGTTGGAGATGCCAGGGGGACAAAGGAACATTGCTCCACGTAGTTTGGTCATTCCCTAAATTGACCTACTTTTGGACGACAGTTGAAAAATCACCCAAAAATTCACGGACTATAAGATTCCTGGTGATCTGGCCTTTTTCCTGCTACATGGCTCCACAATTTCAGTCAAACAATATAAAAAATCTGTTGTTCACCACCTTCTGAATGCTGCAAAGTCCTGAATCCCGCTCCATTGGAAGAAACAACCACCGCCGACCATTGCTGAATGGCTTCATAAGGTGGACGATGTTAAGACCTAGTGCTCACCGCGCAACATCAGCAGGAGGGGCACTCTAAGTCCCCATACACACGGTCGGAAATTCCGACCACAAAATCCATCTGATTTTTTCCGACGGATTTTGTCCGACACTGGTGTTGCATACACACGGTGGGACAAAGTTGTCGGAAAATCCGATCATTCTGAACGTGGTGACGTTCGTTGCGTACGACAGAACTACGTAGAGGCTATTAGCCAATAGCTTTGGTCTCATAATTTGCAGGTAGCATGTAGTCCCCAGAAGTCCTTCTGGGGAATACATCTGTATGACTACATGCTGTTTTGAAGCCTGCATCTTCAACCTAAGGATAGCTTGGATTCCTTCTTGGTCAGCATACAGCCTTAGATCATATCCTGGATCGGTTGGATCGGTGCCACAGTTTTATCCCTGAAATGGGTCCATGCCTATTTATATACTACACCTGGTAAGAGTACCTTATCCATATGGTGGAGGATTGATCACTGAAAAATTTGATTTATGATTTACAGTCACTGGGTGTTCTCATCCACATCACTTCGTATTGTTTGGATATGAACTTTTTGTGTTAATTGTTTTTTTGCGCTGCATATTTTTTCTTTTTATATTTCACTGTGAAGGATTCTGTGGTTTGCCTTTTTTGTGTTCAGCTTGCATTTATTAGTTTAATTAAAGATTTTGGATTGCGCTGATTGTTTCACTTAGTATACTAGTGAAGAGGCCTACACTTTTCTGAGCCTGACAGATGAGATTGAAGAGGAAGTCACCAATCTGTCCGATTCAGGCTCAGAATACGAACCAGTAGACAGCAGCGGCACCCTGACAGATAGCTCTGACAAAAGAGTAGTGGCCCCTGCCAAGGTCAGGCATACCCGACCCCGTTCTTCTGCTGTTGTTGAGGTGCAAGAACCGCAGGGCTCTCGTGTGGAGCAGAGAGCCAGTACTAGTGCTGCTCATCCTTCTGGTGAACTGGCAAACACCAGCGGCCTAGTACATCCTGGTTATACATCAAGCACTGCAGTAACACTTGGTGACGTGGCGAGTCTAATAAGTGCAGTTCAAGCTGGTGCGATGGATAGCACAAGTAGAGTCCCGCAGCCACCAAGAAGACAAACACAGGCCCGTCAAGCCCATGGTGCTCTTCCTGCTGCATTTGCCAATCTGAATTGGGAGCTCACCACTTCTGCAGCACCCGTACTTCCCCCATTCATGGCCCAACCCGGAATTCAGGTGGAAACAGTTGATTTTACGTCACTTGATTTTTATTTGCTGTTTTTCACAGAAGATCTCTATAGATCTGTTGTGGACCAAAGCAATTTGTATGCTGGTCAATTCATCGCCACTAATCCCCAGTTGGCCCTTGCCAGATATTGGAGACCTATTACAGTCTCTGAATTTAAGACCTTCCTGGGCCTATCCCTTCTCATGGGCATAGTTAAAAAAAGTGAGTTGCGGTCATATTCGTCCACTGACCCAATTAACCATATGCCCGTGTTTTCTGCCTCCATGACCAGGACACAATACGAGCAGATCTTGCGGTTCATGCATTTCAATGACAATGAACTCTGTCATCCTTGGGGTGATCCTGGATACGATCGCTCCACAAAATTCGGCCCCTTGTAAACCACTTCAACCAACAGTTTGCAGCCTTGATTACTCCCAATCAAGTTGTCTGCATTGATGAGTCCCTGATTAAGTTTTCTGTCCGTTTGTCTATCAAACAGTATCTTCCCAGCAAGCGTGCCAGATATGGGTTCAAGATGTATAAGCTCTGTGACAGGGCAACAGGCTATACATATAGTTTTATGGTTTACGAGGGAAGAAGTGGAGCCTGAGAACTACCCAGACTACATAGGGAGCGCTGGTAAGATTGTGTGTGACTTGGTGTCACCCTTATTCGGAAAGGGGTACCACTTGTACGTGGACAAATTTTACACAAGCGTGCCACTTTTTAGTCACCTTTTTGATTGTGGAATTGGCGCACGTGGCACTGTGCGATCTAATCACCGGGGCTTCCCCCAATGGCTTATAGAATCCTGACTTAGACCAGGGGAGAGAGCCTGCTTGAAATGTAATAATTTGTTAGCAGTGAAGTGGAGGAATACACAGAATGTTTTTGTTTTGTCCTCCCTTCACGCAGATACGGCTGTCCAAATTCCTACGGCGACTGGTGTTGTGAACAAACCCCTCTCTGTCCACAAATACAACCTTAACATGGGAGGGGAGGACCTCAACGATGAGTTGTTGGCACCATATCTAATTGCCCGTAAGGCCAGATGCTGGTACAAAAAATTTCAATTGGCTCTGCTGAATGCTTATGTGCTATACAAAGCTTCAGGATGAACTGGATCCTTCCTTAAATTCCAGGAAGAAATCATCACAGCCCTTCTGTTTCCAGACGGTGCTGTGGCCCAACTTCCCAATCCAAGTGCAGTGAGCTGGCTGCATAAGAGACATTTTCTGTATGTCCTCCCTGGTACCCCTACCCAAAGAAATCCCCAAAGAAGATGTGGAGTCTGCAGAAAACACGGATATAGGTGTGACACCCGCTTTTATTGTCCCTCCAATCCTGACCAACCTGGTCTTTGCATTGGTGAATGTTACGTATGTTACCACATGCTAGTGGAGTATTAGCGTAGGGTACAGCATTGCACAGTCCTAGGGTACACTTACACAGGGTCTCAAAAGATGAGATGGCCATCACATTTTGAGAGACCCTAATCTGGAACCTTTACAGTTTATATAAAAGTGCCAAAAAAACTAACAAACACAAAAAAGACATAAATAAATAAATAAAGCCAAAAATAGTTGTGGTTTTATTTTTCTTCTCTCTCTATTGTTCTCTCTCATATGTTCATACTCTATTGTTCCCTCTCTATTGTTCTATATGTATTGTTCTCTCTCTATTGTTACTGTATTTTAGAACTGTAATGTGTTATTTTTATTATGTTTTATTGTATTTGCTTTTAAGGGTTGATTTGTCTTACTGTTATACTGTAATGTTACTTTGTTTTATTGTTAACCATCATTTGCTTGGCAGGTACGCCATTCAGCTGCAGCACGGGTTTATTTGTTCTGACAGCAACAGTGTTTACTCCCATGATACGTAAAGCCGTGACTCCAGCGCTGTAGGAGGTGATTTCACCACCACAGTTAGAAAAAAAGAGCATATATGCCGAAGCATGAGGGCAGGGGTGGAGAAGCGATTTGCTCATAACACTAGGGGCGGATTGCCCCCATGCTTCCGCATATATTTTTTAGGCACAGATTGCGTTAAAAAATGAAGTTGTTTTATTGAGCTAATGTTTCATCGTTACCATTGTTTGCTTTTCAGGTGTGTCATTCAGCTGCAGCACTGATTTATTTTACCTTGACAGCAACAGCGATTGCTCTCATGATACGTAAATCAGAGATGCCAGTGCTGTAGGAGGTGATCTCACCACCATAGTTTAAAAAAAATGGTGCATGTATGCCCATCATTAGAAGTGGGTGGATGAAGGGTGGTATTCTAATGGTGGGCATACCCACCGATCAATCTCTTTTTTTTCATGCAGCCCACAGGCTGCATGAAAAAAAAAAACATTACAATATATGCCCAACAAGGACCAGCAACGTACTAGTATGTCGATGGACTTTGAGTGGTTATACCAGAATGATGCCTGCAGGTTTAGGTATCATCTTGGTATTATTATTTTCAGCCAGCGGTCAGCTTTCATGTATAAGCAATCCTGGCAGCTAATAATCTGGACTGCTTTTACAAGCAGTGGGAGGGAATGCCCCCCCCCCCCCCCCCCACCATCTTCCATGGTTTTCTCTGGCTCTCCTGTCCCAACAGGGAACCCGAGAATGCAGCCAGTAGTTCTGCCAGCTGACCATAGAGCTGATTGGAGACCAGAATGGCTCCAATCATCTCTATGACCTAAGAAACCAGAAGCTATGAGCATTTCATGACTTTTATGGGATTTCGCCCCATAATAAAAAAAGCGCCATTGGGAAATTGGTAAAGCCTATTATCACATCGATCTTGGTGTGGTCAGATGCTTTGAGGGCAAAGGAGAGATCTAGGGTAATAGACCCCATTTTTTTTCAAAAAAGAGTACCTGTCACTAACTATTGCTATCATAGGAGATATTTACATTCCCAGAGACAACAATAAAAATGATAATAAAAAAATGAAAGGAACAGTTTAAAAATAAAAGAAAAAAGCTAAATAAATAATAATAATAAAAAAAAGCACCTCTGTCCCCCCCGTGCTCACGCGCAAAGGTGAACGCAAGCGCCGGCCTGGTGTCATATGTAAACACCAATTGCACCATGCATGTAAAGTATCACCGTGAAGGTCAGATTGAGGGCAGTAGTTTTAGCAGTAGACATCCTCTGTAAATCTAAAGTGGTAACCTGTAAAGGATTTTAAAGGCTTTTAAAAATGTATGTAGTTTGTCGCCGCTGCCAGTTTGTGCGCAATTTTAAAGCATGTCGTGTTTGGTATCCATGTACTCGGCATAAGATCATCTTTTTTTTTTTTTTGTTTACCAACTTTTATTAAAGGATCGTACAGAGGTATACAATAAGAACAGTGCAATCAAAAACAGAACAAAATATCACAGATGTGTGAACAACATGTCTAGGGAGTCACAGACTCTCTACTCAATTAGGCATACAATAAAGTGCAAACGAAGCACAAAGAGTCTATGGATCATTGGCGACAGGTATGGGTGTGAACTTATTGCAGTGGTAGGTAGTATAAACTGTACAATTAGCCTGAAGATCCAAATTCCATTACAAATGAAATAACAAAGCAAAGTCAAAATTAAAACAAAAGGAAAAAGAAAAAACAAAAAGTATGAGGCGTACTGCGATACTATATCACTCAAGAGCATAGTGCAAATTTTACAAATCTGAAAGGTATATCAAAGCCTGTTTGCAGGGTGAAAGAGAGAGTGGGCCGCAGTTTTGGGGAAAAGTGCCAGACTATACAGACACTGGCCAGGAGTCCCATTTCTTTTCAAAGATCAGCATGGAGTCCATGAGTGTATGATGGATGCGTTCCATTAGTTTAATGGACTCCATGCGGTGGAGGACCTGTGCCCAGGGGACTGTCAGTTTGCGCCAGTTCATGGCTATCGCCCATAGCGCCGCACTACATAGAGTATGAAGGAGTTTTTGTTCGTTTGGAGTGGTCCCTGGGATATCAGCAAAAAGGAGGCATATTTTTGCCGTTAGAGTAATGGTGTTCCCCGTGATCTGCCGCACCTTATCAGATACATGCCGCCACAGCGGGCCCAAGGCCCTGCAGCTCCAGAAGGTGTGGAGAAGAGAACCTCTCTCCCCACAGCCCCTGAAGCAGGTGTCTGAGACCAGGGGGAACATCTTATGAATTTTGGACGGGGTGAAGTACCATCTCGTGTGCAACTTAACCACTGTTTCTTTGATTGCCACCGAGCGGGTACACTTATGCATATTATTTATCATATCATCCCAGTCCTCTATGGTGACCGACTCCTCTAGTTCTGCTTCCCATGCTACCATAGCCTGGGACTTAGGTTCTGAGCTGTAGCAATTCAGATGACTGTAAAGCGCAGAAATCACCCCTCTATCTCTGGACCCCTCGAGACATAGAGACTCAAAGCTAGTTTTGGGATCTGCCCTCCAAAGTGTACTGGCTGATTGGAAGAAGTGGCGAATCTGCAAATATTTATAAAATTCAGAGCGGGGGATACCCCGGGTCTGACATAAATCCTCAAAGGATCGGAAGACTGTCCCCTTGGTCAAGGAACGCAGGGTTACCAGGTCCCGAGAGGACCAGTGTAAAAACTCCAGGCTAGTTCCAAATGCCCCCGGAAAGTCTGGGTCGCCCAAGAATGAATACAGGGGGGCAGGTTTAGAGGACAGGCCAAACCTGTCCCTATATAGGGTCCAGAGATAGAGGGACTGCCCCACCACCCCATTAAGTGCCGCAACATCTTTTTGACGGATCGAACTAGACCACAGGATCCCCGGGAGATAATAAGGCCTAACGGAGTCCCTTTCAAAGTGTATCCAGGGTGTTCTAGGTGTGGGAAAATGCCACTGGGCTAGCTGTACTAGTCTGGCTGCCAGAAAATATTTCCAGAGATCCGGGCAGCTTAACCCCCCCTGTCTTTATGTCTAAACATCAGAAGTTTGTTAAGCCGGGGTCTCTTATTTTTCCAAATGAATTTAAACAGTTCCGACTGAATGGTCCTGATGGTAGAGCAGGACACATACAGAGGGAGGGCTCTAAAAAAAAACAACAGCTTGGGGAGGATAGACATCTTGACCGCCTGAATGCGGCCAAGAAAGGAAATGTGGTATGGGGCCCATTGAGTCAGGAAATTTTTGATTGATGCGAAAATCTGCGGGTAGTTTAGGGCATAAATCTGTTTAAGGGAAGGGGCCAGTCTTATCCCTAGGTATTGCAAGGAGGATAAGGTCAAGGAGAATCTAAAGCTCCTCTGCAGGAAGTCAGTCAGCGTGTTTGACAAGTTGATAGGCATAGCGACACACTTAAGCCCCATACACACGCGCGGATTATCCGAGGACCAGGTCAGTCGGATCCTGTCCGTCGTACTTTGTCCGATGTTGTTGTTGCGTACACACGGTCGGACAACGTTGTCGGAATTTCCGGTCTGCAAGAACGTTGTGACGTAAGTCGTCTTCCACGAGACTAGAAAAGGGAAGTTCAGCACCACGTCAGGCACCCGTTGGGCTCCTTCTGCTGATCCCGTGTTTATCGCGAATTAGTCGAAGTTTGGGGACTTAAGATTCGCGCTTCTCAGTTTTCTGACTCAGATCGTTACTGCTGTTCAGTTTGTGCTTGTCGTGCGTATCTGTTTATTAGTGCGTGTAGTCAGTTCGCATTTGTTGGTCATTGCGGCCTATATCTTGATATAGGACGCTTTGATTTGCACTGCTTATTGTCTGCTCGTTTCTGGTATTCATTTCGTTCTTTCAGGCCTTGCTGTTTATCGGTGCTTTCTGTTTGTCCGTTCTGACCAGCCGACCTTTTGTGAGCGATGTTTCCCGTACGTACTCGTCGCCGAGTTCGTGCTGTACGCGGAATTGGTGTCGGGCTTTTAGCTTTGACCCAAGACCCGTCCATGAACAGAGTGACGAGGAGTATGTGGACCAAGAATTGGTTGCTTCAGCGTGATCAGTTCTCGCACATGCCTTTGCTTCGTGAGATCCGGGAGAATAATCCTGATGATTTCAGGAACTTTCTCCGGATGACGGACCCCGTTTTTCACCGTCTTTTGGCTTTGCTGATCCCTTTTATCAGCCGGCAGGATACCTGCATGAGACAAGCCATCACTCCGGAGCAGAGGCTTGTTGCTACGTTGAGGTACTTGGCGACAGGGAGAAGTCTTCAGGATTTGAAGTTCTCTTCAGGTATCTCTCCCCAGGCCCTGGGAATCATTATTCCAGAGACCTGTTCTGCCATCATCGGGGTCCTGCAGGAGGACTATATTAAGGTAACATTTCTCCTTTACTATTCCATTCTATGTATGCTCTGTTTGCTAATGACTTTTATTTTTGTCCTCCTTCCAGAATTACCATGCTTGCAATATGTTCTAATATGCTGTGCCCCTTTTCTCCTTCATGCATTTTTCCCTTCACTTACCTCCCCAGCATGCTCTTCTGCCCAATAGACACCTATGGCCTAGTCACTTAAGCAATGTATTTTGTCTGCTGCATAGTATTGTTTGCCCCCAAACACCCCCTAAAATATGCACAATGTTTGCTGTGTGGTTTACTTCATGTAGAGCCCCCTTTTTTTTTTTTTTTTTTTGGGGGGGGGGGGGGGGGCAAACTCATTAGGAACCCCCTCCCCCAACTGCTCTGTCAGATGGTACCAATCCTCTATCTGCTGGCTTTCCCAGGGTCAATACACACTATATACTTACCTCTTTATAGTGGGCATCTTTAGGGATGAATTCAGCAAAGCATGTAGTGCAAGGGGCTGTCTCCATACTTTCCATTTCCTCTTTTTTTGTGTTCTTTCCCTCCTATTAGCTTGCTTGGTAATTTCAGAATGTCACAATGTGCTTTCCTTTTTTTTTGGGGGGGGGGGGGGGGGTTTGAAATGTTATTTTATCTTTCCTGGGGGCTGCCAATAGTGTTAAGTAAGGAGGGTCTGGCCAAACTAGCACACATTATTGAGCCATTTGGCAATCAATGAAGTGCAGAGGGTTACCTGTCCAACACCCCCCCCCAAAACCCTAGTTATTGCCAATGGCCCATCAGAAGTGGGGGGATTGATGGGGGGTGAGTAATCTGCGAAGGGGACCCTCTACTTTTCTGTGCAAATACTTTCCAGCCTCAAATTTTAAAGTATGCTCTTGTTCCAAGATGTTGATTGTCTAATCTGCTTGCAATGTTTATGTGCAAAGTGACAAATTTTTTTTTCTTGTTTCACTCCACAGTTCCCTTCCACGCCACAGGAATGGCAGACTGTGGCCTCCCACTTTGCCAGCCGTTGGGACTTTCCTAACTGCGGAGGGGCAATTGATGGGAAACACGTCCGCATCGTCCCACTGCCCAACTCGGGGTCCTACTATTATAATTACAAGGGGTTTAATAGTGTAGGGATGTTGGCGGTGGTGTCGGCGACATACGAGTTTATGTATGTGGGGATGAACGGCCGGATCTCGGATGGTGGTGCCATTGCGCACACGGAGTTCTACTGGCGTCTCCAAAGTGGCAGTCTGTGCTTGCCACCTCCAGAGGAAAATGCTGAAGGACTCCCCTTCGTCTTTGTCGCAGATGAAGCGTTTGCGTTGACTCCCCATCTGATGAGGCCCTTCCCGATGGGGACCCTCACCCCAGACCAGAGGGTCTTCAACTACAGGCTGTCCAGAGCCCGAAGAGTTGTGGAGAACACCTTTGGCATCCTGGCCAGCCGCTTCCACCTGTTCTTGACGGCGATTAACTTGGCGGAATACAAACTGAACCACATAGTTCTTGCCTGTTGCATATTGCACAACTTTTTAAAACGACACAACAGGAACTATGTGGTGCCCGTTGGCCCAGATGTGGAGGGCCCTCCAAATGCTGACCTCACAGCCCTTCAAGCGGCACGTCCAGGCTTGCCCCCTCTAAATGCCCGCGCGGTCCGTGAGCAATATATGGACTACTTTGTGGGTAGGGGGGCCATTGCTCTGCCTGACAATGTGTGAGAGGCATTTTTAAATAAATATCTTTTTTCAACCAACCTATGATTTCTTGTCATTTCCGTATTATTGCTTATTTGACCGTGAATTTTTTTCCCTTTGGCTTCGACAGTGGGAATGCACTTTCTGGGCAAAAGGAGGTAACAGTCTCTTCTTCCCAAAAAGATTCTTCTCATGTTGTGTGTTTGATACCTAATCTTTGGTCTAGAGAAGGTTTGTAGTGCAGAACTCACACACAAAATACTCCTTTTCATCACCATGACAGAAATGTGTGTATTCACAAAAATGGTGTGCTACGTGTTTTCAAACAAATCACTGTGGGTGTCATTTACATAAGTCAAATCTACTATGCTCTACAAGTGCAGTGCAAAAGTGCCCTGGAAAAGAAACTTGCAGTGCAAACTGGACTTGCCTTTAGTAAATAACACCCATTGCCCCCCAAATCCTTTACATTTGACATACATAATGCTTTTTTGTATTTAAAAAAGGAAGCCACACATTTAGAAATGTAAAAAAGTTTACTTGCAACACATTCACAAGTGCGTTTACAAACTTCTTGCCAAAACTGACAAGATCTGGGTTATTTACAACATTGTTTACAAACATTCCGCATTTGGTAAAACCAGGCATGGAGCAAAACAGAACATAGGAACTCGGAAAGATCAACTTTCTAAAGTGAAGCCAAGATCAGACATGACTATATGTTCAAAGTGTGTTTGATCTTGCCTTCATCACATGGGGGGTCACCCCTGGAAACTGGAATTTTAGAACATGCACACAATTTTGGTCTGAAAATGGTCATTAGATGATAAAACACATGCCTAGAATCTTCAAAAGTGCCATTTTCCATCATGGGGATGAATGGACGTTTTTTGGGGGTGCAACCCCTTCACCACAACCACTTTAGTAGTTCGTAAAGGTGGTTGCACCCCCAAAAAAACGTTGTCATTCATCCACCATGATGGGAGCTAGCACATGTGTACACAATGTGTGCATGTTCCAAATTTCACACAGGTCTTAAGTTGCAAATGTGTTCAGAAGCAGCCACAAATGTGTGTTAATTACTTGGTGCGTTTTCAGATTTTTCCTAAAACATCAATGATGTTCTTCAATTTTTGTTGAACATCATTGATGTTTTGCTTTATGTCATCTAGATCTCTATTGCAGACCATTATCTCCCCGATGAGTACGTGGGCACTCTCTGTGGTAAAGTGCGATTCTTCTTCCACAACATCCACGTCACCTAAAAACAAACAAAAACCAAAAAAATGTCTTGGAAATGAGGCAGGCATACATTGATTAGCTTACCAGTAGCTGTGTTCTCCCACACTCACCTGTTGTGGTGACAAGTTCTCCAATTTCTATGATATCTCCTCCCTCCTCCTCCTCCTCTGCTTCTGGTCTTTCCCCTTCTTTGGGAGGTGTTGGTTTGGTGGTTTCCTCAGACGTCACGTGTTTTCGCTCCCCTATGAGAAGGTACAAAAGGAAGATTTAGCAACACAATCTATTGAGGGCCGAAATAGGAAATGTCAAACATTGCTTGAAAGTGAGGGACAATATTTTTGGTGGGCCAGTTACAAATGACAACAACATGAATGTAGACACTTTTTAAAGGTGCTAAACTTAGTAGCTTTTTGTCAGAAGTTGGTTTGATGGAGACCCCCCTCTAGTATCCACTGGAGCACATGTGTAGAAAAGCCTAATAAAAAGTGGGTTTGGGTGTCCCAGCACTAGTGCTCTAGAGTCCAGATGGGTAATCAGCTACTGGGTCACCTCTCCTTTACATCGAATAAATTGGCTTTACATTCTTGATGACATTTGTAATGAGAACAAACTTCCTTTCTCCAAAAAAAACAACAAACCTCGTATTATAAGTGTCCGAACGATCGAGGTTGAGTACGATCGAATGGACACACACACGAACATGACAGTGGCAGAAAGATCGAGGTTGAGTACGATCGAATGCACAGACGAACATGAAAGTGGCCATTTTCTAATGTACAACTTTGGAAAAAGACAAACACATGGAGCAGTATGCAAGCAAGAAATAAAACACAAAACACAACTACTTACTTTTTTGAAGAACTCGCTTGATCTTTCTGTATTGATCGGGCTCCCTCAGTTTCAGGTCTGACCAGCATTTCCTCAGTTGCTCCTTGGATCGTTGTACCCCAAAATGATTGTACAGCCTCCTCACAACTTTAGACATGATCTTGGCCTTTCGGACATTGGGGTTGAGGTAAGGCCCATACTTCCCATCATAGTCGCTCCTCTTAAATATGTCCACCAACTCCAACATTTCTCCAAATTACATATTGGAGGCCTTGAATTTCAGGCTCCGGGATCGGGACGTTTCTGCCTCCGGACTTTCCTCGTGCTCCTCCTCGTTGGTGGGATATTTCGGGCGCACCTGCTGTGTCCCCGACATGTGCTCTCCTCACTGCGCCGTAAAGAGAAGGGGTGGGGAATAGACGAGAAAGATCGTCAGGGGCGGGCGGAGTTTGACGCATGCGCACTGTATATAAAACGTCACACGCCTGTGTCGTAGCCACGATCTGTGCGACGAGGGGAGAGAAAGCTCACGCACGAGACGATCGCTATAACGAAGGTACAATTTGACTTTGGTACATAACTAGCCTAGACTGATTAGACCTTGAGGCTTCTTTATGGAGAAGATTAGGAGAGTTAAGCCTGACATTATTTATAGTGTTTTGTGTGGTGTTGTGTCTTGCAGAGATTATGCAGTGATTCAACGACGTGAGTTTTCTCCCCCTCTTCATTGAGAAATACAGGGAAATTCCCCTTTTATGGCAGGCCAAACACCCCAATTACGGCAGCAAACCAATGAGGTACGCAGCCCTGCTGGAACTTGTGGAATTTGTAAAGCCAAGGTTCCCCACGGCAACAGTTGGTGATTTAAGAAATAAAATTGGCAGCCTGAGGAGTGCGTATATCAGGGAGCGCAAGAAGGTCCTGAAGTCCCTAGAATCTGGAGTTGCAGCAGATGTCTATGCCCCCAAGCTCTGGTACTATGACAGTCTCCATTTTCTCAAAGACCAGACTGATGTCACGGAGCCACTCTCGCCTCCTCCTTCCACGCTTCCTTGCGCGCAGGCCACCCCTGATGAGGCTTCCGAGGAGCAACCTGGGCCTTCCAGTCTGGAAGAGGTGGAGGAGCCCAGCTTGTTCCAGGTATAGTAGTTTGGGAACCATTTTTGTGAAAAAGGAATGATGTTCACTGAATTCAGGATCACCAATTGCTTAGTTCATAACGTGTTTGACATATCAACTGACAGTAGTGTTGGAGACAGTTGGGGCAAGAATCTAAACTGCAGGGCTGAGAATTGTATGGTTTGCGATTTGTAACCATTTTGCAACAGTCACTAGATGAGAATTGTGTGTGTTTGATGAACAAATAACTGAAACTATGTCCCTTTTTCATACACAGGAAGACCTCAGCCAGGAGGAGGCTGTGGAATGTGGCAGTCAGGAGGAGGAAGGGGTTAGTGGCAGCCAAGAGGTGGGTAGTGGCAGCCAAGAGGGGGGTAGGCCTCGGAGCCTGACTGTCTCCCAAGTCCCTCCCCTCCGCCTTCCCTACAAAAGGGCGAGAAGGGGGGGTGAGGCGGGAGAGTCAGCGCTCCGGATGATCAGAGAGGCTTCAGCCTCCCTACATGCCACACCCACCGACGAGGAGGCCTTTGGCTCCGTGGTTGTCACTAAAATGAAGGATATGGAGGTGAGGCAACGCAACATGTGTGAGGGGCTCATCCTCAAGGTCCTAAATATGGGTATGGCTGGGGAGATGACCCCACTCACACATGTTTGCCATAGTGACCATGCTCCGCCTCCTCCTCCTCCTCCTCTGCCACCCCACCAGCAACACATCCACAGCGTGCAAGGAAGCGTGGAAGGAAGACCTGAGAGTGACGACCTGGATTCAGTCTGGTCTGAGAGAAGATGGAGCCTCTCGTAGTACCAGAGCCTGGGGACCTAGATGGCATCTGCTGCAGTTCCGGATGTTTTGGACTTCAGGACCAGATTGCACTCCCTTATTATTTAGATACGTACTCCTCAGGCCCCCAATTTTAGACACTTCAAAAATGATGGTTGCCGTGGGGGTCCAAGGCTTTGCAAATTCCCCAAGTTTCTTCATCGCTGCGTTCCTCTTTGGTTTGTTGCTGACACCTAAATAAAGGTCTTTTTGATTTGAAATAATCATTGCCTATGTGTTTTACTTTTCTACAATGACAGTTTATTTGTGAGTAGGCAGGTACATTTCACTAATCATAAAGTATAATTAACAAGGGGCACCAACAACCAACAAACTCCTGGTAAATTTAAGCAACAAATACAAATGTTAATAAAGTTGTTTTGCTAAGTTGAGACACAACCCCCCTCCAAAAAAAAAAAAAGCTCCTTAAAATATGTATTCCAAAATAAAAAAAAAAAATGAGAAATCATCCAAAAAAAATAACAAAGATTCTTTTACGATCTGAGTAAAAATAAACATGTAGTGTAGAAATCCTGAAAACTAATAAAGAACTAAGTTTGTGAGAAGTGCGGGTGAATAGGAGCAGCTCAAACATGTCATTCTTCTTGCATTGTAAAGAAAAAGAGAATGCGCTGCATTAAAGACATTTTAACATTGCAGCGTGACGAATGTGCTGTGTCGATTAGGAAAGGTAGTTTTACCTGACCGAGCGCTTCCGTCACAGAATTTCTTCTGAGCATGCGTAGCACTTTGTCCGTCGGACTACCATACACACGATTGGATTTGGTGTGATCGGACCTTGTTGTCCAAAAATCTATCCAGCAGGAGATAGGACTTTGTCCGTCGGACAATCCGACGTACACTGTCCGATGGTGCATACACACGGTCGGATTTTTCGACAACATTGTCCGATCGGACAGAATCCATGCGAAAATCCGACCGTGTGTATGGGGCTTTAGAGGGGTTTACACTTAAGCCCGATTCAGCCTGAAAATCAGCTAAAGTGGCCATGAGGTTCGGAAGGGAGGTCAGGGGATCAGTCAGAAATAATAAAACATTGTCTGCGTATAAACTAAGTTTATAAGTGGAACCGTCACTGTCATATCCTTTAATGTTGGGATTGGCTGCTATAGATCTGGACAAGGGTTCAATCGCTAAGGCGAACAACAAGGGGGATAAGGGACAGCCCTGTCTAGTTCCTCTCCCCAAAGTAAAATATTCTGAAGTACAACCTGGGAGCTTAATGCAGGTACGAGGATTCTGGTACAGGGCGTGAAATCCATTCACAAACCTACCCAGAATTCCAAATCTGTGAAGAATTCTGTCTAGGTAAGGCCAGAGGACGCTATCAAAAGCTTTGTTGATGTCTAAACTAAGCATAAGGATTTTACGGGATTTGAGGTTGGCGTCTTGGATTATGTTAGTCGCTAGGCGGATGTTGTCAGTTATCTGTTTTGTCGGGATGAATCCGGTCTGGTCTGGGGAGATTAAGGACGTGATTGTAGTCGCCAGTCTGTCCGCTAGAATGCGGCTCAATTTTTTCAGGTCGTTGTTGATGACCGAAATGGGTCTAAAGTTTTGGGGAAGTGAATGGTCCTTCCCAGGTTTGGGGATTAAAGACATGTTGGCCATTAACATATCACTTGGGAAGGCCTCTCCTGCTAACACTTTATTGTATAGTTTGGTCAGTCTGGGGGCCAATATGTCTGCAAATTTATTGTAATATAAGGCTGAGAAGCCATCTGGGCCTGGGGTTTTTGCTGTTTTCAGTGAAGTCATGACAGCTGTCACCTCCTCCACCGTGCAAGGGGCATTCAGGGATTCCAACTGATCAGCTGTCAGTTGGGGTAGTGGAATCGAGTCGAGCCATGTCGACTGTTGTTGGGGAGCCGAGGGTTGGGGGGCCTCCATTAAAGATTGGTAAAAGGATTTGAATAGTTGCAGGACCTCTTTGGGATGGGTAGTAAGGTTCCCAGTGTCATTCCGGAGTCTATAGGCATGCGTGGGTTGGATGGATTGTTTCAGCTTTCTCGCAAACATGGTCGAAGAAGAATTACTATACAGGAGAAATTTGGCTTTGGACCATCTCAGGGATTTTTCGGTTTGGTCAGTGAGGACAGCATCCAGTGCCTTCCTCTTCTGATCAATCTGTGTCAACAACTCAGGCTCCTGAGTGAGACCATGTCTGCGATACAGCCTGTCTAGGTCTTCCGTAAGGGTCTGAATGATCTGCTGTCTTTGTTTTTTACGGTCCGAGGCCAAGTGCATCAGCCTACCTCTCAGAACCGCCTTATGTGCTCCCCACAGCGCTCCCGGTGAAATCTCCCCGACCTCATTGTGGGAAAAGTATTCTGAGATGTAGCCTCTGATCTGCAATAATGCTGATGGGTCTGTGAGCATGGAGTCGTTCAGTCTCCAAGTTCCCAAAGCCCTAGGGAGGCCTATGTTGTCAAATGAGCATGAGACCATCTGATGATCTGACCACGGGCATGAGTGAATCCCTGCAGAGGTAGAATTGGCTGTCATGACAGTTGTAGAAAAACGTAGTCCAGCCTAGAATAACTATCATGAGGGTTAGCGTAAAAGGTGTATTCCCTGGCCCCCACATTGTGTGCCCTCCAAGTGTCAATCAGCTGGTTGGATTTAAGGAGATGTTGCAAGGACCTGGGGAAGGCATTGGAGGCATGTCCTGTCCTGCTCCTATCCAGGGTCGGGTGTGCAACCAAGTTAAAATCCCCCCCAATAATCATATGTGAGGAGTGGAAACCGTCCAGGGTCTGAAAAAAACGCTTAAAAAAAGCCGCTTGGGCGTCATTCGGGGCATATACTGATGCGATAGTGATAGTTTTCCCTAGGATCGTACCCTTAACAATCACATAACGGCTGTCAGGGTCTTTGTACACCCGCTGCAATTCGAATTTTACAGTATTCCTGAAAAAAATAGCTGCTCCGCGGGTCCTGGACTCAAACGTAGTGAAGTACCCCTGTTGGTAGGCCTTATCAAAATAGTGCGGGTGGTTTTGGGTGGAGAAATGCGTCTCTTGGAGAAGCAGAATATCTGCTCCCATTCTCTTATATGTTTTAAAGGCCTTCCGCCTTTTAATCGGGGAGTTAAATCCCTTAAGGTTATGAGAGAGTACAGTGGTACCCATTAAGATACATTAGAAGGTAGCGCACCAGATAGGGACCACACTCTGAGCCCAGAACCCACAAGAGCCCCTGCAGCAGGATGAGCCAGAACCCAGCGTTTGCACAATGAGTAAAACTTTACCTTATATATAGGCAGACCTGAGTCAAAGGCCGAAACCGTAGGCCCCCGCCATCCCCTGGAAAAGCCAGGGGCAAGGCGGGTGCCCAGGGGCATCGACCAGTGAGAGGAGAGAAGGCAATGAGACAGTTGCAGTACAATACTTTGAAAGCAAATAAAGGCAATAAAAGAAAAATAAAAAAGGAAAAAAACAAATAACCAGCAACCATGCCTTGGCTGCAAACCATGCGTCAGACCGAAACTTAAGTCAGGCATCTGTAGAAGTAGTGTCAAAGCCAAGGGGGTCAGGGGCAAAACAAGCGCCCGACCAAAAAAGCATAAGGCCTGAGAAGGAGACAGGAGAGGGCAAGAAAGGCAAAAAGGCCACCCTCTCCCCTCTCCCTCTGCCTCAACTGAGAAAATAAACTTGGACCCGTAGGTCCATTTTTCCAAGCAAGGAGAGGGAGCCAGACAGTCCTCTCCATCCAGGAGGAACCTTTAATCGTGGCTTCCAGGGACTGCAGGGACTCCATCCTACTTGCTCAGAGGGGGGTGAAGTCCAGACGGGCGCGACTAGACGTCAGATCAAGGTGAGACAAGATATAAACAATTGGCATGAGGGCCTTCTTAGTGTCCGGCTGAAATGTTGGGAGCAGGAGAGGTCAGTGGACCATGCGGCGGTCTCTCCTCGGGGGTGGTGTAGCCCAGATGGCAGGTGAGCGGGGAGTGGATGGCATCCTCGGGTGTTCTGCTGCGTTCATGAGGCCCAGTTTTACCAGGAGGTCTTTGCCCTCCGTGATTGTGGTGACAGTGTAAGTGGTGCCATTATGTGGGACTTGCAGCTTAAATGGGAAGCCCCAACGGTACCTGATCCTGGCAGCTTGAAGAACAGAGGTGACTTCCTTCATTCTCCTGCGTTTGTCCAGTGTTGTGGGCGAAATGTCCGGGTAGATTTGCACACTAGTACCGTCTAGCTGAATGTTGGGAGTATTGCGTGAGGCTCTAAGTATGTCCTCTTTTATCAGGTAGTCCTTGAGGCATAAAACAATGTCCCTTGGGGGTCTGTCATCTGGGGGTTTTGGGCGCAGAGCTCTGTGCAGCCTGTCACAGGTAAAGGCCGCAATTGGGGTCTCGGGGAGCAGAGATTGGAAAAGCTTCTGGATAGCTTGAGGCAGGTCAGTGACCGTTTCAGGGACTCCTCTCACCCTCAAGTTGTTCCTCCTGTTTCTATTGTCAAGGTCCTCGAGGTGGGCTTGTAGGACCTGAACAGTCTCTGTGAGGGTCTCATGGTCTTTCCTGAGGTCCAAGTGAGCTAAACACAGTTCGTCATGCTTAGTTTCCAGCAAGTCGGTTCTGGTTCCTAAGGCCGCTATCTCCGTGGATAATGTGCTGGTGGATTTGTGTAGTTCCGACTGGAACTTCCTAGCCAGCCTATCATACATCGTGGAGAGACTGTCTTCTAAGTCCGCTTTCGTGAGCAGGTTGGAATACTCACTTTCCCCCATGGAGAGCTCCGGGGATGAGGTTGAGGCCTGTGACGACGCTGGTGCCGTCTCCGGCTGGGCGCCATCTTGGGACATCACGTGTTGCTCCCGCACCCGAAGCAGGTAGTTAGTTAGGGATCTTTGGGCCGGTTTACCGCGGCGATTTTTAGGGCCCGGCATGCGCTGGGTGTTCCGCCGGGGGTGATGAGTAATTCTGTGCTCCGTTAGAGTGAGTAAGGCCCCGGGGAATCCGCTTTTGTCTCCGGATCTCACGGAGCTCCTAGCCCTTGCTTCCGTCCAGGATCGCGCCGCACATGCGCCCCAAGATCATCTTTTTTATTTCATAAAACATTTGGGCAATATAGTGTGTTTTAGTGCATTAAAATAAATTTTTTCCCCAAAAAAAATTGCGCTTGAAAAATCGCTGCGCTTTGTGAAAAAAAAATTGAAAGAAATGGGATAAGCTTCCAGTCAAAGCATGACTGGTGTTTATGCCATAACCAAGAAATGGGAATGCTGTGGGTTACCAAGGTCAGCATATGAATAAAAAAGGAATTGAAGCATTGCCTCACAGTGGATCTTATCAAGTGTGTCTCCCAGGGAACCTTTAGATGTGTGATTATTAAGAAAAACAAAGACGTGTAGGGGATTTCACTTTCCAAAACAAAATGTAAGCAGATACCAAGGGAAATATGTCAAGATAGTCTACAATAAGCACCAACACAGAAGAGCCCTCATAGAAAAGGATTGCATTGTAATGCACAATTATGTGCTGTTCAATATGAAATGGAAGGGAGCCTCAGAGCCCAGAAAAAGGGAATCTTGACTGCTAGGAGGCATTTAATTTGAGGATGAGTTTTTAAGCAAGGGGGTGGGACTTTACATGAAGCACAGGGTTGCAGTTAGGTAAATTGGTGAACATATAAAATATTTACTGATACATATACATTTGGATTTGGAGTCCTCCACCACCACTGCGGATGCTCGTATCACTACCCTAGAAGTGGAACAAGTCAAAGGGCACTATTGACTTTGACTGAGCTCTTATCTGTATTTACCAGGATGTCTCTAGGCACACGTGGGCCATGCAGGGTCTCATACAACCTTTCCTTGAGGTGATACATGAAGCAGAACCCACTTATCACTGGGGCCACCCTTTCCATTGAAATGTGGATCTGAATTCTACCTTCGCTCCCCAGACCAGCTTCCTGACCTGTTCAGCGTTATTGACAAGCCCGCTGTCAGTGTTCCCAACTGGTATGACTATCTACTCACCAAGGAGGCTCCTGGCCCTCCCAGGCCAAGACAGCAATGGATCCGATGACCCTGGTCCTGCGCCTTTAGCCGTGAGGCCCCTAGGTCCTACCCGACTTCATCCGAAGCCTGACTTTTCTTCACAATGTGGGGGCGGGTAAGACAGTGTGGCATATGACTTGATGGATCTTTCTGTGACACCTCAGCAGGGTCTTGGGCCCCAATGAACCGGGTCTCTTTTTCCTTTTTCTTTTGTTTTACACTGACCCTCAGGGTCTTCCAGGATGGCGCATTGCCGCCCCAAAGATGAACAATTGTGGGGTTTCATCTGAGGGATGCTTGGGGATGGGGGTCTCCTGGGACATGTTTTCATTGAGTTTTACCACCAGGCTCAACATTTTTTGTTCTGTTTTGCCATCTGCGGATCTCTCCATTGCTCGGCGTCTATTTTGGCTTACGGACAGGAGGACCGGTTTGCAGACGGCAGAGGTCAATGGACAGGCCACGACCTCTGATTTCTCTACAATGCCTAGGCCAGAATTGACAATTGTACATTTGCTGTCCCCCTCAAAATAACTTTTCATGTGACAACACTGAAGAAATTACACTTTGCTACAATGTAAAGTAGTGAGTGTACAGCTTCTATAACAGTGTACATTTGCTGTCCCCTCAAAATAACTCAACACACATACATTAATGTCTAAACCGCTGGCAACAAAAGTGAGTATACCCCTAAGTAAAAATGTCCAATTTGGGCCCAATTGGCCATTTTCCCTCCCTGGTGTCATGTGACTCGTTAGTGTTACAAGGTCTCAGGTGTAAATGGGGAGCAGGTGTGTTAAATTTGGTGTTATCGCTCTCACTCACTCATACTGGTCACTGGAAGTTAAACATGGCATCTTATGGCAAATGACTCTCTGAGGATCTGAAAAAAAATTAATGTTGCTCTACATAAAGATGGCCTAGGCTATAAGAAGATTGCCAAGACCCTGAAACTGAGCTGCAGCACAGTGGCCAAGACCATACAGCGGTTTAACAGGACAGGTTCCACTCAAAACAGGCCTTGCCATGGTCGACCAAAGAAGTTGAGTGCACGTGCTCAGCGTCATATCCAGAGGTTGTCTTTGGGAAATAGACGTATGAGTGCTGCAGAGGTTGAAAGGTAGGGGGGTCAGGCTATCAGTGCTCAGACCATACGCCTCACACTGCATCAAATTGGTCTGCATGGCTGTCGTCCCAGAAGGAAGCCTCTTCTAAAGATAATGCACAAGAAAGCCAACAGTTTGCTGGAAGACAAGCAGACTAAGGACATGGATTACTGGAACCATGGCCTGTGGTCTGATGAGACCAAGATAAACTTATTTGGTTCAGATGGTGTCAAGCATGTGTGGCAGCAACCAGGTGAGGAGTACAAAGACAAGTGTGTATTGCCTACAGTCAAGCATGGTGGTGGGAGTGTCATGGTCTGGGGCTGCATGTGTGCTGACAGCACTGGGGAGCTACAGTTCATTGAGGGATCCTTGAATTCCAACATGTACTGTGACATACTGAAGCAGAGCATGATCTCCTCCCTTCAGAGACTGCGCCGCAGGGCAGTATTCCAACATGATAATGACCCCAAATACACCTCCAAGACGACAACTGCCTTGCTAAATAAGCTGAGGGTAAAGGTGATGGACTGGCCAAGCATGTCTCCAGACCTAAACCCTATTGAGCATTGAGGGATCCTTGAATTCCAACATGTACTGTGACCTACTGAAGCAGAGCATGATCTCCTCCCTTCAGAGACTGGGCCGCAGGGCAGTATTCCAACATGATAATGACCCCAAATACACCTCCAAGATGACAACTGCCTTGCTAATTAAGCTGAGGGTAAAGGTGATGGACTGGCCAAGCATGTCTCCAGACCTAAACCCTATTGAGCATCTGTGGGGTATCCTCAAGCGGAAGGTGGAGGAGCTCAAGGTCTCTAACCTCCACCAGCTCAGTGATTTCACCATGGAGCGGTGGAAGAGGACTCCTGTGGCAACCTGTGAAGTTCTGGTGAACTCCATGCCCAAGAAGGTTTAGGCAGTGCTGGAAAATAATGATGGCCACACAAAATATTGACACTTTGGGCCCAATTTGGACATTTTCACTTATGGGTGTACTCACTTTGTTGCCAGCGGTTTAGACATTAATGTCTGTGTGTTGAGTTATTTTGAGGGGACAGCAAATGTACCTGTTATACAAGCTGTACACTCACTACTTTACATTGTAGCAAAGTATCATTTCTTCAGTGTTGTCACATGAAAAGATATAATAAAATATTTACAAAATTGTGAGGGGTGTACTCACTTTGGGGACATACTGTATGTATGTGTACATTTATGAAATTTTGGTGAACTATAGAATTTTTTTTATGCTAATGTCATGTATTACCAATGTTATTAGTAGGTTATTAGTATGTTTAACCGTTTTTAAATCGATACCAACATTACATGTGCATATATGTATATGAATCAGTAAATATTTTATATGTTCACCAATTTACCTAATTGCAACCATGTGCTTCATGTAAAGTCCCACCCCCTTGCTTAAAAACTCATCCTCAAATTAAATGCCTCCTAGCAGTCAAGATTCCCTTTTTCTGGGCTCTGAGGCTCCCTTCCATTTCATATTGAATGGCACATAATTGTGCATTACAATGCAATCCTTTTCTATGAGGGCTCTTCTGTGTTGGTGCTTATTGTAGACTATCTTGACATATTTCCCTTGGTATCTGCTTACATTTTGTTTTGGAAAGTGAAATCCCCTACACGTCTTTGTTTTTCCTAATAATCACACATCTAAAGGTTCCCTGGGAGACACACTTGATAAGATCCACTGTGAGGCAATGCTTCAATTCCTTTTTATTCATATGCTGACCTTGGTAACCCACAGCATTCCCATTTCTTGGTTATGGCACAAACACCAGTCGTCTTTTTTGCACAGTACTCCCTCTCCCTCCTTGTTGTCCTTTGAAGCCATTTATTGACTTGCTATGGAAAGTTGCGAAGAAAGGTTCTATAGCACACCAGTGAGATTTTTAATCTGTTGCACTGTGGCATATTATGCGGCCAGCCAGTTCTAACAGGGTTAAAGTTTTAGATGCGCAGCCATAAAACTCATTGTCACGCAGCTGGTTTTCCAGCAGCGAGGGACTGTCTTGATGTATAGCTCTGACATTTTACGTTTGTAGCACTTCTCCTCTGTCACTGCAATGTCCTGTTAAGTGTTGAAGGGAAGCCACTGCCTACTCCTAAAAATACATCAAATTAAGGTCTTCCTCTCTTGGTGTCAGTATCCCATAAGCGCAATAAAGGGTGAACATAACACATTTATATACAGTTATGTCCCAAAGCAGCTAATGGAAGGAGACATGTTCTGCTTGGACAAATCATGCTCCTGTTGCAAGACATCAAGTAACACATCGTGTACTGCTCTAGGAGAAAGTCAGATTGGGTTTAAGGAATATTTGTCATCAAATTTCCACATGGGAGCAGACAGGCAATGCTGTTGGCCAGTTCTTACAATTAACACATTTGTGTGCTTCTTTTCTCTGTATCGTGTGCACAAGTACAACACATGGGTTTGTTATTTCAGACATCTAATTACAGAGCTTGGTTTAAACTCTATTAATCCATTAAAGATAAAGATGCCACAATGTAATAAGGTCCACGGCACCCTTATAAATAGCACATGTGTTGTTTGGTTGGTGGATAGCTGCTTTGGGCTTTTGTTATATGAAGCAATGCTAAGAAAACAGACTCAAATACTGCAGATTACCAGTTGCAGCTGATCAAACCAGCTGGTTGTTGTAATCTCTTCTGTCCAAACATGGGGTAGCCAAAACTGAAATTAATTTAAAGGAAACGTTCAGGCTTGTAAAAAAAAAAAAAAAAAAAAAAAAAAAAACAGCACCCTTTCCTAGCACCCTACACATATTCACCCACCAATCTCTTCCCCCATAAATGCTTACTGAGCTCCTCTACTGTATGTTCTAACAGCCCATAAAATGTATTAGGACATCAAAAGTGAGTATACCCCTCCCATTTTTGTAAATATTTTATTATATCTTTTCAACACTGACAACACTGAAGAAATTGCACTTTGCTACAATGTAAAGTAATGAGTGTACAGCTTGTATAACAGTGTAAATTTGCTGTCCCCCTCAAAATAACTCAACACACATACATTAATGTCTAAACCGCTGGCAACAAAAGTGAGTACACCCCTAAGTGAAAATGTCCAAATTAGGCCCAATTAGCCCCCCGTGTCATGTGACTCGTTCGTGTTACAAGGTCTCAGGTGTGAATGGGTAGCAGGTGTGTTAAATTTGATGTTATCGCTCTCACTCTCTCATACTGGTCACTGGAAGTTCAACATGGCACCTCATGGCAAAGAACTCTGAGGATCTGAAAATTCCTCATAATTGTTGCTCTACATACAGTAAAGATGGCCTAGGCTATAAGACGTTTGCCAAGACCTCGAAACTGAGCTGCAGCACGGTGGCCAAGACCATACAGCTGTTTAACAGCACAGGATCCACTCAGAACAGGCCTTGCCATGGTCAACCAAAGACGTTGAGTGCATGTGCTCAGCGCCATATCCAGAGGTTGTCTTTGGGAAATAGATGAGTGCTGCCAGCATTGCTGCAGAGGTTGAAGGGGTGGGGGGCTCAGCCTATCAGTGTTCAGACCATATGCCGCACACTGCATCAAATTGGTCTGCATGGCTGTTGTCCCAGAAGGAAGCCTCTTCTAAAGACAATGAACAAGAAAGCCGGCAAACAGTTTGCTGAAGGCAAGCAAACTAAGGACATGGATTACTGGAACCATGTCCTGTGGTCTGATGAGACCAAGATAAACTTATTTGGTTCAGATGGTGCCAAGCGTGTGTGCGCACCTGGGTGAGGAGTACAAAGACAAGTGTGTCTTGCCTACAGTCAAGCATGTTTGGGGTCATTGTCATGCTGGATGACCCATCCACGACCCATTTTTAGTGTTCTGGCTGAGGGAAGAAGGTACTCATCCAAGATTTTACAATACATGGCCCATCAATGTGGCAAAGTCAACTGGTACCTTTAGCAGAGAAACAGCCTCAAAGCATCATGTTTCCATGCTTGACTTTAGGGTTGGTGTTCTTAGGGTTATAATCAGCATTTTTCTTCCTTCAAACACGGGGAGTTGAGTTAATGTCAAAAAGCTAAATTTTGGTCTTATCTGACCACAGCACTTTTTCCCAATCCTTCTCTGAATCATTTAGATGGTCATTGGCATGACTGTCCACGTGCCTTCTAGAGGAGGGGGACTCGCTGTGTTTGGAGGAGGTAAAATGCTGACTATGACCCTAAGAACACTATCTCTACAGTCAAGCACAGAGGTGGAAACATTATGCTTTGAGGCTGTTTCTTTGGTAAAGGTACATGTCTTTGCTGCATTGAGAGGCCAATGGATGGGGCCATATATTGTACGATCTTGGATGAGAACCTTCTTCCCTCAGCAGAACACTGAAGATGGGTCGTAGGTGGGTCTTCCAGCATGTCAATGACCCAAAACATACCACCAATGCAGCAAAGGAGTGGCTCAAGAAGAAGCACAGTAAGGTCATGGAGTGGTCTAGACGGTCTCCAGACCTTAAATGAGTTGTAAAGGCAGAAAGTTTTTTATCTTAATGCATTCTATGCATTAAGATAAAAAACCTACTGTGTGTAGCAGCTTCCCAGCACCCCCTAATTACTTACCTAAGCCCCATCTCTCTCCAGCGATGTCCACAAGTGTCTGGGACTCTCCTCCTGATTGGCTGAGACACAGCAGCGGCGCCATTGGCTCCCATGGCTGTCAATCAAAGTCAGTTAGCCAATCAGGGGACAGAGGGGGTAGGGCCAGGTTGGGGCTCCATGTCTAAATGGACAGATAGAGCTGTGACTCGGCTTGGTTGCCCCCATAGCAAGCTGCTTACTGTGGGGGCACTCGACAGGAGGGAGAGGGTAGGAGCAGCGAAGAGGGACCTGAGAAGAAGAGGATCCAGGCTGCTCTGAGCAAATCCACTGCACAGAACAGGTAAGTTTAACATGTTTTTTTTTTTTTGTTAAACAAGACATTACAATCACTTTAATCCTATAGAAAATGTATGAGGGAGCTGAAACTTTGAGTTGCCAAGCGATAACCAAAAAACCTAAAGGATTTAGAGAAGATCTGTAAAGATGAGTGGACCAAAATCCCTCCTGAGATGTGTGCAAACCTGGTCACTAACTACAAGAAACATCTTACCTCTGTGCTTACCAACAGGGGTTCCACTAAATATTAAGTCATGTTTTGCTTGGGGATCAAATACTAATTTTACTCACTGAATAACATTTGCATCATGTGTCTGTTCTGGATTTTTGGTTGATATTCTGTATCTATCATTTGAAATACACCTATGATAAAAATGATAGACCATTCATTTCTTTGTAAGTGGGCAAACTTACTGCAGGGGATCAAATAATAATTTCCCCCACTGTAGTTGCCCAATTAAACAGTGCATTGAGGTTGGCTTGTAAGTTGGAGACATCCTGTAAATATGTTATTGCACTGCATAGCTTGGTGTCATCTGCAAAGACTGACATTGAATTTTTAATTACAGACCCTATATCATTTATACTGTAAATATATTACAGTAGAGTCCCAACATTAATAACCTTAGATCATTCATAGTATGAATCATTAACCACTACTCTCTGAATTCTGTATTTTAGGTTGCTGTAAGGACTGAGGTCGGCTTGTAAATTGGAGACCTCCTGTAAAGAGGTTATTGCACTGCATAGCTCTGTGTCATCTGCAAAGACTGAAATGGTACTTTTAATCCCAGACCCTATATCATTTATAAATATATTAAAAAGTAAGGGCCCCAACACTGAACCTTGGGGTACACCACTGATAATCTTAGACCATTCAGAGTATGTCATTGACCACTTGCAGTGAGGACTAGGATTGCTTATACAGAGTCTCAGATTAGCTGGCTATCCCCTCCAGCAAAAGCTGCTGCTATAGGATTTGTATTTAGGAATCTGTCCTCTAGCACCTGTTTTGCGTTTTGCCCCAGAAGTCAGATTGACAGCTTGTAAAAAAGAAGGGAAGCAAAAAAGAAAAAGGATAGGTGCTATATACAGTACTGTTATTTTGGATATTTGGAAGCTGTTGAGTCCCATCATACAACTGATATTTCAAAGATATTGCACAGCTCTAAGGTCTTTTGAATTTATTCTTTGCAAAATCTTAAAAAATTTGCTTTGTCATCTTGTTATGTGGACAAGCTGTGTTTATAAATTTTTATATTGATTGTAAAATGCAGGTATTCTCATTTGGACTATTCTGTTTTATAGCATTTATTGTTTCAACCTAAGAATCTGGTATTTTCTCTTTCCTAGTTTTACTTGTCTACTGTATCTATACATTTTAAAAATTGAGTAAAATTAGTATTACAAACTGGAAAGAATTACAAGAAAGTTTCCAAACGCATTACGAGAACTTCATTTTTAAGAAATATTTTTTGGACCTACATGAAGTGCAAGTATGGCTATACACAATTCAAATGTATACAAATATACAAATATAGTTGGCAGTTAGAGGCATTGGAATACCATAAATGTGTTTTCCTTTCTGGAAAATAGTGTTGGTTTTCTAAATATATGATTGGATTATACTATATGTCAATTTTATGGACAAAATGTGCTTAATAGAATCCTTCACCTTGTGCACTGTTAGACTATATAGGAGAAAAGCCAGCCCTGCATATTTAAATTGAACTACAGGCAAACTAAATACATGAGAGCTGTTTTACCACCTAAGGAATTTGTAATTCTTTTTTAGACAATCTTTTGATTTAGGCATCCCGGTCCAAGACCTTCCTACACACTGTTGTGCAGCTAAATAATCCAGCCTGATGTAGAACCCACTCCAACCTCGGGCTAGACATTTAAAGTGTATGCAGAGCCATAAGTTTGATTCTTGCTGTCTATAATTTCTACAAAATAAGGGAAATTCCATGCTAAAGCTGACCATACTCTAGTACAGTAATGGCGGACCTTGGCACTCCAGATGTTTTGGAACTACATTTCACATGATGCTTAGTGTAGTGGAGCATCATGGGAAATGTAGTTCCAAAACACCTGGGGTGTCAAGGTTCACCATCACTGCACTAGTAAATGTTTGATGAATGTCTTATGAATATTTTTTTTTTAAAGTGGACTTTACACAATCAAAAATAATTTTCACCAGTAAAAATAAGTGTGCTTGAGAAAAACATATTTTTTTTTTACCTTTTTCTTCACTGTGATTTGACCCCACTAACGATTAGAAAAGTGAAAGAACATTTTTAAAAAGACAAATTTCTAATTAAAATTTACTAGTGTGTAGGCAGGTGCAGTCTGCTTCCTCCACTGCAGCCTAGAGAGGAAGTCAGGGGAAACTTGGTTTCTATGTGGTTTCCTGGTTCTTGGAGACAGCGTTCTGGTTGGCTGCACTGCATCCAGGTGACCCTTGGTGGTCATCTTGAGTCAACAGAGTCTTTTTAATCCCTGCTCCCCAGGTTTTGGCGTGCATTTGAGTGGGTAGTGTAGGGACAGGTTCCCTGCCTGCCAGAGACAGTACTAGTGGCAAGAAAAGTTTCAAGATGAGGAGAGAAAGAGTAGGATTTGAAACTTCTCTAGACTTTTTCCCGCTTGGGCACTAGATGGGCAGGCCGCATTCTGGCCCTCTTAATTGGCGCTGTCAGTTTAGCTGAAAGCTGCATCTCTACACCACGTTGGAATTTGTGTGTGTTCCTGGTTGAGCTGTCTTCCTACTGGGTTTGTTGTGAACTGTCTTTGCCTTATTTCAAGACAAGTTTTGTACTTTGCACCCAGACTGTGTATGGCAGTGGTTCTCAACCCTGTCCTCATGCCCCCAACCATGTTTGCAGGTTTTCCTTTATCTTGCACAGGTGCTTTAAATAAGAGTCAATGGCTTGGTGTTTTGGACAGCTATTTTATCTAAAGCCCCATACACACGGTCGGACAATCCGCGGACCAGGTCCGTCGGACCATGTCCGTCATACTTTGTCCGATGTTGGTTTTGCGTACACACGGTCGGACAAAGTTGTCGGAAAATCCGATCATTCTGAACGTGGTGACGTTTGTTGCCTACGACGGGACTACGTAGAGGCTAGTAGCCAATAGCTTTGGTCTTGTAATGTGATCTGAGCATGCGTGGCACTTTGTCCGGTCGGACAACCGTACACACGATCGGATTTGGTGTGATCGGACCGTGTTGACGGCAAAGATTTCCAGCAGGAGATAAGACTTTGTCCGTCGGTCAAACCGACGAACACTGTCCGATGGTGCATACACACGGTCTGATTTTTCAACAACCTTGTCCGATCGGACAGAATCCATGAAAAAGTCTGACCGTGTGTATGGGGCTTAAGAGAAATTTTCAAAACATGGCCTGTTGAGGGTACTCGAGGACAGGGTTGAGAACCATTGGTGTATGGTATTTCTACCGGAACACACTACATCCTCCTACAAGTATATAGCCAACTTTGGGCATCTGGTTTATCTGCTTTAGAACTGATATCCCTATTGGATTATATCCCCACACAGCCTGTTTTTTTTCCTATCAGCACTGGAAATAACAGAGGGTGAATCCCTCCATCGGGGTCGCAAACCCTAAACAAAAGACCTTGCCTACTCTACTCAAAACGTAAAAAAAAAAAAAAAAAATTGAAGCAAGCTTTTCCTGTGACAACACTGACAAATACACAGTGGTTAAGTGGTTAGCACTTTTGCCTAGCAGCACTAGATTCGTTTATGCCTGGAGTTTGCATGTTCTCCCTGTGCCTGCGTAAGTTTCCACCCCTACTCCAAAGACATGCTGGAAGGTACGTGTATGTATGAATGTGAGTTAGGGTCCTTAGATTATAAGATCCTTAAGGGCAGGGACTGTGAATGCACAATATATGTGTAAAGTGTTGCGTAAATCGATGTAGCTATATAAGTACCCCTAATAAATATTAACTATTCATTTTGAAAACAGCTCTCCAATACATATTCAGTTAGTTAGGGCCACCTTCCCAAGGGTGATTACATGCATATGCCTGATTCCAGTGGGTAAAATTAGGCGATTTTTGTGGTTGGGGTGACAGGTGTATGGGAACAATGGCAGCTGCTCAGCCTATTCAAAATAAAGACAGGCTAAGAGGACATGTCGCTGTTTGCATGCATCCGTACACTTGGTGGTTACTTGCAGTTAGGGACATCCAAAATTGAGATGAGAAATAAAGCAGGTAAGTATAAACCGGTTTATAATTTTAAAGAAAAAAATATTACATTTAGAATTGCTGGAAGTTGGAAAGATCTGTGCGGAATACACTGAATATGTATAGAAAAGTGGAAATGAGAGAACATCTTTCAAAATTATAAAAGTGATCATAACTCAGTGTAGAAACTTTAATATTCTACAAACTACAAGATTGAGCAATGATAAGCCATGAATGAGCTGTGACGGAGACAGCGTGAAGGAGATGGTATTCCAACGGCATTGTTTTTAAAGCATGCGGATGTACAGAGAATGTCGCCTTGGGAGCTTTTTGTCCTTTGCAGCAGCTTATCACGGCAGTGGCAATATTACTCATTTCCATTTACTTGTGGTCTTACTGCATAACACAAAAAGGGACATATATCAAGCAGATTCTATTAATGTTCAAATGATTTACTTGACAAGGCTTGTGTCAGTACCAAATTCTCACAACTTCCATACAAGTCTAAAATATTTGGTACATGAGTGTATAGTAGTCTGTACAGAGTATTGGAAAACACATACTCATAGCAACCCTTCCTAATAAGAATTTTAAATTATGCATGCATATACAGTGTCTTGAAAAAATATTCATACCTCTTGAAATTCTCTACATTTTGTCAGGTTACAACCAAAAACGTAAATGTATTTTATTGGGATTTTATGTGATAGACCAACACAAAGTGGCACATACTTGTGAAGTGGAAGGAAAGTGATAAATGGTTTTCAATTTTTTTTTTTTTTTATGAAAAGTGTGGCGTACATTTGTATTCAGTCCCCTTTACTCTGATACCCCTTACTAAAATCTAATGGAACCAATTGCCTTCAGAAGTCACCTAATTAGTAAATAGAGTCCACCTGTGTGTAATTTAATCTCAGTATAAATACAGCTATTCTGTGAAGCCCTCAGAGGTTTGTTAGAGAACCTTAGTGAACAAACAGCATCATGAAGGCCAATGAACACACCAGACAGGTCTGGGATAAAGTTGTGGAGAAGTTTAAAGCAGGGTTAGGTTATAATAAAATAATCAGAGAAGCAGCCAAGAGGCCCATGGTAACTCTGGAGGACCAGAGATCCACAGCTCAGGTGGCAGAATCTGTCTGCAAATGGTCTTTATGGAAGAGTGGCAAGAAGAAAGCCATTGTTGAAAGAAAGCCATTAGAAGTCCTGTTTACAGTTTGCGAGAAGCCATGTGGGGGACACAGCAAACATGTGGAAGAAGGTGCTCTGGTCAGATGAGACCAAAATTTAACTTCTTGTCCTAAAAGTAAAACGCTATGTGTGGCGGAAAAATAACACTGTACATCACCCTGAACACATGGTGGTGGCAGCATCATGATGTGGGGATGCTTTTCTTCAGCAGGGACAGGGAAGCTGATCAGAGTGGATTGGAAGATGGATGGAGCCAAAATACAGGGCAATCTTAGAAGAAAACCTGTTAGAGTCTGCAAAAGACTTGAGACTGTGGTGGAGGTTCACCTTCCAGCAGGACAACGACACTAAACATACAGCCAGAGCTACAATGGTATGGTTTAGATCAAAGCATACATTCATGAGTTAGAATGGCCCAGTCAAAGTCCAGACCTAAATCCCATCGATAATCTGTGGCAAGACTTGAAAATTGCTGTTCACAGGCACCCTCCATCCAATCTGACAGAGCTTGAGCTATTTTGCAAAGAAAAAATGGCAAAAATCACACTCTCTAGATGTACAAAGCTGGTAGAGACATACCCAAAAAGACTTGCAGCTGTAATTGCAGCGAAAAGGTGGTTCTACAAAGTATTGACTCAGGGGGGCTAAATACAAATGCCCACCACACTTTTCAGATATTTATTTGTAAAGAATTGTGAAGACCATTTATCACTTTCCTTTCACCTCACAATTATATGCCACTTTGTGTTGGTCTATC
>CM053038.1:130148634-130203842 GCA_028564925.1 Lithobates sylvaticus
AAGCCAAGCGGAGGTAACTGGTAAGCCCAAAAGTCAAGGCCGCCCCATTGAGGGTTATGGCCGCTACACCAGCAACACTCAACCAACCCATACAGTGACTGCAGCATGGAAGAGCCGGCACAGGGTTGGCCGAGAACATAACCCCACCATGGGAGCTGAGGCGGCATAATATATGAATGCAGCATTGGACGGTGTAAGAGCGTAGAGGAAATAAGTGAGCGCTCCATGTAACAAATAAGTGTTATATACTTCGTGAAGCAGGGGTATCTAAAAGCAAAATATTACATATGTGTATGATTATAATAGTAACATGTTAAATAGTGATAATAATGCTTATAAATGAACCCAATATAGCTCCACAGGAAATAGGGACAATGGTGTGAATAGTGCCAAAAAGTAGTAAAGAGTATGAGTCTGCAAGTGATGAACAATTACATAGGTCTATGAAGGTGTAAAAAACTAAAAAAATACCAAGTGAAAAAAAGCATGTTGTTCAAACTTGAAAAATGAACCACCAAAGAAGGGGGAAGAGCAGAAAGATATATCTATATATGTGTGTATGAGAGTTAGAACAAAAAGGGAAGGCTTACCCTAATGCTGCATCACGGCACCACCAGCAGATCAAAGTAACTGGTGTGCAGTAACCCCAGAGGGAGACTGGTCAATTGAACAGCTCATCTCGATGGGAGATATAAATATATGCAGCCAACGCCACACCAGTGGACCAATGGGGGAGAAAAGACCAAACCTGAACCGAGTAAACACTCAGTAAAAGGCCCGGACACTCCCCCATATGGTGAAACGAGATGTTATGGCTCAGTGGCGGCGCACTGATGTCATAACTGACGTCATACTTACGTAATAATAATAATAATAAAAATACTATAAATCTATCCCCTATTTTGTAGACGCTATAACTTTTGCGCAAACCAATCAATATATGCTTATTGCGATTTTTAGCAAGAATATGTAGAAGAATACATATTGGCCTAAACGGAGAAAACATTTCCTTTTTTTAAAAAAAAATTGGGGATATTTATTATAGCAAAAAGTACAAAACATTGTGTTTTTTTTTTTTTTTTTAAATTGTTGCTCTTTTTTTGTTAAAAGCACAAAAAATAAAATTGCAGAGGCAATCAAATACCACGAAAAGAAAGCTCTATTTGTGGGTAAAAATGGACGTCAATTTTGTTTGGGTGCGGCATCGCACGACCGCGCAATTGTCAGTTAAAAACGACGCAATGCTAAATCGCAAAAAATGGCCCGGTCATTCAGCAGCCAAATGTTCAAGGGCTGAAGTGGTTAAACCTTAAAAAAAATTGGTGTTTAGGAGATATTCACATGGAAAGCAGCCGGTGATGTCACCGGTGCATGCACTCTGAAGGGACGGCATACCACTTGGTTGTACTTCTCCTGGGGAGGAGCGCAGTTCGTTCTGCACTTTTGTGACCCATTTTTAGCCAACAGCCAGCTATAGCCCGCTGTCAGCTGACATCGCTCAGCAGGTCCAGGCTGTGGAAAGATCCTAACTTTAAAGTCAGTATTCACCCAGATGCCTGGACCAGCAGCTCGTTACGCCTCTAAGTGAGCCGCAGAGACCCTGAAACAGCCCCCTGCTTCGGCAGCACTACCCATTCATTGCAATGGGCAGGGCATTTTGGGAGCGGTGTATACACTGCTCCTGCACCGCCCCAAAGATACTGCATGCAGGACTTTTTTTCCCCATCCTGCAAGTGCACCGCCCCAGTGCGAAAGCACTAAAATGCCTGAAAAGCACCCCAGTGCAAAAGGGGGTCCTAACTTTTAGTATCACCTGTTGTGCTTGATTAGCTTCTTCCCCAGCCACAGCAGCCAGGGAATCACATCTCAGGTGTCCAGGAGGAACAACAGAGCCCATAATACATGGCAAGTGGTCAAACAGGGGGAAGGGAATGGCATGTTACAGCATAGAAGTGAATGGCTGTAGGCAGCAAAATTCAGGTATAAAGAGAGATGCTTTCAGGTTTCAGCCTAACAATGTGTATGCACTTCTGATGTATCTCTCCAAATGCAGAATTCCCTCATTTAAGGAATTTATCATGTTTGTGTTTAAGCCAATGCATGAAAGAGTGTGGTCAGGTAAAGCTATTAATATCTATGTATAGCTTTGAACACCACCTGCGCCCCCTGGTCACAGAAAAATGTTGGGATACATTTAAGCCTTTAAAACACCTGTGTTTACCAGGCCGCAGGCCCCCCCCCCCCCCCCCAACCCAATGGCAGTGGCGATACCCAGCTCCCCATGCCTTTTTTATTTGATAATCCCTTGCCTATTAGCCCTAAAAATTGATTGCAGGTTTTTTTTCTCATATACAGTTACTGCTGAATAAAAATTAAATCAAAAAAGTGTAGTGATGAAAAATATCCACTTGCCCTCAGGAAGATTTACCCCCCTTTGTGACCAGGCCTTTTTTTGCTTTTTGGCACTGCGTTACTTTAACTGACAATTGCGCGGTCATGCAATGCTGTACATAAATTAGATTTATGTCACTTTTTTTCCACAAATAGAGCTTTCTTTTGGTGGTATTTGATCACTTCTGCAGGTTTTTTTTTTTTTGCGCTATAAACAAAAAAAACAAAATTTTTTACATACTGCTATAAAACAAATTCAATAAAATTTTTTTTTAAAATCTAATTTCTTCATCAATTTAAGCCAATATGTATTCTGCTACATATTATTTGTAAAAAAATCCCAATAAGCATATATTGATTAGAGTGCGCAAAACTTATAGAGTCTACAATATTTATATTTCTTTTATTTTATACTAGTAATGGTGGCGATTAGCAACTAGTGACTTATAGTCAGACTGTGATATTGCAGTAGACAATCAGACAATTTTGACCGGTGACACTTATACAGTGCTCAGTGCTAAAAAATATGCACTGTCCCTGTACTAATGACACTGGCTGGAGAAGGGTTAACATCAGAGGTGATCAAACAGGTAACTGTGTGCTTAGCTAGATATTTTGTGTACTGTGGGAGGTGCTTTTACTAGGGGAGGCATGAATTCCGTGTCCCTCCTTTGCAGGAACACAGGATCCTAGCCTTCCCTACGGCAGATTTTTTACGTTGGTGGTATTTGAAAAAAATACTGACAATTAAAAAAAAAAAAAAAATATATATATATATATATATATATATATATATATATATATATATATATATATATATATATATATATATATATATATGTATATTATATATATATAAAACATATCCAATAAATTAGAAAAAATAAATAGAATTTCTTCATAAATTCAGGCCAATATGTATTCTGCTACATGTTTTTTGAAAAAAAAAATCCCAAGAAGCATATATTGATTGGTTTGCACAAAAGTTATAGCGTCTACAAACTATGGTATATAGACTGGAATTTTTACTTCTTTTTTTTTTTTATACTAGTAATGGCAGCACTCTGTGACTGCGATATTGTGGTGAACTATCTGACATTAATGCTTCGTTTCCACTGAGCGGTTCGGTTCGGTACGGTACGCTATTTTCAGTGTTTCCATTATGAAACCGGCCCATACAACCGAACCATACCACACCATTCAGGGTCCTGCTTCAGATGTGGGGCCATAGAAAATGCAACGGTTCGATTAGGGTGGAGCTACAATACATTCCACTGATTGGCGGACAGAAAAACGTCTGCCAATCAGTGTGAAGCCAGGCTAGGCATTTTTTCGAAACCCCGTATAGACCCTGGTGCTCCGACTTGAAACGCTCACCTGAATAGGCCGGACCATTCTAACCCTTCCAAATTGTACCGACCCAAACTGTTCCGCTCAGTGGAAACGAGGCCTAATTGACACTTTGTGGGAACCAGTGACACTAATACAGTCATCAGTGCTAAAAATATGCACTGTCATTTTACTAATGACACTGTCTAGGAATGGGTTAAAGATCTAGGGCGGTAAAAGAGTTAAGTGGGTGCTGAACCAGTGTTTTTGTGTGTACTATGTGCTGTTTTTACTAAAGGATGTGGGGGATTTTATTAAGGAAACAAAATTCACCACATGCCTGCTGGTAGAACCTTGTTTACATAGGCAGAGCTCTGTTCTGTGTCTTTCCTCGCCGATCAGCGGGTGCTAGCGGACATCCATTGGCTTGTGCTGTGTCTAATCACAGCACAGCCACGGCGCCAGCAGCGCTCATGAGAGCCCCTTACCCAGAAGTGCTGGATCACGTACTAGGTACAGTACATGATCCTTCACAGGAGAGCCGCTCTGCCACCGTACTCCTACGTGAGGCGGGCGGAAAGCGGTTAAAATCCAAGGTGTAAACACCACAGTGACAGTCCAAGTAACAAGTCCTAAGATCACCATAAAAGTTTTAAAAGTGTCAATCCGTGATGCACAAGACCATTTAGTGATCCACCACCGTATGAAAACCATGCATGCTTTCCAGAGTTAATGGACTCTCATACCATAAGTATAGAGTCAAACAAGCTTGTGTGATTGTAAACCAGCTATCAAAAGGGATGGGCTCATCTTCAATGAGTTTTCACTGATCTTAGCTCACAGGATCAGACACTCCAATACAGGTTTCATATAGACACTCATGGCTGGTCACCAGTCAGCATCCCAGTCTGGTAATAAGGGTGTAAAAAGGCATCTGAACATTCAGATAAAGGAAGTCCCAGAGTCAAAAGAATAAAAGGAATGGGCGGAGGGACGGCATGACATGGCTGGACATAGGACAGGCAGGGGGTTATTCAAATAGTTATCCCCTTTAAGGAAAGGGGGCTGGTCTAGAGCCGGGAAGCATTCTGAGGGAATAGGTGGAGGAGAAGGAGGAAGTGACGTCAGTCGAGAGCGGAGGGGAAGATTCCCACCCACCCTCCTGATGTTTGTTCTGTATTTCAGGGAGGCTGTCAGGACAGCCTGGCAGTGGTGGGTCTTTGGAGGAAGAGAAGATGGCTGGTATATATATATATATATATATATATATATATATATATATATATATGTAACATGGTAGTGAACCATCTGTAGTATGGGGTTCTCAAGTACCTTCTGGTTAACGAGGGGTTAACCAGGAAGGGGTAAAAGGTAGATCACTGAAAAGGTTGAGTACCGTCTCTGAGTCGGTGGCTTGCGACTGGAGGCCTAAAAGTTTAAAAGAAGTTGGTCGCAGTGACCAAGTTGTGTGTCACTGGCCTCGAAAACCCCCAAAGTATATAGAGAAGTTTGGTTGATGGTTATTTGAAAAATGTTATTTATTTAAATTATGTTAATTGTTAATAAAATGCTGTAAGGCTATTTTACTCCAAAACCTTGTCACGTAATTTTTGGGTAAGTGGAGGGGTTTAAAGATTATGTTATAACAGGTTGGAAAAGAGAACTGGAGGTTATGTCCTTTATATGTCAAGGCATCTGCTCATTGATTTAATTTTCAAAATATCTGCAGTATTTGCTAGGTGTCCTGTGTCCAATAGGCCTGGATGACCAATATTTCCAGAAAGCACAAGATAATCGGCTACTTCTTCTCCACTTAGTCATACAAAAGATCCATTTGGCCAAGAAATCCTTAAAAAGCAAGACTGTAGAGAAAGCCTGGCAGTGGAGGGATGATAAGGAGAGGCTGGTTTGTAACCTGTGCTCTCAGCGGTTCTTTCTATGGATTACTAAGGCTCTGCTGCTGCAGGATCCACTCTTCTTCTTGCTTTCAAATCACCACATATTTATTTCCCATATTGCCATAAATGCCATTCAATTTAGGCAATCCAGGCCTAATTTAGGTCAGATAAGCTTAAAGTGGTTGTTAAGCCACTATGTTAAACCATCTCCATTGTTGGATAAGAACATGTATCCTAGTGTCTGTGCTTTATAAAAAAAAGCCAATTTCTACCTGATCTCACAGTGCCTCCAGGCTCTCATGTGACTCCTCGGCTCTCTCCTCTCCCCATCTGACAGCGTTAGCAGACGGGGCAGAGAACTTATGCTGATGTCAGCCAGGGAGGAGAGAGCCAAAGAGTCACATGAGCACTGGGAGGCACTGTGAGATCAGGTAGAAATCAACTTTGTTTTATAAAGCACAGACACTAGGACACATGTTTCTTATCTAACAATGGGGATGGTATAAACATAACATCGTTTTGTAGCAGCAGGGAGAGGAGCAGAGCAGCACTAGTGAGAGCCGATAGGCAGGGAGGGGAGGGGGGAGGAGGACAGAGCAAGACACAGGAGAGCTGAAGATAGCAGTGGATGACAGAGGCACGTAAACTGACACGGTGTCAGGGCTCAGCAGCCATGATAAACTGTGGTCAGTTTACAGGGGGAGGGCAGAACTAGGCAGGATCAGACAGGTATTTCAGGTGATAGAGAGGGCAAAATTACACAGTACAAGCACTGTGCTGTATAACATGCTTTAAAGGAACAGGATCTATATTTTTTCTTAGGGTAACAAACACTTTAACATGAGAGCAGAGGTACTGCACATGGAGGTTATAGGGGTGAGCAGGCTCTACAGGACAAAGCAATGGTCTGGTCACACCGGCTACAGGTATCTCAAAGTGGTCATGCTATATGGCCACAGAACATGCAAGAGGTAGTAAAGTGGCTTAAAGAGCAGCTAGCTGTCTGCAACTGCTGCTAATGGTCCCTTTTCTTCCCATTCTCTTCAATTATTTGATCACTTGATGCAATACTTGCTGCAGTGGGACGTCATGCAAAAGCACTCTGCTTTTCAAATTTTTAGAATAAGGAAGATAGTGTTATGACCACAGAGGTAGGAGACAGAAGCGAGCAGCAACAGGCAGTGATGTACCAGCAGGAGCTTACTGCAGGTTCCAGTGATGAGGAGGGAGTGGTTGGTGAGATGACAGATCGTCTGTGGGTGCTAGTGAATGAAGAAAAGGAAAGTTCTAAAAGACAGGAATAATAGCAACAAGAGTGGTTTTGTGCAAGGACAAGGACAGCTTGCAAAGGACTGCAGGTAACAACTGTCCTAATTCATCTGATGTAGGGTTGGTAGTCATGCAGGATTGACTCAATCGGTGGTAAGTGTTTATGTGGTGGTGGGGATGGATTGGAGGGTTCTCCTCTGATGTATTCTGCCCAGCTACACCAGGTGGCTTGGGCTGCTGCCTCTGGGTACGGCCTTGAAGACGTTCCTGCATGTACTAGTGGTAGAAAGACAGGGAGCGCCCGATATCCAATAAAATGCTGAGTTTAGAGAGTTGAGACGTGATTTGGTAGTTGTTAATGTTGTTTATTGAACATAGCAACACTCCAATACGTTTTGACAGCCCCCACCCACAGACAACATTCTCTCCAGATGCATAACCACAGATTTCAGAGTGAAATCCAAAGCCTACCCTGTACAATATAAGGGAAACTGAATTTCCACCTTCCAATCTCTGGTAACGTCCGACTTCAACAACCTACCCACCAACAGCAAGCAAATCACCAACAACCTCAATAAATCCAAGTGCAAAGCACTAAAGAGCTTGACGGAGAATAGTGAGATTTTCATAAAAAACGCAGACAAAGGTAGAGGAATAATAATTCAAAATCAGGAAAACTATATCGCAGAAGCCAAAAAAATTCTGTGAGACAAGGAATATTATATAACCCTCACAGAAGACCCCGCAAAAGAGTTTCTGACAAAAATAAGAGTTTTTCACCATTCAAAATCCAAATATCCCCTTTTTCTACCACCTTCCAAAGATCCACAAGTCCCAAGACAATTCCCCAGGCAGACCAATTATATCTGGCATCAATTCCCTCACATCCAATCTCTCCCAGTTCATTGACCACCACTTCCAAAATTTGTGAAGAGATTACCGTCATATCTCAGGGACACAACAGACCTCTTAATCTGAAGGAATACACCTGGTCCACAGACCTCCACTGGCTCACTTTGGATGTAGTCTTGCTATACTCCTATATCCCCCACTCCAGAGGAATCTTTGCCACCAAACAATATTTATTTTCTGACCCACTCATGCCTAGACAGCAAGCTACTTTCCTTCTAGAAGCCATTGATTTCATCCTTACCCATAACTACTTTACCCATCTAGACGACCTCTATTTGCAAACCAAAGGAACAGCCATGGGAACCAGGTTCGCCTCAAGCTATGCAAATCTATATATGGACCAATTTAAACAAGAACACATCCTGTCCAAAAACCCTTACCACCAACACATCCACTTTTACAAACGTTATATAGATGATTTAATCCTAATCTGGTGGGGCGATCCAGAGAAGGTACCAGGATTCGTCAACCATTTGAACCATAACGACTGGGGTCTTGCTTTTACCTATCACACACACTCAATCACCATACATTACCTAGACATTACTATCAATGGAAACACAGACGGCACCATTACTACCACCAACTTCTTCAGGAAAGTAGACAGCAAAAGCTATTTAGATTTTAAGAGTTGCCACCACAAACCATGGCTCAATAACATACCCTTCGGTTAATTCAAAAGACTTAGAAGGAATTTCACAATCAATAAAGATTTCCTTGCGCAATCACAGACATTCAGATCCAGGTTTAGGGCCAAAGGATACCCCAACCAACTAATTGAGGAAGCATTCAAAAGAGCTCTAAATACCTCACATGAAGATTGCTTAAAACCTTCCACCTATAATGGTCCAACAAATCTCCCCATGCAATGTCATTTTATTACTGAGTACAACTCCGACCACACCCTCATCTGGGACATTCTTTCTAAACATTGACACATTCTGCAATCAGATCCACATCTACAAACCACCCTGCCCCCTCCTAAACTCATCTTCAAAAGAGCCACAACCATCAAAAACCACTTAGCCCCCAGCCGACTACCCCCCATCCAACAGCACCACAAGTCCTCAGAGGATGCAGGGTGCTACAGATGTAACAACTCCAGATGCCTCTCCTGCACCATACACACTAATTGGAACAAAACCTTCCAGTCAACCAGCTGTTCTAAAACCTGGCCCATCACCTCTCACCTACACTGCTCCTCTAAGTTTATCATTTATTTGCTAACTTGCCCATGCAACTTGCAATACGTCGGAAAGAATAATTCAGACAATTCGCCAGAGATTTAACAAACACAGATTCAACATCAAGAATGCAGTCCGGGAACACAGTATCTCCCTCCACTTCTTCACACATCATGACAGAAACCCAGACCTAATAATTGCTTCTATTATAAAACAGATCCTAAAATCCATTAACTACAACCGGTACACCAGACTATGCCAAAGAGAACCAGCTCAACACCCTTACTCCACATAAACGCAACAAGATGATAGAATCTTACTAAAAACAAATGCTTCCAGGTCCATCCACCACCCCCCTTTTCTTTTTTTTCTCCTCATCCAATAGGTCTTTTTTTTTTTTGCTATATATATATATCCAATATCTCATTGTTTCTCACTGCATGGAACATGCAGGAACGTGTATACAGGCATGTGAATGTATAGAATGGGTGAGCATGTATGTTTACACATATGTATGGACACCCAGGGAGGTCTGTCCACAGACTTTTTTCGATCCATGTGAATACACATTTAAAATGTTTACTTTCTTGTTGCTATGTGAGCTTCAGATCTCCTCCATCAAGGTAGACACTCTTCCCCCACACATGGTTCCATTCCATACACTCTCACCTGTAACCCAGCCAGCCTCCTTCACATCTGTTAATACCAACCACGCCCACCTGTCAGGTTTAAACCTCAATGGCGCAAACTGCCTCTCTCTATGCTGCTGCTGCAAACACAGTGAACACAGATCCTACCAGTTAGTAGCTCTAAATCTCCCCCACACCAACTTCTCTATTCAATCCTCTCTTTCCTCTCCCTTTCCTCTCCTCTCCTCTTCCTCTCCCCAGCACCGCTAGCCCATTCTTCGTTCCCATCCTCACATCAATCCCCACCTTCCAAGCTGATTGAGATGCCAAAGCACCCACCCCCATCTGTCACCTCTGAACATTGCCAATCGCTTCCATGCCATCTGTCATCATCGACCATTGTCCCTTTCTTCCATCCACCATCCGGCACAGCAGATCCCTTCTTCAGCCACCACCACAACCCATCGGACCATTTCCCCATACATTTCCCACCAGCTCTCCTCTCCCTCCTGCTCTCCCCTCCTCTCACACTTCCAAACAGCCAGCAGTCTCATTTGACAGTTCGCTCCCCATCCAGCTGTCAGCACCCCCCCCCCCCCATGTCCTCCGCAGCTGTTCTTCCCCCCTGCTGGCTCATCCCACTCTCGCCAACCTCACCCCCCCTTTCCCACTCTGTAACCAGTCCATGCCATGGACCTTCTCCCCATTCATCTTCCACCGCCCCCCCCCCCCCCACCCCCGCTTTCCCCTCCTCTCTTACACTTTTATAAAGCCAACAGGCTCTTTTTGCAGCTCGTTCCCCAGCCAAGCTGTCAACAATACCTGGTACCTCCCACATCTGCTTCTTCATCCCCGTAGTTCCCTCCACTCTATGCAACCCCCCCTCCGTAACCAGTCCATGCGCCGTCAGCCAGTCTCCACCACCGCCTACTCCTCCTTGCCACCACTCCCAGGCTATTCAAACCTCACATCAGTCTGCCATGGCTCCCAGTTCACTCCTCTTCCATTTCTCCCCCTCCTATGACATTCAATTGTTTGCACTAACATCAAATTGGACTTTTTCTTTATAGATCCTGGTGTCACAGACACCCCCATTTTGGATCCTTCTCGATTTAACTGCAACACCCAGCAGCAGGTTGGTCACTGACTTTTTTTTAACACATTTTTTTAAACAAACTCCTTTTATCATCTGTATCATTGCTAGGGATGAGCCGAACACCCCCGGGTTCGGTTCGCACCAGAACCTGCGAACAGACCGAAAGTTCGATCAAACGTTAGAACCCTATTAGTTACAATGGATGCGAACGTTCGAAATCTAAAGTGCTAATTATAACGGCCAATATACATGTTATTGTTATAAAAAAAGGTTTGGGGACCCGGGTCCTGCCCCGGGGGACATGTATCAATACAAAAAGAAGTTTTAAAAATGGCCGTTTTTTCTGGAGCAGTGATTTTAATGATGCATAAAGTGATAATATTCCTTTAAATATGGTACCTGGGGGGTGTCTAAAGCATGCCTGTGAAGTGGCATGTGTTTCCCGTGTTTAGAACTTCCCTGCACAAAATGACATTTGTAAAGGAAAAAAAGAAGCCATTTATAACTGCTTGCGACTTTAATGTCATGTCTTGTCCAGGCAATATGGATGAAAATCTTTGAGAAAAAATGGCATGGCTACCCCTTCCCCCCCTACCCCAGCCTATTACCAGCCCCTTTGGGTCTTGTATGGATATTAAGGGGAACCCTGCACCCAAAATAAAACCCTATACCTAAAACCCAATATACTCTGAACCGCAGTATACAGGCGGTGCAAACAAGACAGGGACTGTAGGTATATACTGTATGTATGCATGTATGTATGGACTGTTGGTGTATACTGTGCTGTGCTGGAGGCACACAAAACACACTAACTCCTGCAGATGGCTGTCTTAGGTGACAACAGGGCAGATACAGTGTAAGGTGGTTTAGTGTGCTACTGCTGTGCTATACTCACACAGCACACACACACACTAACTCCTGCAGATGGCTGGATTGGTAGAGAACAGCACTGAGAAGAACACACTACCCCTGCCTATTTTTCCTCTATCCCTACACTTTCCCCACAAGCAAAGGCTGAGAAGAATACACTATCCCTGCCTATTTTTCCTCTTTCCCTAGAATTTGCCCACAATAGTAATGATTCAAATACACTGTGTACATGTACAGTACACTATCACTGTTCCTAACGCCGGAACACACTACACGAGGCCGCTGGCGCGGCGGCCTTATATAGTGTGGGGCGTGTACTAAACTGTGGCCAATTATTGCTCTCCTCGCCGCGGGCTCTATGATTGGCCAAGCATGCGGGGTTACAGTGCATGCTTGGCCAATCATCAGCCAGCAATGCACTGCGACTGGCGCAGTGCATTGTGGACCGTTCGCATCACACAAATTTGATGCGAGCGGCCCTCAGAGTTCTGCCCTCGACGAGCGGACGAACGGCCGATGTTCGATTCGAACATAGGTTCGAATCGAACACCGGGCCCATCCCTAATCATTGCTCTTATTCTCAGCCTTGTTTTTTATTAGCCTTTTGAGTATTATTAAAAAAAAATACATATATGCATGTTTTTATATAACTTTGTATTTAGATACAGCTTTTTTTGTATATTTTCATATATAGCTTTTACGCAGAGGCGTTGCTAGGGGGGTGCGGGGGGGGCGGTCCGCACCCGGGTGCCACCCGCTTGAGGGGTGACACCCTCCCTGGTTTTTTTTTTTTTTTTTTTTTGATTTTTTTTTTTTTGGAAATTTTTTTTTTTTTTTGTGATTTTTTTTTTATTTAGCTGCCGTTTTTTTTTGGATTTATTTATTTATTTTTTAAGTGCAGTGTGCCCCCCTTCACTTCACCCCTGCAGCCCGCTGGCCCTGGGCTGAAACAACATTTGCAGCAGCGAGCAGCGCCTGGTGGTCTGGTGTCCTCCTTCCAGCCAGCCTCAGCCGGCCCTGTCACATCGTCATCTCAGTGTGGAGTGTGGAGTGCAGACACAGGCTGATGACGTGACGTCACAACACTGTGTCTCTGCTCCGCCCGGGCGGCACGGCAGCTGGAAGTTAAGCTGCCCTCCTGAGCCTCCTCTCCAGACGCCCGGCGCCCTTATTGTAATCAGGTAGGGGGGGGGGGCGGGGGATCCAAGCCAGCCCAGCCAGGTTGCTGAGACAGGCAGCTGAGTTGTGTGTGGTGGGGGGGGGCCGCCGGCGGGGGGGGGGGGGGGGGGGGTCGCCATGGTACCCACTACCCACACAGACACGCCACCAAAGAGCTGGTGGGAGGAGGAGGGAGGACTCTCAGTGTCTGGCGCCGCCACCCTGGCTGACCTTTTAATTTTATGGCTATGCAAGTATGATGGGGGGGGCGGGGGGGGGGGGGCAAGGTGATCTGCTACAGCTATGAATATTTATGGTGGATAATAATGGATATATATGGATTATGGCTATGCAAGTATGATGGGGGGGGGGGCCGGGTGCAAGGTGATCTGCTACAGCTATGAATAATATTTTATGGTGGATAATAATGTGTATATATATGGATTATGGCTATGCAAGTATGATAGGGGGGGGGGGGGGGGGGGTGCAAGGTGATCTGCTACAGCTATGAATAATATTTTATGGTGAATAATAATGTGTATATATATGGATTATGGCTATGCAAGTATGATAGGGGGGGGGGGGGGGGGGGGGGGTGCAAGGTGATCTGCTACAGCTATGAATAATATTTTATGGTGGATAATAATGGATATATATGGATTATGGCTATGCAAGTATGATAGGGGGGGGGGGGGGGGGGGCGGGGGTGCAAGGTGATCTGCTACAGCTATGAATAATATTTTATGGTGGATAATAATGGATATATATGGATTATGGCTATGCAAGTATGATAGGGGGGGGGGGGGGGGGGGGGGTGCAAGGTGATCTGCTACAGCTATGAATATTTATGGTGGATAATAATGGATATATATATGGATTATGGCTATGCAAGTATGATAGGGGGGGGGGGGGGGGGGGGCGGGGGGGTGCAAGGTGATCTGCTACAGCTATGAATATTTATGGTGGATAATAATGGATATATATGGATTATGGCTATGCAAGTATGATAGGGGGGGGGGGGGGGCGGCGGGGGTGCAAGGTGATCTGCTACAGCTATGAATATTTATGGTGGATAATAATGGATATATATGGATTATGGCTATGCAAGTATGATAGGGGGGGGGGGGGGGGGGCGGGGGTGCAAGGTGATCTGCTACAGCTATGAATAATATTTTATGGTGAATAATAATGTGTATATATATGGATTATGGCTATGCAAGTATGATAGGGGGGGGGGGGGGGCGGGGGGGGGCGGGGGGGGTGCAAGGTGATCTGCTACAGCTATGAATAATATTTTATGGTGAATAATAATGTGTATATATATGGATTATGGCTATGCAAGTATGATAGGGGGGGGGGGGGGGGGGGGGGTGCAAGGTGATCTGCTACAGCTATGAATAATATTTATGGTGGATAATAATGGATATATATGGATTATGGCTATGCAAGTATGATAGGGGGGGGGGGGGGGGGGGGGTGCAAGGTGATCTGCTACAGCTATGAATAATATTTTATGGTGGATAATAATGTGTATATATATGGATTATGGCTATGCAAGTATGATAGGGGGGGGGGGGGGGGGGGTGCAAGGTGATCTGCTACAGCTATGAATAATATTTTATGGTGAATAATAATGTGTATATATATGGATTATGGCTATGCAAGTATGATAGGGGGGGGGGGGGGGCGGCGGGGGTGCAAGGTGATCTGCTACAGCTATGAATATTTATGGTGGATAATAATGGATATATATGGATTATGGCTATGCAAGTATGATGGGGGGGGGGGGGGGGGGGGTGCAAGGTGATCTGCTACAGCTATGAATAATATTTTATGGTGGATAATAATGTGTATATATATGGATTATGGCTATGCAAGTATGATAGGGGGGGGGGGGGGGACGGGGGTGCAAGGTGATCTGCTACAGCTATGAATAATATTTTATGGTGAATAATAATGTGTATATATATATGGATTATGGCTATGCAAGTATGATAGGGGGGGGGGGGGGGGGGGGGGGGGGGTGCAAGGTGATCTGCTACAGCTATGAATATTTATGGTGGATAATAATGGATATATATGGATTATGGCTATGCAAGTATGATAGGGGGGGGGGGGGGGCGGGGGTGCAAGGTGATCTGCTACAGCTATGAATATTTATGGTGGATAATAATGGATATATATGGATTATGGCTATGCAAGTATGATAGGGGGGGGGGGGGGGGGGGGGTGCAAGGTGATCTGCTACAGCTATGAATATTTATGGTGGATAATAATGGATATATATGGATTATGGCTATGCAAGTATGATAGGGGGGGGGGCGGCGGGGGTGCAAGGTGATCTGCTACAGCTATGAATATTTATGGTGGATAATAATGGATATATATGGATTATGGCTATGCAAGTATGATAGGGGGGTGGGGGAGGGGGCGGGGGGTGCAGGGGGGGGGGGGGGGGGGGGGGGGGGGGGGGGGCGGGGGGGGGGGGGGGGAGGTGGGGGGGGGGGGGGGGGCGGGGGGGGGGGGGGTGGGGGGGGGGGGGGGGGAGGGGGGGGGGGGGGGGAGGGGGGGGGGGGGGGGTGCAAGGTGATCTGCGACAGCTATGAATAATATTTTATGGTGGATAATAATGTGTATATATATGGATTATGGCTATGCAAGTATGATAGGGGGGGGGGGGGGGGGGGGTGCAAGGTGATCTGCTACAGCTATGAATAATATTTTATGGTGGAAAATAGGGGGAAATATTTTAGGGGGAAAAAAATTATTGGGGGGGGGGGGTGACACCATGTTATACCGCACCAGGTGACACCAACCCTAGTGACGCCACTGGTTTACAGCTATTTGTGAGAGCCGTCAGTTCTGTGCAAGACTGGGCCTTCTGTTATTTTCATCACACACTGCAAATACATATGCAGAAAGTCTAGTTCTATGGTAAAATCATCTATTAGTGCCTAGCAGTGCACTAACACAGGTCTGTCTTATGCCGCGTACACACGAAGGGACAATCCCGCGGGATTATCCTCTGGACTGAAGTCCAGCGGATAATCCCCTCGTGTGTGGGCGCCGGCGGACTTTTTGGCGCCAAAGTCCGGCGGACTTTTTGGCGCCAAAGTTTTAAGTTTTGTTTTAAAATTAGATAAAAAAGGGGAGCAGCGCCAGAACAGACAAAAAATTACTATATAACAGACAGAGATAATTCCAAAAAATCACTGTGTCCAATCCTAGGTTTTAAAGTCCAAATGCAGCTGGAATGTTATGAGCACAAAAAACAACTAGGGTGGATAGAGCACAAGTTGAAGAGAATGTCCACATCAAGGATAATCACAGAATCAGCACCGCAGTGAGGTAATGTATTTGGTGACATAGGATCCCTCCACCAGTGTTGCTATGCTCTTACCAGAAGTCTGAGCATATAAAGCTCTGTGGAAATGGCTATGGATATCCTGGCGATGAAATCCTGCGATCACCCAATGGATAATATGAATCTGGCGTCCCTTATTCCTCCCGGTACTCCAGTCATACACTCAGCAGTGCATTGTAGTGTAAAAGAAGAGAAGGGGTACCCATAGCGTAAACCAGTATTATATATTTATTTTAAAAGCAAAAGATAAACTCACATTCAAATTCAGATTGGAGCATAAAAAACACATCGGCCGGCCGGTCGGATCCTGTAGCCCGTCCTCCTGAGCGTGGACTTGGCAGTCCAGCGGACAATCCCGCCGTTAGTGGGCAAGTCCGCGGGACTTTTGAAATGAACGGACTTGCCGCTCATCGGCAAGTCCGTTAATTTCGAACGTAACTTCAGGTTACGTAGCTAGAGTAGGCAGTAAATGCCGCCGCGCTAGCTCCGCAAGCTGGCATGGATTTAAAGGGTGACCCCGCCCCCTTGTGTTGTCACAGTCCCGGAGGATGCTGGGACTGTGACATCGCAAGGGGGCGGGGTCACCATGTGACATGAACATGTGACCCTGTCCCCATTCCCCTATATAAGTCTCAGCGCAGAGCGGCACAGGCATTCCGGGCAGAGAGAGCGTCGGGTCAACATCGGAAGAAGAAGAACAAGAAGAAGGACAAGAAGAAGGACAAGAAGAAGAAGAAGGCGCCGGCGGCGCGGAAGACGACGACCGCCGCAAGAACAGAAGAGACCCCCGGAAGACCCCGAAGGCGGATCGAGACCCCCAGACGACGGCGGCGACGACGAAGAAGGTAGCCGGACTCCCCCCTCGTGAAAGAGCTAGGTAAAAGAGCAGAAGAGAGCGGGGGAGTCCGGCGAGAAGACCCCCAAGACGGAAGAAGAAGACCCCGGAGCAGTGCAATAAAAATTTTTTTCAAAAGTGTGTGTGTTTTTGTACTTTACATTTTACACCTTAGGTGAATGGGTAGGGGTACATCGTACCCCATACTCATTCACATAGGGTGGGGGGCCGGGATCTGGGGGCCCCCTTATTAAAGGGGGCTCCCAGATTCCGATAAGCCCCCGCCCGCAGACCCCGACAACCAACGGCCAGGGTTGTCGGGAAGAGGCCCTTGTCCTCATCAACATGGGGACAAGGTGCTTTGGGGTGGGGGGGGCCGCACGGCCCCCCTTTCACCAGGGCACCCCCATGTTGAGGGCACGCGGCCTGGTACGGCTCAGGAGGGGGGGGCGCTCGTTCGTCCCCACCCCTTTCCTGGCCTGCCAGGCTGCGTGCTCGGATGAGGGTCTGACATGGATTTGGGGGGAACCCCCACGCCGTTTTTTTCGGCGTGGGGATTCCCTTTAAATCCATGCCAGCTTGCGGAGCTAGCGCGGCGGCATTTACTGCCTACGCTAGCTACGTAACCTGAAGTTACGTTCGAAATTAACGGACTTGCCGATGAGCGGCAAGTCCGTTCATTTCAAAAGTCCCGCGGACTTGCCCACTAACGGCGGGATTGTCCGCTGGAGAAGTCCGTGCGTGTGTGGGCAAGTCCACACCCTTGGAAAGTCCAGCGGACCTAGCTGGAAAGTCCCGCGGGATTGTCGCTGGACTAGGTCCGCCGGCAAAAGTCCGCACGTGTGTACGCGGCATTATTTGTAATGTGACTGCTGTGAAGGATATGCTTAAAGAGGTGTGCCCATTAAAACATTTTTTTAAAAAGCCAGCAGCTACAAATACTGCAGCTGCTGACTTTCAAGAATCGGACACTTACCTGTCCCAGGGTCCAGCGATGCGGGGGAACAAAGCCCCCCTCGTTCCCCGCTCCGCTCACGGCGCCGGCATCCTTACTGTGGGCACCCAGATGTGGCTGCACATCCGGGCACCCACTGTGCATGCGCGAGTGGCGCCGCACGCTGTGATACGCAGTCATCTGGGACCTGTCACATGTCCCAGATGACTGACTGCCGAGGGGAAGTGACGTTTCTAGCCCGGGCTAAGGAAGAGGCAGATTTTGTGGGACCACCTAGCAACAGGGAGAAATAGGTAAGTGAATTTTTTTTTTTTATCCAATAATTTTTTATTAGCAGATTTAATGCAAAAATAACTAATGTTGTCATTTTGGGGGAAACACCACTTTAAAGGGGAGGGCCAGCCAGGAAAAAAAAAAATTAAAAGTCAGCAGCTACAAACACTGTAGCTGCTGACTTTTAATAAGCAGACTTACCTGTCCTGGGTGCCCGCGATGTCGGCCGACAGAGACCGACCATCCCTCGGCTCTCGGTTCCCGGCGCCGCCATTCCAACTAAGGGAAACAGGCAGCGGAGCCTTGCAGCTTCACTGCCCGCTTCCTACTGCGCATGCGCGAGTCGCGCAGCGCTTTGTGAATGGGGCGCGCTGTGTTGTGGGACACACACAGTTCCCATAACACACCGCGCCCCATTCACTAGAAGATGATGCGAGGAGCAGAAGACTGGAGGACACCGCGGAATAGGAAGAGGCAGATTAGGACGATCTGCCTAGCAACAGCCATTTCTGGTAAGTAAAAAATTTTTTTTTAATTTGTTTTCCTTTTAAGCTACATTTGTATGATTTTTTTTCAGGGTGGCCCTCCACTTTAATAATGGTAGCATTGCCCAATACTTATAATCAGGTGACCAGATTTTTAAAATGAAATCCGGGGACATGTTTTTTTTATTTATTTATTGGCAAATAGTAAACTATTTTATAAGCCTATTTTCCTCAATTGATATATGCAGTGTATGTGGTATGTGTTTGTGTAATGATTGTATGATATATACTTTATTTCTGTAAATCAGTTCATACCAGCCCCATAGCATTATTATACCAGCCCTACCGCATAACGCCATTATTTTCTTGTTCATAAAAGGGAAAACCATGCATTTTAAAGCACATTTGAAGAGTGGATTATACTCACCAGTGCTCATCAGCACAGCCTCGTCAGTGCCCATCAGTGTAGTCTCACCAGTGCCAACCAATGCAGCCTCACCAGTGCCAATCAATGCAGCCTGAATTAGGAAAAAACCGCGCTAATCAATTAGGCTATACAAAAGCTGCCAACAAACAAAACAAACAAAGTCAAAATACGTGTAGATCCAAAATTGTAGCGCTACTGCATAAGCTAGGTGTATATATTCCAACACTCAAAAAACAATATATATATTGAGGTAATAACTCTTAGTGCTGGAGTTGATTCCAGTGAAACAAGAATACTATAAGAATGATATAGTCCATATAGTGATAACATCAAAGTGTAGGTCCTGCTGGTCCACTCAATGAAGGCAGGTTGTGATGTATACTTGACTGATGTAAAATAAGGCGTGGGTGCGCTTACCAGAAGTGTTGGATGTGACTACCATACGGCATACACATCAGACAAGCTTAAGGATGGAAGGTCTTGCATCACATGGGAAACCACCACGGACTGGAACTCCAACGATTTCCGGAACTGTATGCTGGATCAGTCAGCGAGATAGATGGGCTCGGCATGCGATTATCCAATGGTCCCAAAATGGATGGTGAAGACCGGGGGAGGGAATAAGAAATGGAGACCACTCCAATGGTGCAGGTCAAAAAGCAACAATTTATTCACATATGCATGTGAACATAAAAATAAAGTAAAAATCTCGAGACAAAATATAAAATTCTGGCAATATGAGGGGCGTAGCTTGGGCCAGCTATCCTACGCCCCTCATATTGCCAGAATTTTATATTTTGTCTCGAGATTTTTACTTTATTTTTATGTTCACATGCATATGTGAATAAATTGTTGCTTTTTGACCTGCACCATTGGAGTGGTCTCCATTTCTTATTCCCTCCCCGGTCTTCACCATCCATTTTGGGACCATTGGATAATCGCATGCCGAGCCCATCTATCTCGCTGACTGATCCAGCATACAGTTCCGGAAATCGTTGGAGTTCCAGTCCGTGGTGGTTTCCCATGTGATGCAAGACCTTCCATCCTTAAGCTTGTCTGATGTGTATGCCGTATGGTAGTCACATCCAACACTTCTGGTAAGCGCACCCACGCCTTATTTTACATCAGTCAAGTATACATCACAACCTGCCTTCATTGAGTGGACCAGCAGGACCTACACTTTGATGTTATCACTATATGGACTATATCATTCTTATAGTATTCTTGTTTCACTGGAATCAACTCCAGCACTAAGAGTTATTACCTCAATATATATATTGTTTTTTGAGTGTTGGAATATATACACCTAGCTTATGCAGTAGCGCTACAATTTTGGATCTACACAATCAATGCAGCCTCACCAGTGCCAATCAATGCAGCCTGATCAGTGCCCATCAATGAAAACTCAACAGTGCCCATCAATGCAGCCTCATCAGTGCCCATCAGCGCAGCCTCACCAGTGCCAATCAGCTCAGCTTCACCAGCCCCCATCAATTTAGCCTCATCAATGCCCATCAGCTCAGCCTCATTAGTGCCCATCAGCTCAACCTTATCAGTGCCCATCAGTGTCACCTATCAGTGCCACTGCATGAGTTCCCATGAGTGCCACCTATCAGTGCCATTGCATGAGTGCCCATGAGTGCAGTCTATCAGTGCCACTGCCTCTCAGTGCCTCCCGTCAGTGCCTCTCAATGCCACTGCCTGTCAGTGCCCATCAGTGCTGCCTATCAGTACCACTGCCTGTCAGTGCCCATCAGTGCCACCGCATGAGTGCCCATCAGTGCTGCCTATCAGTGCCCACCAGTGAAGGAGAAAAATTACGTATTATGTTATAATACACACAAACGCACCCGCTTATGATGCCACCTATCAGTATCCTGACATAAGTGCCCATGAGTGTCAGCTATCAGTGCCACTGCATGAGGGCCCATGAATGCGGCCTATCAGTGCCACTGCATGAGTGCCCATGAGTGCCCATGAGCGCCGTCTATCAGTGCCACTGCCTCTCAGTGCTGCCCGTCAGTGCCTATCAGTGCCACTGCCTGTCAGTGCCCATCAGTGCTGCCTATCAGTGCCACTGCCTATCAGTGCCCACCAGTAGGGATGAGCCGAACACCCCCCCCGTTCGGCTCGCACCAGAACCCGCGAACGGACCTAAAGTCCGTGCGAGCTTTAGAACCCTATTAGTTATAATGGATGCGAACGTTCGAAATTAAAAGTGCTCATTTTAAAGGCTAATATGCATGTTAATGTCATAAAAAGTGTTTGGGGACCTGGGTCCTGCCCCAGGGGACATGTATCAATGCAAAAATTTTTTTTAAAAACGGCCGTTTTTTCAGGAGCAGTGATTTTAATAATGCTTAAATTGAAACAATAAAAGTGTAATATTCCTTTAAATTTCGTACCTGGGGGGTGTCTATAGTATGCCTGTAAAGGGGCGCATGTTTCCCGTGTTTAGAACTGTCTCTGCGCAAAGTGTCATTTTTGAAAGTAAAAAAGCTATTTAAAATCACTCGCGGCTAATGTTAATTCACGGCTCCCGTAACACAGAGAACAGTGATTCATTGAAACTCATTCATAAAAAAAAGTCATTGATAAAAAAAAAAAAAAAAAAAAAGCGTGAAAAAAAAAAAAAGCGTAGGGGTCCCCCCAAATTCAATAACCAGGCCCTTCAGGTCTGGGATGGATATTAAGGGGGATCCCAGCCAAAAAAAAAAAAAAAAAAAATGGCGTAGGGTCCCCTCAAAATCCATACCAGACCCTTGAGGTCTGGTATGGATTTTAAGGGGAACCCTAGCCAAAAAAAATGGCGTGGGGTCCCCCTCAAAATCCATACCAGACCCTTATCCGAGCACGCAACCTGGCAGGCCGCAGGAAAAGAGGGGGGGACGAGAGCGGCCCCCCCTCTCGCCTGAACCGTACCAGGCCACATGCCCTCAACATTGGGAGGATGCTTTGGGGGTCTAAGACCCCTAAAGCACCTTGTCCCCATGTTGATTAGGACAAGGGCCTCTTCCCCACAACCCTGGCCGGTGGTTGTGGGGGTCTGCGGGCGGGGGGCTTATCGGAATCTGGAAGCCCCTTTAACAAGGGGACCCCCAGATCCCGGCCCCCCCCCTGTGTGAAATGGTAAGGGGGTACAAAAGTACCCCTACCATTTCACCAAAAAAGTGGCAAAAATGGTAAAAAGGACAGGAGACAGTCTTTGACAATTCCTTTATTAAAATCTTCTTTCTTCTTTCTTCATCCTTCGGATTCTTCATCTTCTCCTTCCTTCATCTTCTTCCATCTTCTTCTTCCATTTTCTTCTTCCTCCGATCCGCTTCTTCTTGCGCTGGTCTTCTCGTCCTTCTCGTCCGGCATCTTCTTCCGTCGGCGTCGGCGTCGGTGTCGGTGTCTTCTTGGGCCGCTCCGCGCAATGGGAGGCTCCCGCTGTGTGAGGCTCCGCTCCATCTGACAGGTCTTTTAAAACGGAGGGCACCTGGTGACCCCGCCCCCCTCTGACATCATGGGGAAAGCCATCATGGAATTCCCCATGACGTCCCTGTGCGTCAGAGGGGGCGGGGTCACCAGGTGCCCTCCATTATAAAAGACCTGTCAGACGGAGCAGAGCCTCACACAGCGGGAGCCTCCCATTGCGCGGAGCGGCCCAAGAAGAGACAGAGACACCGACGCCGACGCCGACGGAAGAAGATGCCGGACGAGAAGGACGAGAAGACCAGCGCAAGAAGAAGCGGATCGGAGGAAGAAGAAAATGGAAGAAGAAGATGGAAGAAGATGAAGGAAGGAGAAGATGAAGAAACCGAAGGATGAAGAAAGAAGAAAGAAGATTTTAATAAAGGAATTGTCAAAGACTGTCTCCTGTCCTTTTTACCATTTTTTGCCACTTTTTTGGTGAAATGGTAGGGGTACTTTTGTACCCCCTTACCATTTCACACAGGGGGGGGGCCGGGATCTGGGGGTCCCCTTGTTAAAGGGGGCTTCCAGATTCCGATAAGCCCCCCGCCCGCAGACCCCCACAACCACCGGCCAGGGTTGTGGGGAAGAGGCCCTTGTCCTAATCAACATGGGGACAAGGTGCTTTAGGGGTTTTAGACCCCCAAAGCATCCTCCCAATGTTGAGGGCATGTGGCCTGGTACGGTTCAGGCGAGAGGGGGGGCCGCTCTCGTCCCCCCTCTTTTCCTGCGGCCTGCCAGGTTGCGTGCTCGGATAAGGGTCTGGTATGGATTTTGAGGGGGACCCCACGCCATTTTTTTTGGCTAGGGTTCCCCTTAAAATCCATACCAGACCTCAAGGGTCTGGTATGGATTTTGAGGGGGACCCTACGCCATTTTTTTTTTTTTTTTTTTGGCTGGGATCCCCTTAATATCCATCCCAGACCTGAAGGGCCTGGTTATTGAATTTGGGGGGACCCCTACGCTTTTTTTTTTGTTTTTTATTAATGAATGACAGCTCTCTGTGTTACAGGAGCCATCAATTCATTAGCCGCGAGTGATTTAAATAGCTTTCTTCCTGCAAAAATGACACTTTTTTGCAGGGAAAGTTCTAAGCACAGGAAACCTGCCCTCCTTCACAGGCTACCTATAGACACCCCCCAGATGTGATACTGCAATGCTGTTCTAACAGCATGCACACACATATCCCCAGAAATAAAGAACATATTGTTGTCAGCAGTCAGCAGCACACTGAAACATAAGTGAAACATAATATGCGAGGCCGCCGCCGCGGCGGCCTCTTATACCGTGGGGCGTGTATTAAAGCCCCTGAGCTATAATTGGCTACAGGCATCCTGCCTGTAGCCAATTATGGCTCTCCTCGCTGCCGGCGCTGTGATTGGCCAAGCATGCGGGGTCACAGTGCATGCTTGGCCAATCATCAGCCAGCATTGCACTGCGCGGGCCGCAATGCATTGCGGGGCCGCTCGCATCACACGAATTTGATGCGAGCGGTCCCAATAGTTCTGGGCTCGCCGAGCGAGCGAACACCCGGTGCTCGATTCGAACATGGGTTCGAATCGAACACCGGGCTCATCCTTACCCACCAGTGAAGGAGAAAAATTACTTATTATTTTATAATACACACAAACGCACCCGCTTATAATGCTTGTGGCCATTACTGCTCCCTCCTCCAATCACTCTCCCAGCAGCATAGGGGAGAGAACAGAGCACAGCGTTCCTCCCCCTCCCTGTTGTACTGCAGGGAACTATGGGTATTGTAGTCCAGAGGGGCAGAATTGCATGGAGCTACAGTGTGCCCATGATCATTATACTCTGTAGCTTCAGGCAATCCAGCCCCTCTGGACTACAATACCCATAGTTCCTTGCAGTATAGGAGAGAGGGGGAGAAACACTGTGCTTTTTTCTCTCCCCTATGCTGCCGGAAGAGTGAATGGAGAAGGGAGAAGAGGTAGGAGGAAAGGGGCGGGATGATGGGAGAGGGGGCGGTAATGTGTCCCTGGGATTGCGGCAGATCTTCAGCTGACAAATGGGGAGGAGGAGTGGCGGCTACAATAGCACACAGTCATGCTGGAGCCCCTCCAGCTTCTCCTCTCCAGCTCTGATAGTACTACCGCAACCACGGATCTGGCTCCTCTCACAGCCAACGCAGCCCCCTTCCACCGGGAGACTGCCTGCCCAAGTGCAAAAATGTGGACAGGGTCCGGGGACCGTACCCTCAGTCCGGGGACTGTCCCCGGGAACCAGGGACGTCTGGTCACCTTAACTTAGAAACAAACTCAAGTTGAAAAAGGACAAGGACAAGGCCACAGCTTCATTGAAGTGGTGTGTCAGTTTAACATCATACAAATAATAATTACAAACAAGCAAACTGTTGCCAGTCACAAGTATATTGAGATCACTTGAACAACTCTGTTGAGGGCAGGCAGAACCTACTGGAGAGCATAAACAGTAAACAGCAGCACATAAGCTGCCAATGCAGAATTTGCCAATAAAGCTGCGACAACCAATTAACCTCTGGCAGAAAGGGCTGGCGGGGAACTGATTCTTCAAGGTCAATGTGTGTAATCCTAGCACCACAATAGAGAGATACCAAAAGTACTTAAATTATATGTAACCCTGGTCATGAAACCTCATAACATTTTGGATGAGTCCTCCATTTCTTATTTGGGGATCCAACTTACCTATCCAACAGCTAAATTATATGAAGTAAATTTTCCTAAACTACTAGAAAATATAAAAAAGGATCTCCAATCTTTCCATAAAACACAACTCTCCTGGGTAGGGAAAATAGTGGCTTTAAAAAAATGCAGACCCTCCCTAAAATGCTGTATTATTTCCGCTAGCTCCCCATCCAGGTGAACAATACATTTTTCAACCAGGTGAATCTAAAGCTTAAAAAATGTATTTGGAATGGTAAAAAACCTAGAGTAGCCTTCTCAATTCTTACCACTACTAAGAATAAAGGATGAATGGGTCTCCCAGATATTTAACAGTATTACTATGCATCACTCCTTGATCAAATTTAATTTTGGTTTTCTGATTCAGACGAGAAACTTTGGGTAAATATTGAAAAAGAAGTCACCAAGGGCAATGACGTGTGCATTAGCTATAGCGTATGCTTTGTTTCCTAAAGTCGTAATACCAAAACTCATCACGATCAAATCCACGTTGATAACTTGGAAACACATACAGTGGTGTGAAAAAGTGTTTGCCCCCTTCCTCATTTCCTGTTCCTTTGCATGTTTGTCACACTTAAGTGTTTCGGAACATCAAACCAATTTAAACAATAGTCAAGGACAACACAAGTAAACACAAAATGCAATTTGTAAATGAAGGTGTTTATTATTAAAGGTGAAAAAAAATCCAAACCATCATGGCCCTGTGTGAAAAAGTGATTGCCCCTAAACCTAATAACTGGTTGGGCCACCCTTAGCAGCAACAACTGCAACCAAGCGTTTGCGATAACGTGCAATGAGGCTTTTACAGCGTCCTGGAGGAATTTTGGCCCACTCATCTTTGCAGAATTGTCCTAATTCAGTTACATTAGAGGGTTTTCGAGCATGAACGGCCTTTTTAAGGTCATACCACAACATCTCAATAGGATTCAGGTCAGGACTTTGGCTAGGCCACTCCAAAGTCTTCATTATGTTTTTCTTCAGCCATTTGGTGGTGGACTTGCTGGTGTGTTTAGGATCATTGTCCTGCTGCAGAACCCAAGTTCGTTTCAGCTTGAGTACACGAACAGATGGTCGGACATTCTCCTTCAGGATCTCTTGGTAGACAGCAAAATTCATAGTTCCTTTTATCACGGCAAGTCTTCCAGGTCCTGAAGCAGCAAAAACAGCCCCAGACCATCACACTACCACCACCATATTTTACTGTTGGTATAATGTTCTTTTTCTGAAATGCAGTGTTCCTTCTAAGCCAGATATACTTGGACACACACCTTCCAAAGAGTTCCACTTTTGTCTCATCGGTCCACAGAATGTTGTCCCAAAAGTCTTGGGGATCATCAAGATGTGTTGTGGAGAAATTGAGACGAGCTTTGATGTTCTTTTTGCTCAGCAGTGGTTTTCTCCTTGGAACTCTGCCATGCAGGCCATTTTTGCCCAGTCTTTTCCTGATGGTGGAGGCATGAACGCTGACCTTAACTGAGGCAAGTGAGGCCTGCAGTTCCTTGGACGTTGTTGTGGGGTCTTTTGTGACCTCTTGGATGAGTCGTCGCTGCGCTCTTGGGGTAATTTTGGGCGGCCGGCCACTCCTGGGAAGGTTCACCACTGTTCCATGTCTTCGCCATTTGTGGATAATGGCTCTCACTGTGGTTCGCTGGATTCCCAAAGCTTTGGAAATGGCTTTATAACCCTTTCCAGACTGATAGATCTCAATTACTTTCTTTCTCAATTGTTCCTGAATTTCTTTGGGTCTCGGCATGATGTGTAGCTTTTAAGGATCTTCTGGTGGACCTTACTGTGTCAAGCAGCTCCTATTTAAGTGATGGCTTGATTGTGAACAGGTGTGGCAATAATCAGGCCTGGGTGTGGCTAGCGAAATTGAACTCAGGTATGGACAACCACAGTTATAGTATGTTTTAACAAGGGGGGCAATCACTTTTTCACACAGGGCCATGATGGTTTGGATTTTTTTTCACCTTTAATAATAAACACCTTCATTTACAAATTGCATTTTGTGTTTACTTGTGTTGTCCTTGACTGTTCCGAAACACATAAGTGTGACAAACATGCAAAGGAACAGGAAATGAGGAAGGGGGCAAACACTTTTTCACACCACTGTATTATCTAAATCAAAGGAACTAGGTGAACTAATTAAAATTCCTGGGCCCTTAAGAGCTTAAGAGTACTGGACTACTGTAGAGCCTGTATCTCAGTGAATAATTTGATTTCACAGGGATTTAACTACTATGTCAACCTACCCCTAGCCTATAAATAGTGGGTACTAAAAAAATGTAGACATTTTGAAAGATTAATAGAATTTGACCCGGAATCAAGCATGAATATCCCATCAATAATATGGAGGTACCTATTGAACAAATACGCTTGTGATAAGAAAGGAATATCCTTATTTTATAAACGTTTCTCAGAATTGCCTAAATCTGTTAAAACCAATAATATGTTGAAATGGGAAAAGGATCTTTCCCTTTCTATTTCTTGGGAACAATGGAATAAGGCCAAAATTCTGAGCACAAAGGCATCATCCTGCACTGATAATGCCGAAAAGATATTAAACAGATGGTACCTTACATCATATAAACTTTCCAAAATATACCCATCACTCTCCCTAACTTGCTGGAGATGCAATGAACAAACTGGTTCCCTTTATCATATTTTATGGAGTTGCAAAAATCTTAGTAGTTTCTGGAAATCAGTTTCAACATTTATTGCTAACCTCACTGGTAATTTACTTCCCCTTACTCCCGCAATGGCCCTTCTAGGAATAAATCTGTATCTTTACTCTTTAGAGTATAGAACAGTAGTAGCAAACGTATTAATAGCAGCAAGGTTGACTATAACAAAACTATGAAAATCCAACGAAGTACCAAACTTATCTGATGTTGTTATACGGTTGAATATACAAGCTCAATATGAGTTGATGTTAGCGTATAAAAATGACCACATGGTCAAGTTTGAGAAACTAAGACAAATGTGGACTAGCGGCTCTGGGGTCTTCCGGAGGTGACGGGTCCAGAGGACTTAACAGCGTCCGCCTTGGAAATCTTCCATAGGATGTCGGATGACCCCCTCACTGATAACTTGGAGCTGAACCGGATCCACAGGGCCCTGGGCCCCCATCCCGCGGATCCTAAGGTTACCTTCTGTAGGAACCAACACTCTTTTGCCCTCCGAGCACCTGGCGACCTCCCTACTTTCTTCCAGTTCATGGAATCTGACTCCATACTGATCCTGAATTGGCTGCAGTTCCTCCCACAGCCAACAGGCCGAGTGGGACTGGCACCTCCATGAAGAAGCATTTATCCTCGCCCACAGAGATCCAGGAGATGTTCCAGGGTGATCTCCCCGGACGGTCCACATGAGTCCAAGGCAGCAAGGTCTACTTTCCTGACAAGTACTTCCCATTGCACTAATACTGCCTTTACCCCCATGTTTAATAACTTACCCACCGCCCTACTAGGTGCAGAGACACTGTTACAATGACTGCATCTCTGCCCCCCAGGATGTACACTCCTCTGGGATTATATGTAGCTCACCCCCTATTGGCTTACCGATGGTTTCTTCTGTCACACTGAAGATATACTCTACTTCCCCCAGCTCTTGCCTGGAGAACTCCTTTAGGATCCCTGGAACCACCACCCAGTTCTCACTGACTCACCACTTATAGCCATTGCACAAGTCACTGGGAGGTCTTAGTGCCTTAATATTTTGGGCTGCAATGATTTCAAGCTTGCTGCAGCTAAATTTTCAATGATGAGAACTAACATTTTTTTATTCTTTACTCAGGTTTATTCCTAGGTATAACCCGGGGTCCTGTGATATGTTAATAAGAAAGGTGTATATGCAAATAGGCTATTAATCCTGTAAAATTATGGAGGGGGGAAACCAATAACATACCTGATGGTTTGACGGGTGGGGATATGGTCGGGATATGGTTCTACCTGGCTGGTGCGGGGAGAGGCCCTGCCACCTGTGTAATATCTTTAAGGGGCAGGCTTGCCTTCCCGACCATGTACCAACCATGACCGGGAGTAACCCATCACATTAAGGCTCCTACCCTCTGAGACCTGAGGCTGCCCATAGAACAAACATATTACAGCGCACACATGCAAAACTGAAATTTACCTCCAGCAAGGCTATTTAAAAGCACCTAGACAGACATTTTCAAAAAAACATTATCAAAAATCAAAAAATGATTAGTGGGTCCTACACTATCCATAGATCGGGAGATCCTGCTTCTCTGAACCAAGGGAGCTATACTCCTCTATATGGGAGAACATGAGGTCTCCACCATGATACAGGTGGTCACTAATTGAGGTACTTACTGAGTGGGGTGCTCCACCCAAAAGGATTTGGTCAAAATCCATACAATAGACAAAAGAGATATTTGGGGGGCACACCCTAAAAAATGCATAAAGATGGTGCTGCCATAAGACCATACAACAGAACAAACATATTACAGCGCACACATGCAAAACTGACATTTACCTCCAGCAAGGCTATTTAAAAGCACCTAGACAGACATTTTCAAAAAAAACATTATCAAAAAATATGGGGATTTGGTCACACCATATTGCTATATGGTGCTTAAGCCCACTTACTGCGACAAAGTACCCCATGATTAGTGGGTCCTACACTATCCATAGATCGGGAGATCCTGCTTCTCTGAACCAAGGGAGCTATACTCCTCTATATGGGAGAACATGAGGTTGCCCATGTCACCTGCTATAAATGGGATGACGGGGAAAATTGTGTTCCACCAGGTTGTTTCACCTTTAGAAGCCCTCCACGCAGGGCTTTTCTGTGCTACCTAATTCACTGCACAAGAATTGTTTTTAGTGCTTTTTTTAGTAGCCTGTTCCCACCGCTCCCCCACATAGGCCTTCACACACTTCACCGGATACAGCCGAGGTGTGTGTTTTAGCAAATTTGTATATGCCAATCCTAATTTTTTAAGGCGTAGTGAGTGGCGGACTGTGTTTCTCACCCTCTACTCCTTTCCATCTGAGTCTGCTCTCTCCCCCCTTTACCCCCACTCCTCTTTTCTGTTTCCCCCATAGTTGGTGATGGATAACCTAAAGATTATCTCCCTAGACGCAAAGGGCCTTAATACACCAGAGAAGAATGCTGTTAAATGATCTGAAACGCTGCCATGCTGATATAGCATTCATACAAGAAACTCATTTCAGAGACACCAGATTACCCATACTCAGAAACAGATTTTTGCCTATCACTGTACTAAAAAGTCTGCTAGGTCTAGGGGTGTCTCTATCCTGGTATCTGGTACACTTCCATGGACCTACCGTGCTTCCTTATTAGACACAGAGGGACGATTTGTCTTTTTTAAGGGCCTCATTGGTGGAGTTCCGGTGACACTGACAATGGTTTACACGCCTAACAATCACCAGGATATCTTTGTCCGTCATACTTTAAGCAAACTTGGATTTTCAGGAAGGTCAGTTACTACTGGGAGGTCACTTCAATATCACCCTGATCCCCTCTGTAGATGCATCCTCAGGCTCTTCCTCTGTCCCTGCTGGCTCCCACAAGCGACTTACACGATCCATTCATAGGGCCCCACTGATTGATATATGGCGACTACAATTTTCGGGGGATAGAGATTACTCATTCTATTCCGCCCCCCATAAGGTGTACACGAGAATTGATTATTTCCTGATCCCCCATGATCAACTACATGCTGTTCGCAAAACCTTCATTGGACCCATAGCATGGTCTGACCATGCCACCATTTCTCTGACCTATGCGTTTTCAGGTGTCTCTTCCCCTTATCCCATTTTTGGAGACTGAATGAAACCCTCATACAGGTCCCGGAGGTGTTGGATGAGGTGAAAGAGAGTTGACCTTCTACTTTCAGACTAACAATACTCCGGAATGTCACCCGGGGATAATATGGGAATCCCATAAGTCTGTTATCCGGGGACTACTCATTAAACATGGTTTCCGGATCAAGAAAGAAAGGAACAAACTGTTGGCGGTGCTATGTACTTGTCAGGGAGGCTCTGTCGGAAGACAGAATAATTGCCACAGAAGAATCCCTGTTCCCTGAACGCCTAGAAGAAAAGGAGTGTTAGCGCGTGCTAACATGCAAACGCATATGCGCATGCACGGAAATGTGAACATGCATGCACGAATGTGCGTGGCACATTCTACGACAGATAAGGGCAGAAAATGGGCTGTTTAAGATGGATCAGCACCCAGGATCAGTGCTGTCTTATGTACAGCATTCTGTGAGTATCCTGTTTCCTGTTACTTGTATCTGCTCTTGAAGTATTGAACCAGCTGGTTTCTGACTATTTCTGTTTTCCACCTGCATCAACCCTGGCTTGTCCTTTGACCATTCTCCTGCCTTTGCATCTGTACTTGATCTGATCGTTTTGTGTATGACCCATCTTGTCTGACTCTGCTTAAGTTCCAGCCCCTCCAGAGCTACCAAGTTGCTAGCACCTGTCCAGCTACTTTTGGGACCTGCTCTTCGGATAAGTAACAGCCTGCCCATGGAGACCTGCTGCCATCTGGCAAACTACTGGATCAGCAGCCCAACAGCAAGCACGTTTAACCTGGCACTCATGCGACTCTGCACTCTTGCACTACCTGTATACACTACCAGGGTCCCCGAGTCAGAGGTGCAAGAGAGGCCTCTGCCCACCAGGTACGTGACAGAACTAAACTCCATTCTGTCGAAGCCCAACACAAACATGCCCTATCCCTGAACTTAGATACTGAACTTACGTCTCTCAGCAACCAGATTAACGATCTACTGCACTATAGGGCTAACACAGCACTGCAAATATGTCACAAAATAACTTATAAGTCCGGAGACAAATGTGGGAAGACTCTGGCTAGATCCATCAGAGAACACAAACTACACTTATATATACCTCACATATTCTCCACCGGAGCTCAAAAAGTTACTATGCACGCACAGATCTCCCAAGTTTTCCGAGATTTCTACGCTTCCCTCTACAACTTACCCGAAATCATATAGATGAATATATTATTTCCTCCCAGCTCCCTTCTCTTGCCGGAGATCCCGGAAGAACTGAACGAGCCAATAACTTTAGAAGAGCTGGAACACGCCATTAGCTTGACTAAACCAGGTAAAGCCCCAGGCCCAGATGGATTTACCCTTCAAAACTACTGGACTCTTCTCCCGATATTAGGCCCATTTATGCTGAACCTGTTTATCTCCATTGGAGAGACTCGACACCCCGCCATGCTGACGTGAGACGCCAGCGTAGGGGGAGGAGCCCGCAGTCGGCAGAGGCTCAAGCCACACTGAACGCCAGCTGGAGATGAGATCGAGGAGAGGGGACGCGGAAGTGAGAGCCCGCGAACAGCTCTCCTAGTCCGGCTGAGTGAGCCTTCGGAGCCCCCCCTCCGCCCCCGCCGCCGTACGAGCCATGACCCTCCTCTAAGCCCGGACGGAGAAAGAAGACTACAGCGAGCGCATTAAGGGGGCTGGGTGAAGGGAAACGCCAGATCCTCTGCCCAAAGGAGCTTTAGACAACAGAGAACATCTGACACCTCGACCCTACAGCCTTAACCTGCATATCCCCCTCTGGATACCCCGCTTGCACAGGCCCACCAACACCGCCAGTCCACGGAAAAACTTCATACCGCGATAAGGACATTTCCTTCCACCTGTTTAAAGATTGGGAGGACTGGGAGCTCAGCATTCCCCAGTATTGAAAGGTAACCCACCATCTATGCAGCTGAACAACCCGAGACTGAGAGGGGATCTTCGAAGGGCATCCCTCTCTCAGGTATGAACTTTCCTTGTTTTCCTTCAATATAATGTGTACAGTAATATAATACATCCTTTGAAACTTGCTATAAACACTACTCTACGGTACATTAAAGAGAGTATATCACACAGGAGCTCTGTTACTGACACTAAATGAACTTATAAAAGCCTATATGGGACGGGCCTACCCAATTCATGAGGAAGTGTTATCGTTAATTTGCTTAAGACTTTTGCCAATACTGGAAACCCCAGACTTGACGAGGGTACCCCCCAATAGCATGCATAGAGGGGAGTAAGCTAGACCCTGTTCAGTAGTGGAAAATACCCCTCGGAACAGGTGTGAGAAGTGCAAGAGGGGGTTTGAAGCCCTGAGTGTAACATAGGCTCTATAAAAGGCATAAAAGAACTGTCGCAGAAGAGGTGAATAACACTCGATTGTCCCTATAAGAGGCACAAACAATGTTACTTTTTCACGAGGATTAAAACACTTGCCTGTAACTATCCCTGTGCCTACACCGTGGGGTGTTGCTTGCCGTACCTGAAGCCTTTTTGCTGCAGTATATATAAAAAATAAAAAATATTACTCAGGCAGAAAGTGTCTAAATAATAATTTAATCAGTGCCTACTGAGCCCCCTTGGAGGTGCGCAGGTCTTGGTGGCCTAGGAGGGTTGAAGTGACGGTCATACTAGAGCCATTCTGTTGCCGTTGGGTAATAGCTAAAAGGAAAAGAAAGGAAGGAGGAAGAAGGAAAAGGGAAAAGAAAAAGGGAAAAAAGGATTATAAATTGATTGCGCAGATCTGTTGTGGGATCTTAATATTCTTTCCCTCTACCCACGGGAGAGAATGGCCAAAGGCTGAGGTTAGGTTCCAGTGATGAAGGGGAGAACGCAAAGAGGGACTGAGCCCAAAACACCCAAGGAAAGCTTGAACACCAGCACCATACAAAAATATCTCAAAGATATTAGTCTAAAGAGCCCCGAGATGGAAAAAAAACAGCAGGGGGCGAAGGAAAAAAAGAAAGAGTTGGAAAAGCAAAAAGCAGAACAAGCGGAAGCACTTAGGACAGAAGTTTTGGAAAGGACGGGGGATACAGGCCTTATTTTACAGCAAAGTGACATCACGCAAATACCAACTAAAACTGATATGGCGGAAATGTTCGCCAAACTGGAAAGCTCCATAAAAAAGGAAATCATAAACATCAGAACAGATATGGGTCTTATGCTAAAGAGAGTGGAGACAATCGAAGAATTTACAACTGAACAAGCGAAAGAAAATATAGAACTCAGAAAGCTGATGGAAAAAATACAATTTATTGAAAGAGATATGAAATACAAAATCGACTAACAACATCGACTAAACTGGCTCCCCCCTTCCCCCTACCTATCGCATTTGCGACGGGGGGAGGGGGGAGACCCAGCATCAGACTGCCAGATGCGGAGCTCCACCTTGGAGGCGCAGTGGACAGGGGGTATCTCAAAGGGATGCCTCGCTGCTCACACAGGGTCGGAATGCAACCCGGGGAGGGGGGAAAGGAGCTGGGAGGGGGGGTGGGTTTCCGTCTCTGCCTTGCAAACACAAGTATTTAAATATTGGTTAATACGGTCTGACAACCGCACAACGCCTCTGATTGAAACATGGAAGAATGTAAATTGAAGTTTTTGTCGTATCATGTCAAAGGTTTAAATTCCCAGATGAAGAGATATAAGATACTTAAGGAGATACAAACTTATCAGAGCGATGTTATTTTTTTACAGGAGACACACCTGACACTAGATGGTGGGGTCAGGTTAGTCTCCCACGAATACCCATTGTGGTTCCCGGGGGATACTCCAACAAGAGGGGGTGGCTATAGGCTTTGCTAATAATGTTAAGTTTGACATCATTGAAAGGCTCTTGGATCCTGATGGGAGGTTTATATTTATAAAAGGTAAAATAGGAGAAAATATATTAACACTGGTAAATATCTATAGCCCAAATAAAAATCCAACTAGATTCCTTTCCCAGGTGTTGGGACGCCTGGCAGGCTTCCAGATGGGGGAAGTGATTATTGCAGGTGACCTAAATTTTGGAATGGACCCTAATATGGACACTACATCAAAAACAGGAAGCCAGAGCCAATGCCAGTTAAAGAAAATAAAACTCAAACTTAGGCAAAGCCAACTCATAGACGTCTGGAGAGTGCAACACCCCAAGGTAAAGGATTTCACTTTTTTCTCTCCGGTACATGGAACGCATTCCTGCCTAGATTATTTTTTGGTTGAACATAAATTTCTGGATCAGGTTGTTGAATCCAAGATTGAAATAATGTCCCTATCGGACCATGCCCCAGTATCACTGATAATTAGACTCCCTGGAACGCAGATACGCTCAACTTCCTGGCGCCTGAATGACAGCTTGTTAGCCGACCCCACCACGGAAGAAATTATACGCAGGGAAATTACAACCTTTTTTGAAATTAATGACACAGGGGAGACATCACTAACCTCCCTTTGGGAAGCCCATAAGGCGTATATCAGGGGAATTTTTTCTCTATCGGGGCGGGCAAAAAAAGAGAGAAAAGGGCGCTCCGGGCCCAACTGGTGGGAGAAATTCAGGAGCTGGAACAGGAACACAGGGATTATACAGTAAGAAAAGTGGATACCTATCACAGATTGTTAAACAAAAGAGAAGAATTAAAAATAGAAATGGATCAAGAGGCAAGGAAATGGTTCCATAAATTAGACAGAGAAAGACACCTTTGGGGAAATAAAAGTAGTAAACACCTAGCAAGACTACTAAAAAAAAAGAGGGAATTTAACTATATTGATAAAATACAAAATAAAACCGGTTCAATGGTAAATTTTACTAAAGATATAGCCAAAGAGTTTAGAGCCTATTACGAAGCTTTATATGATGTAAAATCTAAAGATCTGACACCACAAGCCGAAAGAGAAGAGTGTAGGAACTTTTTGAGGAATAGCTCTGTCCCTGCACTGACACCAGAGGATAGTATGAATATGGAGGAACCTTTCACAGAGGTAGAAATTCACGAAGCCCTGAGGAGTTCCTCTGCTGGCAAAAGTCCGGGTCCGGACGGATTTTCTATAGCCTACTTTAAAAAATATCGAGATATTCTGGTGCCTAGACTGTGCCAGTATTGGAACTCTTTGGGAGGAGAGAGTGGGATGGGCAAGGATGCCTTAATGGCATCAATAACATTGATCTTGAAGGAAGGAAAAGACAAGACGCTTTGCTCAAGCTATCGCCCAATTGCCCTCTTGAATATAGACACCAAGCTTTATGCGAAGGTTTTGGCCAATAGGTTAAAGAGCAGGATGCCTGAACTGATATATCCAGATCAGGCAGGATTTGTCCCGGGGCGGGAGGGGAGGGACAATGGGATTAGGGCTCTACTCCTTATGCAGGCCGGTAGGGGTAGTAGTGTCCCCAGTCTATTCCTGTCGATAGATGCCGAGAAGGCGTTCGACAGGATAGACTGGGGACATATGCTCTCCACGTTGGAAGCAATGGGGATAGGACCAAGAATGATAAGTTAGATAAAGATACTATATGACCAACCACAGGCGAGGGTTAGGGTCAATGGACTGCTCTCACATCCTTTTTCTATGAGAAATGGAACACGTCATAGTTGTCCTCTGTCCCCCCTCCTGTTTGTACTCGCCCTGGAACCGCTATTGTCGACCATACGAAATTCACCGGATATAAGTGGGATTGAGGTAGGAGATGAGATACACAAGTATGCGGCTTTCGCGGATGATGTCCTATTTTTTCTTTCCAACCCTAGAATATCCCTACCTAATTTGCTGAAGGTATTGAAAGTATATGGCTTCGTTTCCAATTTCAAAATCAACCCGATTAAATCGGAAATCCTCAATATTAATATCAATCAAGTAGAAGTAGCCCGCCTAGTAAAAGAATTCCAGTTCCCATGGAAGGAAAATATAACATATTTGGGAGTAAAGCTGTCAGGGACGTTAAGGAAGACATATTTGATAAACTACATACCATTATTAGATGAGATCAAAAAGGAAATAAAAAATATGAGTCATAGCCCACTGTCATGGATGGGGAGAATTAATGCGGTGAAAATGATCATAGCACCAAAAATAAATTACAAGTTCCAAATGCTCCCAATATCCGTCCCCAAAGCCTTCTTCAGAATTTTAAAAGGGATTATCTCTAAATTTATATGGTCTAATAAAAAACCACGTATCGCAGCAGAAATCTTGTCTAGGTCGAAAAAGCAGGGGGGTCTCGCTTTGCCAGACATTGACTCCATACTGATCCTGAATTGGCTGCAGTTCCTCCCACAGCCAACAGGCCGAGTGGGACTGGCACCTCCATGAAGAAGCATTTATCCTCGCCCACAGAGATCCAGGAGATGTTCCAGGGTGATCTCCCCGGACGGTCCACATGAGTCCAAGGCAGCAAGGTCTACTTTCCTGACAAGTACTTCCCATTGCACTAATACTGCCTTTACCCCCATGTTTAATAACTTACCCACCGCCCTACTAGGTGCAGAGACACTGTTACAATGACTGCATCTCTGCCCCCCAGGATGTACACTCCTCTGGGATTATATGTAGCTCACCCCCTATTGGCTTACCGATGGTTTCTTCTGTCACACTGAAGATATACTCTACTTCCCCCAGCTCTTGCCTGGAGAACTCCTTTAGGATCCCTGGAACCACCACCCAGTTCTCACTGACTCACCACTTATAGCCATTGCACAAGTCACTGGGAGGTCTTAGTGCCTTAATATTTTGGGCTGCAATGATTTCAAGCTTGCTGCAGCTAAATTTTCAATGATGAGAACTAACATTTTTTTATTCTTTACTCAGGTTTATTCCTAGGTATAACCCGGGGTCCTGTGATATGTTAATAAGAAAGGTGTATATGCAAATAGGCTATTAATCCTGTAAAATTATGGAGGGGGGAAACCAATAACATACCTGATGGTTTGACGGGTGGGGATATGGTCGGGATATGGTTCTACCTGGCTGGTGCGGGGAGAGGCCCTGCCACCTGTGTAATATCTTTAAGGGGCAGGCTTGCCTTCCCGACCATGTACCAACCATGACCGGGAGTAACCCATCACATTAAGGCTCCTACCCTCTGAGACCTGAGGCTGCCCATAGAACAAACATATTACAGCGCACACATGCAAAACTGAAATTTACCTCCAGCAAGGCTATTTAAAAGCACCTAGACAGACATTTTCAAAAAAACATTATCAAAAATCAAAAAATGATTAGTGGGTCCTACACTATCCATAGATCGGGAGATCCTGCTTCTCTGAACCAAGGGAGCTATACTCCTCTATATGGGAGAACATGAGGTCTCCACCCATGATACAGGTGGTCACTAATTGAGGTACTTACTGAGTGGGGTGCTCCACCCAAAAGGATTTGGTCAAAATCCATACAATAGACAAAAGAGATATTTGGGGGGCACACCCTAAAAAATGCATAAAGATGGTGCTGCCATAAGACCATACAACAGAACAAACATATTACAGCGCACACATGCAAAACTGACATTTACCTCCAGCAAGGCTATTTAAAAGCACCTAGACAGACATTTTCAAAAAAACATTATCAAAAAATATGGGGATTTGGTCACACCATATTGCTATATGGTGCTTAAGCCCACTTACTGCGACAAAGTACCCCATGATTAGTGGGTCCTACACTATCCATAGATCGGGAGATCCTGCTTCTCTGAACCAAGGGAGCTATACTCCTCTATATGGGAGAACATGAGGTTGCCCATGTCACCTGCTATAAATGGGATGACGGGGAAAATTGTGTTCCACCAGGTTGTTTCACCTTTAGAAGCCCTCCACGCAGGGCTTTTCTGTGCTACCTAATTCACTGCACAAGAATTGTTTTTAGTGCTTTTTTTAGTAGCCTGTTCCCACCGCTCCCCCACATAGGCCTTCACACACTTCACCGGATACAGCCGAGGTGTGTGTTTTAGCAAATTTGTATATGCCAATCCTAATTTTTTAAGGCGTAGTGAGTGGCGGACTGTGTTTCTCACCCTCTACTCCTTTCCATCTGAGTCTGCTCTCTCCCCCCTTTACCCCCACTCCTCTTTTCTGTTTCCCCCATAGTTGGTGATGGATAACCTAAAGATTATCTCCCTAGACGCAAAGGGCCTTAATACACCAGAGAAGAATGCTGTTAAATGATCTGAAACGCTGCCATGCTGATATAGCATTCATACAAGAAACTCATTTCAGAGACACCAGATTACCCATACTCAGAAACAGATTTTTGCCTATCACTGTACTAAAAAGTCTGCTAGGTCTAGGGGTGTCTCTATCCTGGTATCTGGTACACTTCCATGGACCTACCGTGCTTCCTTATTAGACACAGAGGGACGATTTGTCTTTTTTAAGGGCCTCATTGGTGGAGTTCCGGTGACACTGACAATGGTTTACACGCCTAACAATCACCAGGATATCTTTGTCCGTCATACTTTAAGCAAACTTGGATTTTCAGGAAGGTCAGTTACTACTGGGAGGTCACTTCAATATCACCCTGATCCCCTCTGTAGATGCATCCTCAGGCTCTTCCTCTGTCCCTGCTGGCTCCCACAAGCGACTTACACGATCCATTCATAGGGCCCCACTGATTGATATATGGCGACTACAATTTTCGGGGGATAGAGATTACTCATTCTATTCCGCCCCCCATAAGGTGTACACGAGAATTGATTATTTCCTGATCCCCCATGATCAACTACATGCTGTTCGCAAAACCTTCATTGGACCCATAGCATGGTCTGACCATGCCACCATTTCTCTGACCTATGCGTTTTCAGGTGTCTCTTCCCCTTATCCCATTTTTGGAGACTGAATGAAACCCTCATACAGGTCCCGGAGGTGTTGGATGAGGTGAAAGAGAGTTGACCTTCTACTTTCAGACTAACAATACTCCGGAATGTCACCCGGGGATAATATGGGAATCCCATAAGTCTGTTATCCGGGGACTACTCATTAAACATGGTTTCCGGATCAAGAAAGAAAGGAACAAACTGTTGGCGGTGCTATGTACTTGTCAGGGAGGCTCTGTCGGAAGACAGAATAATTGCCACAGAAGAATCCCTGTTCCCTGAACGCCTAGAAGAAAAGGAGTGTTAGCGCGTGCTAACATGCAAACGCATATGCGCATGCACGGAAATGTGAACATGCATGCACGAATGTGCGTGGCACATTCTACGACAGATAAGGGCAGAAAATGGGCTGTTTAAGATGGATCAGCACCCAGGATCAGTGCTGTCTTATGTACAGCATTCTGTGAGTATCCTGTTTCCTGTTACTTGTATCTGCTCTTGAAGTATTGAACCAGCTGGTTTCTGACTATTTCTGTTTTCCACCTGCATCAACCCTGGCTTGTCCTTTGACCATTCTCCTGCCTTTGCATCTGTACTTGATCTGATCGTTTTGTGTATGACCCATCTTGTCTGACTCTGCTTAAGTTCCAGCCCCTCCAGAGCTACCAAGTTGCTAGCACCTGTCCAGCTACTTTTGGGACCTGCTCTTCGGATAAGTAACAGCCTGCCCATGGAGACCTGCTGCCATCTGGCAAACTACTGGATCAGCAGCCCAACAGCAAGCACGTTTAACCTGGCACTCATGCGACTCTGCACTCTTGCACTACCTGTATACACTACCAGGGTCCCCGAGTCAGAGGTGCAAGAGAGGCCTCTGCCCACCAGGTACGTGACAGAACTAAACTCCATTCTGTCGAAGCCCAACACAAACATGCCCTATCCCTGAACTTAGATACTGAACTTACGTCTCTCAGCAACCAGATTAACGATCTACTGCACTATAGGGCTAACACAGCACTGCAAATATGTCACAAAATAACTTATAAGTCCGGAGACAAATGTGGGAAGACTCTGGCTAGATCCATCAGAGAACACAAACTACACTTATATATACCTCACATATTCTCCACCGGAGCTCAAAAAGTTACTATGCACGCACAGATCTCCCAAGTTTTCCGAGATTTCTACGCTTCCCTCTACAACTTACCCGAAATCATATAGATGAATATATTATTTCCTCCCAGCTCCCTTCTCTTGCCGGAGATCCCGGAAGAACTGAACGAGCCAATAACTTTAGAAGAGCTGGAACACGCCATTAGCTTGACTAAACCAGGTAAAGCCCCAGGCCCAGATGGATTTACCCTTCAAAACTACTGGACTCTTCTCCCGATATTAGGCCCATTTATGCTGAACCTGTTTATCTCCATTGGAGAGACTCGACACCCCGCCATGCTGACGTGAGACGCCAGCGTAGGGGGAGGAGCCCGCAGTCGGCAGAGGCTCAAGCCACACTGAACGCCAGCTGGAGATGAGATCGAGGAGAGGGGACGCGGAAGTGAGAGCCCGCGAACAGCTCTCCTAGTCCGGCTGAGTGAGCCTTCGGAGCCCCCCCTCCGCCCCCGCCGCCGTACGAGCCATGACCCTCCTCTAAGCCCGGACGGAGAAAGAAGACTACAGCGAGCGCATTAAGGGGGCTGGGTGAAGGGAAACGCCAGATCCTCTGCCCAAAGGAGCTTTAGACAACAGAGAACATCTGACACCTCGACCCTACAGCCTTAACCTGCATATCCCCCTCTGGATACCCCGCTTGCACAGGCCCACCAACACCGCCAGTCCACGGAAAAACTTCATACCGCGATAAGGACATTTCCTTCCACCTGTTTAAAGATTGGGAGGACTGGGAGCTCAGCATTCCCCAGTATTGAAAGGTAACCCACCATCTATGCAGCTGAACAACCCGAGACTGAGAGGGGATCTTCGAAGGGCATCCCTCTCTCAGGTATGAACTTTCCTTGTTTTCCTTCAATATAATGTGTACAGTAATATAATACATCCTTTGAAACTTGCTATAAACACTACTCTACGGTACATTAAAGAGAGTATATCACACAGGAGCTCTGTTACTGACACTAAATGAACTTATAAAAGCCTATATGGGACGGGCCTACCCAATTCATGAGGAAGTGTTATCGTTAATTTGCTTAAGACTTTTGCCAATACTGGAAACCCCAGACTTGACGAGGGTACCCCCCAATAGCATGCATAGAGGGGAGTAAGCTAGACCCTGTTCAGTAGTGGAAAATACCCCTCGGAACAGGTGTGAGAAGTGCAAGAGGGGGTTTGAAGCCCTGAGTGTAACATAGGCTCTATAAAAGGCATAAAAGAACTGTCGCAGAAGAGGTGAATAACACTCGATTGTCCCTATAAGAGGCACAAACAATGTTACTTTTTCACGAGGATTAAAACACTTGCCTGTAACTATCCCTGTGCCTACACCGTGGGGTGTTGCTTGCCGTACCTGAAGCCTTTTTGCTGCAGTATATATAAAAAATAAAAAATATTACTCAGGCAGAAAGTGTCTAAATAATAATTTAATCAGTGCCTACTGAGCCCCCTTGGAGGTGCGCAGGTCTTGGTGGCCTAGGAGGGTTGAAGTGACGGTCATACTAGAGCCATTCTGTTGCCGTTGGGTAATAGCTAAAAGGAAAAGAAAGGAAGGAGGAAGAAGGAAAAGGGAAAAGAAAAAGGGAAAAAAGGATTATAAATTGATTGCGCAGATCTGTTGTGGGATCTTAATATTCTTTCCCTCTACCCACGGGAGAGAATGGCCAAAGGCTGAGGTTAGGTTCCAGTGATGAAGGGGAGAACGCAAAGAGGGACTGAGCCCAAAACACCCAAGGAAAGCTTGAACACCAGCACCATACAAAAATATCTCAAAGATATTAGTCTAAAGAGCCCCGAGATGGAAAAAAAACAGCAGGGGGCGAAGGAAAAAAAGAAAGAGTTGGAAAAGCAAAAAGCAGAACAAGCGGAAGCACTTAGGACAGAAGTTTTGGAAAGGACGGGGGATACAGGCCTTATTTTACAGCAAAGTGACATCACGCAAATACCAACTAAAACTGATATGGCGGAAATGTTCGCCAAACTGGAAAGCTCCATAAAAAAGGAAATCATAAACATCAGAACAGATATGGGTCTTATGCTAAAGAGAGTGGAGACAATCGAAGAATTTACAACTGAACAAGCGAAAGAAAATATAGAACTCAGAAAGCTGATGGAAAAAATACAATTTATTGAAAGAGATATGAAATACAAAATCGACTAACAACATCGACTAAACTGGCTCCCCCCTTCCCCCTACCTATCGCATTTGCGACGGGGGGAGGGGGGAGACCCAGCATCAGACTGCCAGATGCGGAGCTCCACCTTGGAGGCGCAGTGGACAGGGGGTATCTCAAAGGGATGCCTCGCTGCTCACACAGGGTCGGAATGCAACCCGGGGAGGGGGGAAAGGAGCTGGGAGGGGGGGTGGGTTTCCGTCTCTGCCTTGCAAACACAAGTATTTAAATATTGGTTAATACGGTCTGACAACCGCACAACGCCTCTGATTGAAACATGGAAGAATGTAAATTGAAGTTTTTGTCGTATCATGTCAAAGGTTTAAATTCCCAGATGAAGAGATATAAGATACTTAAGGAGATACAAACTTATCAGAGCGATGTTATTTTTTTACAGGAGACACACCTGACACTAGATGGTGGGGTCAGGTTAGTCTCCCACGAATACCCATTGTGGTTCCCGGGGGATACTCCAACAAGAGGGGGTGGCTATAGGCTTTGCTAATAATGTTAAGTTTGACATCATTGAAAGGCTCTTGGATCCTGATGGGAGGTTTATATTTATAAAAGGTAAAATAGGAGAAAATATATTAACACTGGTAAATATCTATAGCCCAAATAAAAATCCAACTAGATTCCTTTCCCAGGTGTTGGGACGCCTGGCAGGCTTCCAGATGGGGGAAGTGATTATTGCAGGTGACCTAAATTTTGGAATGGACCCTAATATGGACACTACATCAAAAACAGGAAGCCAGAGCCAATGCCAGTTAAAGAAAATAAAACTCAAACTTAGGCAAAGCCAACTCATAGACGTCTGGAGAGTGCAACACCCCAAGGTAAAGGATTTCACTTTTTTCTCTCCGGTACATGGAACGCATTCCTGCCTAGATTATTTTTTGGTTGAACATAAATTTCTGGATCAGGTTGTTGAATCCAAGATTGAAATAATGTCCCTATCGGACCATGCCCCAGTATCACTGATAATTAGACTCCCTGGAACGCAGATACGCTCAACTTCCTGGCGCCTGAATGACAGCTTGTTAGCCGACCCCACCACGGAAGAAATTATACGCAGGGAAATTACAACCTTTTTTGAAATTAATGACACAGGGGAGACATCACTAACCTCCCTTTGGGAAGCCCATAAGGCGTATATCAGGGGAATTTTTTCTCTATCGGGGCGGGCAAAAAAAGAGAGAAAAGGGCGCTCCGGGCCCAACTGGTGGGAGAAATTCAGGAGCTGGAACAGGAACACAGGGATTATACAGTAAGAAAAGTGGATACCTATCACAGATTGTTAAACAAAAGAGAAGAATTAAAAATAGAAATGGATCAAGAGGCAAGGAAATGGTTCCATAAATTAGACAGAGAAAGACACCTTTGGGGAAATAAAAGTAGTAAACACCTAGCAAGACTACTAAAAAAAAAGAGGGAATTTAACTATATTGATAAAATACAAAATAAAACCGGTTCAATGGTAAATTTTACTAAAGATATAGCCAAAGAGTTTAGAGCCTATTACGAAGCTTTATATGATGTAAAATCTAAAGATCTGACACCACAAGCCGAAAGAGAAGAGTGTAGGAACTTTTTGAGGAATAGCTCTGTCCCTGCACTGACACCAGAGGATAGTATGAATATGGAGGAACCTTTCACAGAGGTAGAAATTCACGAAGCCCTGAGGAGTTCCTCTGCTGGCAAAAGTCCGGGTCCGGACGGATTTTCTATAGCCTACTTTAAAAAATATCGAGATATTCTGGTGCCTAGACTGTGCCAGTATTGGAACTCTTTGGGAGGAGAGAGTGGGATGGGCAAGGATGCCTTAATGGCATCAATAACATTGATCTTGAAGGAAGGAAAAGACAAGACGCTTTGCTCAAGCTATCGCCCAATTGCCCTCTTGAATATAGACACCAAGCTTTATGCGAAGGTTTTGGCCAATAGGTTAAAGAGCAGGATGCCTGAACTGATATATCCAGATCAGGCAGGATTTGTCCCGGGGCGGGAGGGGAGGGACAATGGGATTAGGGCTCTACTCCTTATGCAGGCCGGTAGGGGTAGTAGTGTCCCCAGTCTATTCCTGTCGATAGATGCCGAGAAGGCGTTCGACAGGATAGACTGGGGACATATGCTCTCCACGTTGGAAGCAATGGGGATAGGACCAAGAATGATAAGTTAGATAAAGATACTATATGACCAACCACAGGCGAGGGTTAGGGTCAATGGACTGCTCTCACATCCTTTTTCTATGAGAAATGGAACACGTCATAGTTGTCCTCTGTCCCCCCTCCTGTTTGTACTCGCCCTGGAACCGCTATTGTCGACCATACGAAATTCACCGGATATAAGTGGGATTGAGGTAGGAGATGAGATACACAAGTATGCGGCTTTCGCGGATGATGTCCTATTTTTTCTTTCCAACCCTAGAATATCCCTACCTAATTTGCTGAAGGTATTGAAAGTATATGGCTTCGTTTCCAATTTCAAAATCAACCCGATTAAATCGGAAATCCTCAATATTAATATCAATCAAGTAGAAGTAGCCCGCCTAGTAAAAGAATTCCAGTTCCCATGGAAGGAAAATATAACATATTTGGGAGTAAAGCTGTCAGGGACGTTAAGGAAGACATATTTGATAAACTACATACCATTATTAGATGAGATCAAAAAGGAAATAAAAAATATGAGTCATAGCCCACTGTCATGGATGGGGAGAATTAATGCGGTGAAAATGATCATAGCACCAAAAATAAATTACAAGTTCCAAATGCTCCCAATATCCGTCCCCAAAGCCTTCTTCAGAATTTTAAAAGGGATTATCTCTAAATTTATATGGTCTAATAAAAAACCACGTATCGCAGCAGAAATCTTGTCTAGGTCGAAAAAGCAGGGGGGTCTCGCTTTGCCAGACATTGAACAATACTTCAATGCAATTGCACTGACAAGAGTCACTGAATGGACAAAAGAGGGAGTGAAAAAGAGATGGGTGAATTTGGAAAATGCACTTAGTAATAGGGATTGGGGTCACGAAATATGGAACCCACCTAAATTTAGGATAATAGAAGAAGAAACACATGAAATTACACGAGTCACTTTGAAAGTATGGGATAGGTTACACAGAAAAAATAAATGGGAATATAAATCCCCTTTGATAAATCTAAAAAATAATGTTTTTTTTGAACCAGGGAGGAGCAAACTTTGGGGTAATTGGATCAAAAAGGGAGACGCACGTTTAAGAGATATCATAAAAAAAGGTAAACTAATCACGTTTCACGAATTGAGTAAAGAAGTGGAGTTAATGTCGATTGACACCTGGAGGTACATCCAGCTGAAATACTTCGTAGAGGGATTACCACAACCAATCCGATGCGGGGAAAACCTCACCACGATGGAGAAAATCTGCACGCGCCTTTCTGCTAGAAACAATATCTCACGTATATACAAAATGTTAATACAGGAAGGTCGTGCAGAGGTTCCTCCAGGTGTCAAACGATGGGAGGAGGAATTGGGGATTCCCTGTACCGTAAACAGATGTGATAAGATATTAAAACTAATACATGGAGCTGCAGTGGACAGTCAAACCATAGAAGTCAATTATAAGTGTCTTATGGGGTGGTATATAACCCCTGTAAAAATGAGTAAAATACAAAGAGATAAACCCCCTACATGTTGGAGAGGTTGCGGAGGCATAGATACGATGTCACACATATGGTGGGATTGTCCTACTATAAAAATATACTGGAAACAGATACTAGCATTGATTAAAATTATAACAAAAAAAGACATCCCTGAAGACCCATGGGTGGCACTGTTCCATGGGACAGACATGCCCATGAAGCAGTACAGAAACTCAATAATCCCCACCCTACTAAATGAGGCGAAAAACTTAATCCCTAAAAAGTGGATGGAAGCTGAGAGTCCGAAAATGGAGGAATGGTTTATGCGAGTTAATATACAGCAAAAACAGGAGTAGAACTGGGGTGGGAAGATGAGGATAAAGCGGGTAAAGGGGGAGACAAATGGTCCTGTTGGGATGACTTTAGAAGGACATGGAGATACTTCGAAGAGATAACTAGATAACAAAAGTACATATACGACGAAACAACTGGACTGACAGAAGCATTAGAGGATTTTGGGAAAAGTTTGCAAGGCAGGGGGGGGGGGGAATGAGGGGGGGGATGGGAAAATGAATCACAGTATGTGATGCTTGTATTGAAATTTTTTTTGAAATAAATAAAGAATTAAAAAAAAAAAAAACTCCATTGGAGAGGACTCGATACTCCATAGAGACACTCTGTGAGCACACATCTCCATTATTCCTAAGGAAGGGAAAGATCCAACCTCATGTAGCAGCTACAGGCCCATCTCCCTCCTAAACTCAGACCTTAAATTGTTTACTAAGATTCTTGCGACTTGTCTAGATAACCACTTACAGGACTTAGCCCACCTAGACAAGGTGGGTTTTGTCCCTACTAGGGATGAGCTTCGGGTTCGAGTCAAACTCATGTTGCCTGTTCGCTTGTTCACCGGACTGCGAACAATTTGGGGTGCTAAAGTGCTCATTTTAAAAGCCTATATGCAAGTTATTGTCATAAAAAGTGTTTGGGGACCTGGGTCCTGCCCCAGGGGACATGTATCAATGCAAAAAAAGTTTTAAAAACTGAAGTTTTTTCAGGAGCAGTGATTTTAATAATGCTTAAAGTGAAACAATAAAAATGTAATATTCCTTTAAATTTCGTCCCTGGGGGGTGTGTACAGTATGCATGTAAAGGGGCGCATGTTTCCTGTACTTAGAACTGTCCCTACACAAAGTGTAATTTTTGCAGGAAAAAAAGCTATTTAAAATCACTCGCGGCTATAATGAATTGTCAGCTCCAGTAATACAGAGAACAGTCATTGAAAGTCATTGATAAAAAAAAAAAGCGTGGGGTTCCCCCCAAATTCAATTACCAGGCCCTTCAGGTCTGGTATGGATACCCCGGGTCAAATTTTAAAAAAAATGGCGAGGGGGTCCCCCAAAATCCATACCAGACCCTTATCCGAGCACGCAACCTGGCAGGCCGCAGGAAAAGAGGGGGGCGAGAGAGCGCCACCCCTCCTGAACTGTACCAGGCCACATGCCCTCAACATTGGGAGGATGCTTTGGGGGTCTGTGACCTCTCAAAGCACCATGTCCCCATGTTGATGAGGAGAAGGGTCTCTTCCCCATAACCCTGGCCGGTGGTTGTGGGGGTCTGCAGGCGAGGGACTTATCAGAATCTGGAAGCCCCCTTTTAACAAGGGGACCCCCAGATCCCACCCCACCTGTTTGAAATGGTTAGGGGGTACAAAAGTACCCTACCATTTCATAAAGAAAGTGTAAAAAAATTGTTAAAAAACACACAAACATCGTTGGGAAAAGTCCTTTAATAAAAATAAAAAAAAAGATTCCAGTGGTGGTAATCCACTCTTGCTATCCAGCGATGGGTGGTCTCTTCTCCAGGGTCCAGCGATGGATGATCTCTTCTCCGACGTCCAACGCAGCGCATCCTGTCTCCATGGAGACACTGAGGGCATCCTCTTAGCAGAGGAGGACCGGGCCACTCCGTCACCTGACCCCGCCCCCCTCTGATGTAACAGAAACCTGCATTACATCAGAGGGGGGCGGGGGTCACCCGTACGTCACTGGGGAAACCCAGGCTTCCCCAGTGATGTACGGGTGACCACGCCCCCCTCTGATGTAACGCAGGTTTCCATTACATCAGAGGGGGCGGGGTCACCCGTACAACACTGGGGAAGCCCAGCTTTTCCCTTGCGTTGCGTCAAAGGGGGGTGGGGTAAGGTGACGAGTGGCCCTGTCCTCCTCAGCTAAGACCTGGGATTCCCTCAGTGTCTCCATGGAGACAGGATGCGCTGCGCTGGATGTCGGAAGAGATCAGCCATCGCTGGACCCCGGAGCAGAGACCACCATCGCTGGATAGCAAGTGGATTACCACCGCTGGAATCTTTTTTTAAATTTTTTTATCTTTAATAAAGGACTTTTCCCAACGGTGTCTGTGTGTTTTTTAACTATTTTTACACTTTCTTTGTGAAATGGTAGGGGTACTTTTGTACCCCCTTACCATTTCAAACAGGGGGGGGGGGGATCTGGGGGTCCCCTTGTCAAAGGGGGCTTCCAGATTCTGATAAGCCCCCCGCCCACAGACCCCCACAACCACCGGCCAGGGTTGTGGGGAAGAGACCCTTCTCCTCATCAACATGGGGACACAGACCCCCAAAGCATCCTCCAATGTTGAGGGCATGTGGCCTGGTATGGTTCAGGAGGGGGGGTGCTCTCTCGTCCCCCCCTCTTTGTCCTCCCCCTGTGGCCTGCCAGGTTGCGTGCTCGGATAAGGGTCTGGTATGGATTTTGAGGGGGACCCCCATGCCATTTTTTTTTTAATTTGACCCGGGATTCCCCTTAATATCCATACCAGACCAGAAGGGCCTGGTAATTAAATTTCGGGGGAACCCCACGCTTTTTTTTTTTATCAATGACTTTCAATGACAAATGTTCTCTGTATTACGGGAGCCAACAATTCATTATAGCCGCGAGTGATTTTAAATAGCTTTTTTCCTGCAAAAATGACACTTTGTGCAGGGACAGTTCTAAGCACGGGAAACATGCACCACTTTACATGCATACTATACACACCCCCAGGTACGAAATTTAAAGGAATATTACACTTTTATTGATTCACTTTAAGCATTATTAAAATCACTGCGCCTGAAAAAACTGCCGTTTTTAAAACTTTTTTTGCATTGATACATGTCCCCCTGGGGCAGGACCCAGGTCCCCAAACACTTTTTTATGACAATAACTTGCATATTAGCCTTTAAAATTAGCACTTTTGATTTTGAACGTTCGAGTCCCATAGACTTTAATAGGGTTCTAAAGTTCACACAAGCTTTAGGTCTGTTCGCAGGTTCTGGTGCGAACCGAACAGGGGGGTGTTCGGCTCACTCCTAGTCCCTACCAAGGAAGCGAGAGATAACATGATCAAGGTCCTCAATCTGCTACACATAGCCACATCAAATCATACTCCTTGTGTCTTTCTTAAAACTGACGTGAAAAAGGTGTTCAACCGCGTAAATTGGCAATATATGTTCTCGGTCCTTCGCCATCTCGGCTTGAAAGACAATATAATTAAATTGATTTCCAATCTATGCTCAAACCCTACTGCGCAGGTTAAAACTAATGGAGTACACTCAGATCCCTTCCCTATTACGAACGGAACGAGACAGGCTTGAATCATTTCTCAATAGAATCTGCTTGAACCCAGACATCCAAGGTTTAACCTTTGGAGACAACCAATACAAAATTTCGGCCTATGCGGACGATTTATTCTTCTCCCTGGCGAACCCTACAATATCACTCACTAACCTCCTCTGAGAGTTCGACATATATGGCTCTCTCTCCAATTTGAAGATAAACTTTAATAAATAGGAAGCCATGGGACTGGAGATACCCGCCGCCCTCCTATCAGCCTTGCAATCTAGGTTTAACTTTAAATGGATGGCCTCAGCTTTGAAATATCTGGGTACCTACATACCGGTGGACATATCTCGTACCTTTGAACTTAACTTTCCCCTGCTGCTGACTAAAACTCGACTCCTGTTAGACACTTGGCACAAGGGCCTTCACTCTTGGTTCGGCAGATGTAATCTCCTAAAAATGTGTACCCTGACAACATTTCTCTATCTGCTTCAAGCCTTGCCAATTAAGATTCCCCTTACCTACTTTAGGCAGGTCCATTACCTTTTATTTTATTTGGGCTAACAAAAAAACCTTGTCTCCCTCGCCATTTATTATCTTTACCCAAGCATTATGGTGGCCTAGCCCTTTCATGACATTCGGAAATACTACCAGGCGAATTACCTTGGTAGAATTATAGACTGGTGTCGTTATTGCCTTGAATGGTGGACACAACTAGAACAACCCCAAACTGAGGTTCCGCTAGCGAGAGCGTTGTGGTGCTATGCCCAACTACCGCCCTCTTTAAAGTCACACCCACTAGTTGGCACGACGCTCCGCATATGCTCCCAGGTCAAAATACAGGGTTACCTTTCGTCTTCCAATTCCCCATTGTTCCCATTAATGGGAAACCCGCGGTTTACCCCTGGTATGGAGGCCCACGCGTTTTGGACTCTCCGTCTAATAGGACGGTTTCAGGCTTCCCACTTTCTTACGGGTGTACGCTGGCCCTCCATAGAATAGCTAATGAGCAACGCAGGCCCTTTAAACCTTTCGTTTTGGACAGCACTCCAACTACGCCACTTTCTCACTGCCTAACCCTCAGAGATTTAACTGTCTCCTGACTACCTATGGACACTACTGCTCTGACGAGGGCATCCTGCCACAAGTTATGTCTAAAGCATATGTCCTCCTGAACTGCCCAGACGAACAACCGCCCCTATGGTTCTTGAACAAATCCGAGAAAGAGTTGAACTGTACATTTACCCTGGCTCAGGTACAACGTATTCTTGATTTACACAAAAATCCAAGACACCAACTATAAATTGTTAACAAGGTGGTACCTTACCCCCCACCTCTTACACAAATACTATCCTGGCACTTCTGATGACTGTTGGAGATGCCAGGGGGACAAAGGAACATTGCTCCACGTAGTTTGGTCATTCCCTAAATTGACCTACTTTTGGACGACAGTTAAAAAATCACCCAAAAATTCACGGACTATAAGATTCCTGGTGATCTGGCCTTTTTCCTGCTACATGTCTCCACAATTTCAGTCAAACAATATAAAAAATCTGTTGTTCACCACCTTCTGAATGCTGCAAAGTCCTGCATCCCGCTCCATTGGAAGAAACAACCACCGCCGACCATTGCTGAATGGCTTCGTAAGGTGGACGATGTTAAGACCTAGTGCTCACCGCGCAACATCAGCAGGAGGGGCACTCTAAGTCCCCATACACACGGTCGGAAATTCCGACCACAAAATCCATCTGATTTTTTCAGACGGATTTTGTCCGACATGGTGTTGCATACACACGGTGGGACAAAGTTGTCGGAAAATCCGATCATTCTGAACGTGGTGACGTTCGTTGCGTACGACAGAACTACGTAGAGGCTATTAGCCAATAGCTTTGGTCTCATAATTTGCAGGTAGCATGTAGTCCCCAGAAGTCCTTCTGGGGAATACATCTGTATGACTACATGCTGTTTTGAAGCCTGCATCTTCAACCTAAGGATAGCTTGGATTCCTTCTTTGTCAGCATACAGCCTTAGATCATATCCTGGATCGGTTGGATCGGTGCCACAGTTTTATCCCTGAATTGGGTCCATGCCTATTTATATACTACACCTGGTAAGAGTACCTTATCCATATGGTGGAGGATTGATCACTGAAAAATTTGATTTATGATTTACAGTCACTGGGTGTTCTCATCCACATCACTTCGTATTGTTTGGATATGAACTTTTTGTGTTAATTGTTTTTTTGCGCTGCATATTTTTTCTTTTTATATTTCACTGTGAAGGATTCTGTGGTTTGCCTTTTTTGTGTTCAGCTTGCATTTATTCGTTTAATTAATGATTTTGGATTGCGCTGATTGTTTCACTTAGTATACTAGTGAAGAGGCCTACACGTTTCTGAGCCTGACAGATGAGATTGAAGAGGAAGTCACCAATCTGTCCGATTCAGGCTCAGAATACGAACCAGTAGACAGCAGCGGCACCCTGACAGATAGCTCTGACAAAAGAGTAGTGGCCCCTGCCAAGGTCAGGCATACCCGACCCCGTTCTTCTGCTGTTGTTGAGGTGCAAGAACCGCAGGGCTCTCGTGTGGACTAGAGAGCCAGTACTAGTGCTGCTCATCCTTCTGGTGAACTGGCAAACACCAGCGGCCTAGTACATCCTGGTTATACATCAAGCACTGCAGTAACACTTGGTGACGTGGCGAGTCTAATAAGTGCAGTTCAAGCTGGTGCGATGGATAGCACAAGTAGAGTCCCGCAGCCACCAAGAAGACAAACACAGGCCCGTCAAGCCCATGGTGCTCTTCCTGCTGCATTTGCCAATCTGAATTGGGAGCTCACCACTTCTTCAGCACCCGTACTTCCCCCATTCATGGCCCAACCCGGAATTCAGGTGAAAACAGTTGATTTTACGTCACTTGATTTTTATTTGCTGTTTTTCACAGAAGATCTCTATAGATCTGTTGTGGACCAAAGCAATTTGTATGCTGGTCAATTCATCGCCACTAATCCCCAGTTGGCCCTTGCCAGATATTGGAGACCTATTACAGTCTCTGAATTTAAGACCTTCCTGGGCCTATCCCTTCTCTTGGGCATAGTTAAAAAAAGTGAGTTGCGGTCATATTCGTCCACTGACCCAATTAACCATATGCCCGTGTTTTCTGCCTCCATGACCAGGACACAATACGAGCAGATCTTGCGGTTCATGCATTTCAATGACAATGAACTCTGTCATCCTTGGGGTGACCCTGGATACGATCGCTCCACAAAATTCGGCCCCTTGTAAACCACTTCAACCAACAGTTTGCAGCCTTGTTTACTCCCAATCAAGTTGTCTGCATTGATGGGTCCCTGATTAAGTTTTCTGTCCGTTTGTCTATTAAACAGTATCTTCCTAGCATGATATGGGTTCAAGATGTATAAGCTCTGTGACAGGGCAAAAGGCTATACATATAGTTTTATGGTTTACGAGGGAAGAAGTGGAGCCTGAGAACTACCCAGACTACATAGGGAGCGCTGGTAAGATTGTGTGTGACTTGGTGTCACCCTTATTCGGAAAGGGGTACCACTTGTACGTGGACAAATTTTACACAAGCGTGCCACTTTTTAGTCACCTTTTTGATTGTGGAATTGGCGCACGTGGCACCGTGCGATCTAATCACCGGGGCTTCCCCCAATGGCTTATAGAATCCTGACTTAGACCAGGGGAGAGAGCCTGCTTGAAATGTAATAATTTGTTAGCAGTGAAGTGGAGGAATACACAGAATGTTTTTGTTTTGTCCTCCCTTCACGCAGATACGGCTGTCCAAATTCCTATGGCGACTGGTGTTGTGAACAAACCCCTCTCTGTCCACAAATACAACCTTAACATGGGAGGGGAGGACCTCAACGATGAGTTGTTGGCACCATATCTAATTGCCCGTAAGGCCAGATGCTGGTACAAAAAAGTGTCTGTATACTAATTTCAATCTGCTCTGCTGAATGCTTATGTGCCCATTGACAACGTCATCTGTGACGAAACGACGTATGGGAAGGCACGCAGTGACGCTACCACGGAGATCGTGAACGGGGGACGGGTTTGCACTGACCGGCCAGCAGTGTGTGTATTGTGCTCGTTATTCATCATATGCTTGTAAGTGTTTTTAACTTTTTAAAATAAAAAAAGTGTCTAGCAGTATCACGCTATGGGTGGTCCCTTGTTTTTATGTGCCTGAGTAACTAGCTGGATGTCCTTGAGCGGAGCAGAGGCTGTGGAGGTCCTTCTTGTTCTCTGGAGTGGTTGTCCTTGATCCGATCGGTCTCATCAGTTACCCCCCACCTGAGATGTTGCAGGCTTCATAGGCAGTGCCTTTTATTACTAGTTATCTGGTAAGCGCTCAATTCAAATGGTGGATGGGATTGCACAAAAATCTTGCATGCCTGTCACAGCGGTGTTCCATATACCACATAATCAGCAGTCTGCCTACCATTTATAACCTGGCTTAGTACCAAGGAAGACACATAATCAGGACTAATGTGGTTCCCTTTGGACTTTATTTCACCATACCTTATGCGCTCTTCTATAGCTATATTGTGTATGTAATTCAATTTTTTGGCACATTATCATTTGGCTATTTGGTTTTTTTCATGTATGTAAAAGAAATTTTTTTTGGCGCAGCTTTATCCATTCTGTATATACCTTATGTGCTATACAAAGCTTCAGGATGAACTGGATCCTTCCTTAAATTCCAGGAAGAGATCATCACAGCCTTTCTGTTTCCAGACGGTACTGTGGCCCAACTTTCCAATCCAAGTGCAGTGAGCTGGCTGC